>JAPFBL010000043.1:342500-782500 GCA_026182355.1 Hermatobates lingyangjiaoensis | reverse complement strand
AAACAAGCCCTTATAAAGAGCCCGCATCCCCTGGTAACTTAGTGCTTTCTACAATGTTTCCGTCTGCCAACAAACCCACTTTAAGACTACAACAGTTCGTATGTACAAAAGAAAAAAAAACTAGGGAGGCCACACTGAACTTCTCTATAAGTAAGTCAATTATCGGAAACACTCTTTTACCAACTTCATTGACCATTATTCAATTAATAGATTTATTTTAATGCGGCTACAATAATTTGTTACAGTCAAAGAAATATTAGAAAACATGTTTACTTTGACTGATGTGATTAAATAAAGAGAATAAGTAAACAAATTTGCATTAATTAAATCCCATAGTTTATTAAAAAATAAATGACAATTACAAAATCAGGTAACTAATAATTGTAAAGTAGTTTTGCAGCGCATACTGAAATATATTATTAACAGAATAATAAAATGAAAGGGTGATAGCAGAGTAACATAATGGATGCAATCAGATAGAATAACTGAGATTGCGCACTTAACAATACTCATAATTTATTTTGATTTCATCGGAAAAAATTTTTTAAATATACATAAATATTTATATTAATGATAACATTACCTTAAATATTTCTTCCTGTTGATTTTGTATTTTCAATTTCACTGCTTAGATGAAACGAAATGGGAAATTTTCCATTTACTAGTTTAATAGTAACACAATTATCAATTATTGAACCATCAATAAAAAAATATCAATTTAGTTCATTTTTTTCAAAAAGAATGAATCATTTAACACAGGATTTTGATATTTCATAATAAATAGTTGTTTTATTAGAATTAGATAATTGATCTGGATGATTTGAACAAAAAAATCTGTTAGTGAATGCAGATAGGTGTTAATAGTTACTGTTCTGCTATTATTTCTTCATATAATTAAAAATTCTCCAGTTTTCTAAAAAGCATTTTGCTGTGTTAAGGTGTGCTAGTATGACTTGAGCTAGCAGGTGACTTTGTATGAACCATTATTAATAAATATTTGTTTGAATAGAGGTGAACATCCTACAGCACAAGTCGCCATGTAATTGAGTAAACTTTTACAATATAAAACATCATAAATAATATTATATTTAAGATAAAAATATGTATTTCTGTAATTGCTGTTTGGAAAGCCTTCATCACGAGGCGTTTGTCCACCAATTCAACAAGCCCCGGTCTAATCTAATTTTAGTTTCCGCTGCAGCCAGGAATGCTTTCTCTCTCTGACCCCTTCCCTTGCCTTACTCTTAGTATCAACCTCATTTAAATCTTTTCCTTCACTTTCATGAATATAACAAAAAAAATCTTCATTTCACTAACAACTTTACTCAAGGTTGGAAAAATACGCACCATCTTAAAAACTTCCTAATTTATTTAAACCAAATATTATTTTCTTAAAAAAGGCTATTTACACAATAGTCTTCCGGCTTTTCCCGGTAAAACAACTCAAGAGAAATGCCATCGAAAATAATAGTACTAATTTAAATTTTTGAATAACAATAACTAGAATTTTTATAACATTTTGATTTCACTAGAAGTTAGGCAAAAATGTTAACTAATAAAATAGAAAATAAAATATTAACATATAAAATATTGATATATTATATATATATCTTAATTATATATTAAATAATTAATATAATGCAATTTGTATGTATTAGAATATTAATATATAATTCATATTAGATAAAAAAAAAGGTTACCACGTACTGCAAGAAATATTAAAATGATTAGAAAAACTTAATTTGTAAGAATTATTATTAATGTGGTTACATTTCAAATTTTACCATTGTCAATAACTAAAATATTTACACTATTTTTCTGTATACACTATTTTTTGGTCCAGCATCAAACAGTTCTCAATAGACAACCTTTAAGCCAACGTTTTGTCTATATTTGTAGACCTCTTCAGGGTCACAACAATACAGAATTAATTACAATAACATAAAAAAAATATAAGCTACATTATTTATATGAATATACATTTTTACCTTGGTGTATTGCTATTGCAAAATAGTTGACATATAAATAATGTAACTTATATTTCTTCCATATGATTGTAGCTAAATGTGTTTTATTGAGAACTGTTTGAAGTTGGACCAAAGTTGATAAAAAAATAATGTAGAATGTATGTGATCGAGATAAGAAAACATTAAAATAATTTTAACATGTCAACAACTGTTGGTTTAAGCAACATATCAATATACAAAGATAGTTCGTAGAATTATTGGGCTACTATGAGCATCCAAAGGCATATTATTGGCTTAAATAGCTTAGATTATCTGATACCATTGAAAATATTGAATTAGACGAACTATCAAAAACATGCTGGAGTGCATGTTACACGTGTGATGTTTACATGTAAACCTTGAACGTTTACATGAAAGAATCTTGTTAATTAACTTTGAAAGAACTCTGACTAAGTTGATACCGATATTAAACATACATTAATGCAGTAAAAACATACATTATAAATATTAAATTTGCGCAGAGTTGATTAAACTGATGTACCATAATCAAAGAGGATAGCAATGAATAAACTAGTAAGTAACCTGACGCCTATCTCTTTCAGCGCCCCTGGTGAGAAGAGATGGAAAGATTCTAGCTTTCAGTACACTCCCGCTATTTAATTCATTATGATTTAAGGATGCCACTGAATGCCAGTCAGCTGAATTATTTAATTAATTTTAGGAAAAATATAATTATTAAATTATTAATTACTAGTATTGGTTACTATTAATTAGTATTATACAAATTATTTATTTATGGTCAAAAATATACGCCAAAATTATATTTATAATGCGATGAATGAAGGCCGTCTGGCGAATAAGGCAGATTATTTTACGCAATCTGTCATTACAGTTAGTCTGCAATTAAAACTTAATAAAAGCGGTAATAAACATTTTTCCACGGAATGATTAATAATGTTAACTTTGAAAAAAAAAATAGAGATAGTGGTCCAGATAGCATAATGAATTCAAGCAACAAATGATGATTTAATTCTCAAACTTTTCAGGATGTAACTAAAAGACGAAAATACTCGGCTTCCAGGACTTTACCTCACAGAGTAGGTGACTTCATTACTGATTAATTATAAGGAACCCTGGGGATATATGTATATAAAATTTAGCATGAATTAAAATTCCTCGAAATCAATAATCTCTTTAAAGATTTAATAGAATTCATTTTTTTACTTTCTCTCAAACACGAGGTAAACTTTTTAAATTAGACTCCATTTCTTGCCAATAGAGTTAATTTTTTTGTGCGCGCACCTTTTCACTGCGTTATTTCACGGCTCAAAGGTTTCTTATTATCACCCCTCATTTGCTTGTATTATGAACGCATTCTTTTGGTTGAAGTGCTACATTCATTACAACTAAAATTAAGTAAAAAAAAATCTTTCCAAGTTATAACTTTTTTACGGTAATTTTAAATTAACAAAATTACAACAAGGATTAGTTCAATATTTGAATTAGTATACACTACATCTTTCATATAACGAATATTTAACAGCTAATCAGTAGAGGCTAGAGTTTATGGTACGATATGATGAGTAAATTAATACGTATTGATATTTTTCCAGGCGGGATATGAAATCATTTTACGTAGTATTTTATTAGAGTATTATATGATCAAGTTATAATATAAGTACTCAAGTAGCCGTCCTGGCTTTGCTTGAGTGAACTAAAATATTCTTTGTTGCCATGATTGGGGGTTTACTTCAACCTCTAGTTTTTTGGTAGCAGTGAAGTAATTGATCCCTGTAGTATGAGGCCTTTAGATACAAGCACAGTAATCCCTGCTTTTCGTGCAAGTTTAGGCCTTTCACTTGGGGATAGTTATAGAATTTTGTGGTTGGCTAATCTGTATTTAAATCAGCTATGGTGAATGGGTCAGGGAGATCGTGACTAGCTAGGCTAGCAAATGCTCAATGCCTTCTTTGAAGGCATTACTTTTGAAGGAATTTTTGAAATTTTGAAGCTGATTTCCTTGATCAATTTTATTGTTATTATTTTATCTATATCTAGTGAATTGTTCCAGTACTGTGAGTGTTTAGTTATTTTCAGTGTACTTAGGAAAAAATTAACTGAGGATAAGAGGGATGGTTGCTAGTAAGGAGGGTAATTGTATGCTTAGCAAAATATGTATTTGGAGTAACGGTTGACTGCCATTCTTGTAACTTCTTCATGGCTTATGTCATTTATTTCTTTCTCTGCTTCTCTCTCTCTCTCTCTCTCTCTCTCCCTCTCTCTCTCACACACACACACACACACACACACACACACACACACACACACACCTTTGGACACTTAATCCATAGTTAATCACACCTTCTGTTTCAGGTGTTGGACCCTGAACTCCCAAGGAGTAAGTAGTAAATCTGTTTCTATTATTTTGTACTATTAACATTGTTTTTCCGTTGATTTCGCTGTAAAGTCATTGTTCACTATCGACTGCCAAGATAAAGAAATTTGGCTGTTCTCATGCAACGTGCTGGTATACCTCTAAGTGATGGATGAAAAAGAGAGATGTTTGAAGTGAGATTTCAAAAGAAGTTAAGACTCACTCTGGACTGCAGTAATTAAGTAACTATATAAATTTAAAAAAACAACCAAAACTTACTACGACATTTTGACATCTTTTGCCATCAAGAACAGAAGTGAATAATGTGTTTTTTCAGTGAACTTTTGAAGGGTTGGAACACAGATAGACTGATCAAATTTAAAACCTTGGTTACTTGAGGCTGTCTTATTTTTAATAGATGTATGGTATATTCAATAGACTACTTCGACGGTTTTGGAAAAAAAAAGACGGTGGTTTTTTTATACCGTTAAAACTATTTCTAAACAATATTATTACTTGAAACAAATTCTTCATTTTTATATTTGGCTGCCCAGCTTCATATTTCTTCTTTCTTTTTTTTATTGTCAGAAATATGAAGGTTAATACTCGTAGATATAAAAAAAATGTTATAATTATACAAAGCTACGATTGGGTCTGTGAATAAAAGAAGTAACCGACAAATCTCACTTGACAAATATAACATCAATAAACATCATGACTGGAAGTTCTCTTCACGTTAAGTATATTAAATTTCTTCTCGAAACTGAGAATACAAACTTAGAAGGAAAGAAGAGCATATTGCTGCAGAGATTCATCAATACCAATTACAACTATTACGCACGCATGGATTTGTCCACATAGTATTAATTTTTAGAAATTAAAACATTTATTATTTTTAATACAAAAATTATATATATTTCAATAACAGTCCACTTGTTTAACATTTTTCCTGCATCCAAACTGAATCGGTAAAGAGATCTTAACTATTAAGGTAAAAAAATCTGAAAAAGTTGACACTCAACTTTGTTTTAGGTAAACATATTACTGAACTCATCTAGAAAAAATGCATCATTGACCTGATTCTGTCTATAGCGATTTTGTTAATTTAATGATAATGTAGCCATTGTTATCTATAGTACAAAACTGAAAAGTGGTTATAGATGAAACTTGAGGGTTACGCTTTTCTATGTAAAGACTTTTATTTCATACTCAAAATGAATTGATATTTTCTATGTAATATCCAGAGTAAGAAACTACTTTAAACAAATTTAAAAGTTTTAGAATACTTAAATTTTACATTTAATTATTTAAGTAGTGTGAACTGACCTTCATATGGTTCTTTATCATACCAAAAGAATATGTCTGCTACCTTTCAGTAAGATATGCCAAATGGTATGACTTTCAAGAAATCTTCAATAGAAAGGTACCAAACCACTCTAAGTGGAGAAAATTAAATGTTTATGCAGAGGGTCTTAAATGAACAAATCAGTTAATATCATAAATTATATCTTATTGCATTATTGTCTATATAGTATCCAATTAATAAAAAGAACATATATATGATAGGGAGCAAAAACTCTTTCTGTAAATATATTATATACCATACTTATAACTATATGTATGATAAATATGCACATTTATAATAACTTTACAATTATTTAACCAAATAGTAATGCAGTAGTGTCCCTATTGAAAATACATATACAATCACGTGCTGCACGTGGCAATTTATACCAGCCTATGGGATTAACTGCAATAGTTCTAAAAATACTATTCCTTTTATTTATCGCATTAGATCATTGAAATACTTCACGAGCTTTTAAAACCATTTAAAGGTGAAAATATTAGTTTCTCTCAATTCTAATAAACATTTTTGTAAGTAATGGATAATAAAAGTAATGCAAACAAATCTGACATGTGGGATATTTAACGGTTATTTCGAATTGAGAACTATGTTCTCCCTTCCAGGTATTTAAAAGTTTTGATTTTAACAACTACTTTTAAAGAGATGCTTTTTGCAAAGTTGTGAAATTCTACAGCCAATACTTTGACCAATAGAAAATTGTCCTAATTGATTAAGTGTACTATAATTCCTCATTATCACGATGGAAGTTTGCCAAATAATAACTTCTCCATACGCCTTTTAAGGATCTATTTTTGTGTTTAATTACCTTACAATTTGTTAAGTGGTTTACCAGTATCGTGTTCACAATATTTCATGTTCAATTTAAAGCTAATCTTTCCTGTGACAAAAAATTATGAAATACTCAGCGACCCTTTATCACTCAGTGCTAAGAAATTATAGCAACAGTTAATAATATGTATTCCCAGAATCTGATTCATAGGAATAACTGTTATTACTATTTCTTTTTAAGCCATGAAAACAAAGATTCTTATAAGGTCCAAGCGTTTGAAATAGATTCTTAAGATGAATCAAGAATACACAATAAGTATATTTAATAAAACAAAAAATCATTTAAAAGTAAAAAAGGTCATTTATTTTATATTTATTTATTGCATAAATAAATGAAACATCTATTCAAGGTATATACACAATGAAGTATTTAAAAATACTAAAACCCTGTAAATTGAAATATTTCATTTATCTTACCCAACATAAAATAACATTAATGAAAGGAATGTGACCTTCTAATATCACTTTAGAACAATCTTATTTAAGCTGACATTTGTGTTCAAGTTTATGTTCATAAAATTATTCATTTTAAACCTCTAATGTAATAGTTTATTATATATACTTTTGGAATTTCGTACATCTGTTTAATGCTTACCTTCTAAATACGATTGTTAAGTCACGTTGGCTTTGAATTGATTTGAACCATGAAAACTGACCGATTCCTGATATAAAACAAATTACGTTTAATTTATATATATGTAAAACAAGAATTAACAGTAAATACGTAAGCTAAAAAAAAACACCGTTTAAGCAACAATAAAATTTCCAAAAATGGGACTGGTATTTTCTGTAACATAAATAGATTTTACATCTGGAGTCATTAATTTTACTTGACTTGAGTTGAGAGAATTTATTTTTAATTCTTCTTTCTTTTTAATACCATTATTTGCAATGTAATATATAACTCACCGTTTTCTTTAATGTTTATTTAAAAAATTCGTCATAAACTTGAATTAACAGATATTTCAATTTTTAAACATTTAATTCTGTGTGCAAACATTTGAACAAGAACATCAGAGTTTTATAAGTATTAAAATCTTTCAACTATTGTTAATATCAGTTTCATACTAATTATTAAATTTCAATTTCCTTAAGTTACTAGTTCAGGAAAAGTATGGTCTTTCGAAATAAACACATTAGGCAGTAAAGTTACTTTCCCATGATGCATAAAATTGCAGTTTTGCTTAAAATTTAAAAGTTTATCATCCTTATCAGGACTTTTTTGAGAGTAGTTTTGATGTGATCCATATATTCAATATTTACCACACTAAATATATAGCACAGCTGTAGCGAGTTCTGAAATTTTTGATAAACACCCACACATAAAAGCATTAAATATTGTCTCCAGGGACCTCATTTAGTGATATATGTAACATTTTCAAATCAAAGTTTTGTATGATTCCTATAATTTTAGTTAAGTTAAAAAAGATTTGCAAGCAAGCACACGTGAGTTGTACGTTTAGCTTCTTCTTTGTATCAGAAAGTGACTAATTTTTTGTTTATATGACCGTTGTTTTGATGATTTTTAACTACCAACCAGAATAATAGAAGGCTGGAGAGAGATTTACAGGAAGTAATAGTGGTTTCTGTTTAGACCAAATATATAATAAACAACTTTACAAGGTTCCTATGACCAGAAAAATATAAAGTAGTTCTGCCAGGATTATTTCTATATTAGATTTATTTTTTTTTTATAAAACTTAGTGAAGTGTACCGTGGTCAGAAGTTCTTTGGGTACACATGCAATCATGACAGGAACTATCAAAAATGGATTCAAGGGACTCTAGAAATATGTGAACCCCTCCAAGTTTCAAAATCCATATTTACTGTACTTTAGTTCTAGTAAGGTAAAGAAGAATGACTTTCATTAAAAGAAATTAATGAAAAAAAAGAATAAACTTGAGATAAGCTAATTAAATTAAATCACTAATAAAGTACTTTGTAGTACTTTTACAAATCAATACTTGCAGTCCTGACGAAGTAATTCTGAAAGAATCGTATTTGGCTTACTGAGGAAAAAAAAAGGGAGCGACTGGGTGAGAGAAAGACATAAATATAATGTCTCAAAGTGAAATAAATCTGCGAATCGTAATTTCCTGCAGTCGAAATGAAGAGGAAATTGAAGATTCTTTTTGCTAACTATAAGGATGTGCTGGATTAGTTTTCAAGTTATTTGAAACTTGCTAAAAAAAAACCTATTTAAACAGTTATGGGGCAATTTATCTAAGTTATTTGATCTAGTACAGATAAAGGATTAAAGAGTGTTTGTCAAGCTGATTTACTATTTCTGTACTGCTGACAACTTGATAACTGTGAAGCAGAAAGGAAGGCACTCAAATAACCTTCTTCTCTCTCTCTCTATCTTTCACTTCATTTTTTATTTGCATTTTTTCGGAAAACTACTACGTAATTTTATTCTAAAAAATATCAGATTTAAATAACAAAAAAATTAATACGTTCATTTACAGTAAATAAATATATAACTCTATAATAAAGAAGTTTTCTCTTGACAACAGATGAGTTTCAAAGAAAATAGAGATAGGTGACAACCGTACAAAGTTAAACAGCAAATTTGTATCTAATGTCAGTGACACTAACAATAACATTTAATACAAATGTATATACATTTGACAATTTGAAATCTATATATTAGTGTAAAAACAACTAATTGAGAAAAAATATTAAATACATACTTTCATTACATTAACATCTACGGAAAAAGAGGAAATATTGTTGCATTATTTTTTTCATAATAATCTATCATAACTTCTTTGTAATAATAATCATACGTACATAATCCTCTTCCACACCTGTCACATTGCATAGAGAACATAGAGAAGTATCCCTCACTTTTATAGTTGTAGGGATGATTTGACAAAATCTTTATCCTCGCCAATCTGATTGCCAAGATATAATGCGACCAAAGCTTTCTGGACTTACATGCATTCATACACACTCTTTGAGGCTACAATAGTAATAAAAGAAAAATATTCTTACATCTTGAAAACAATGGGAAATATTTGTTTTTCAATCAAATGTTAAAAATTTTGACTTATAATCCAATCTGAAAACTTGTGAGAGTAATACAAGCCAGACTGTTTAACAGATCAAAACAAAACTATACTTAAAAATAGAAGTTTATCTGTAGAATGAGTTGAGATAATTTTTTTCAAAGTTACATTAACTAAAGGGCCGTTACAGTACACCTTCTGTTTTCAGAAAATGTTTTTTTGACGATAAACGGATCATTAAAAAACCATGAAATTTTGACAAAAAATTGAATAGAAAATTAACAATTAATAAAAAAATCCATGAAATTTCAATTATGGCAAAGAGGAATAAAGCTATAGAAACTAGATATTGATCCCGGACTAATAGTTTACTTGCTATACTTGTATTTGTTTAAATTTATTTACAAATAGAAATTATTTGAGTGAATAAACTGAAATAAAATTGATATTTTTAGAGGTTTAACATTTTTTTTATAGAATTAAAGAACTTTATATAAGATGTAAAAGGATAAAATTCATACCTGTAAAAAATCAACCCTAATAAAAACATATAATTTCTGATGTTTTACATGCTATGATAGATTTGTCTCACAAAATGCTCTAATCAATCTGTAAGTTGCACCATTGAAGAATACTTAATTTCAGACATAAATTATTTTTTGTTTATGAATCATATTAACTTTGGGTAATACTGAAGTGTGAGGAATGGACTCTTTCCTATCACATTATTGACAAGTATCCAGGTTTTTTACTATCCTAGTCTAATAGTTCATATCTATTATTTTAAACACTTCAAGCTTCCAGCTATAAAAGTTTTAAATTATACTGAAAAGCCAGTTTTGAATATGATTTGAATATTCAAAATTGGCTAATTAGTAATATTTTTTTTCTCAATATACATTTACAGTAAGGATATAACGGAGTACAGCAGGCAGGAAAAAGATAACACTCATTCAGAGTAAATTGGATTTTTGACAAGGGTGAAGAAAAGTGATTTTTTAAAAAGCCACTAGTATGCCATAGAATTCCCAGTATAATAATTTTATAAAAGACCAAAAATGTAAAACATAATTCGAAATGGAAAACATTCTTTAAAAAATAATAAATGAAATTATCTTACAACTTAAATTAAAATTTATCTTAAAACGAATTTTTTTTACATTTTTCAGTCAAAATAGGAATATTTTCAAGTTTTAAATGGGAAACTTTGTCATAAATCTTCAGTGTAGAAGGAGGTCTGATAACCTGTGTAAGATATCCACTGGCTATTGGAACAAAAGCCATGTTCTCCTATAAGAGATTATTTCGTAAGACGAAACCTACAGTTTTGCATTTCAAAAATGATATCACTGCTGTAGTTAGTTATGCATCAGAAGTGTGATATACAAAAATAAGCATATTTTTATATGCTTATGAATACTGGATCAATGACTATCGGTACTACCTCCAGGAATGAAAGACTAATAATCATCTCCCATTTAAACATTTAATGGGGCGTTAATGTAATGTCCTTAATGGGACATTATATATTATATACCCAAAAAGTTTGATATTAAGTTTACTTATAGTACAGTTGAGTGTAAGCCACTCCAGATTTTTTTGGTTTGGATGAAGTGATGTTAAAAAAAGTGAAGCGGACATAAAAGAAATAATGTTAAAAAGTTTTAGTGTACATTTTAAGAGACATATTTTTACTTTCTCTCTTTTTAATTATGATTTAAGTATTAAATTAAGTAACCCTAATTAAGTAAACCTTATATTTCAATAAGTATTACTTTGATGAATTGCCTGTAATTCCATTTTCGATTTCTAATATTCTTTTAAAACATGACCTTAAAAGTAGAATCACTCTGTTCTGTCGCTCAAACAATTTCTTATGAGGTATGCATATCTTTTATTTTAATTTGTATTTTTATTTTTGTGCATTCATATAGATTTATTTCTTATAATTTTTATCAATTTTATATTTGGTTTGCTTTTTTCTCTTCCTTTATTTTTTTGTTGAATTAGAAGGTTTTTTTCTGAAGTTATTATTACTATAAATTATATTTGTGCAACAATGATTCTCGAGGTATGAAAGAGTTTCATAATAATGTGATATCTACTAACCTCTGTGGTATTTTATAAGAAATATGTAAAAAGAAGATATTTACTGTTGTTTTTCTTGTAATATAACATTCTTCAAGGCGCAATTGATAATAATTATCATCAAGCATTTATTATAACAATGATAAATATCCAATATAATTTTGAATGATAAGTTTAACTAGCAATGTGTAATACTGTTTTAATATTCTTAGTTATACGTAATTGCTTTAAAAGTATTTCGTTGGCTTATAGTAATGTTGAGTGTAAGCCGCTATAGATTTTTTCTGTTAGCATTTAGAATGTATAACACGTAACAAGTTGATATTATTCCCTGTTTAATTTGGCTAAGCAGACAATGAATGGTTATGAACTGGAACCAGGATACTGAAGAAATAACAGTACACTTGCCATGTTGATATATGCAGGCGTGCAAATGTTAAATTTCATTTAATGATAATTAATTAATAATAATTATTGATAATTGCATTTAATGAGAAAGAATTACTTACCATTTTTTTCGTACTATATTATACACAATAAATAAGTAGTGAAATGTAAAAATTATAGAAAATTTAAATTGTTATAATTGATATATCTTCTCGACCACTGATTCTTAAAATTTAAAATGATGTTTGAGGTTTTTGGTTCAAAGAATTAACTACTCTTGATTATAAGCCAACGTTTTGACAAAAATTGTTTGGTATTTTCAAGGCTAAAAACAAATTTATTAAAAACAGAAGTACTGAAAGCAAATACAGAACAAACTATTTACCTTGAACGTTCTGTCGCAGAGTTATTTTGCAGTATTCCTTATCTCTTTTAGATTTTTTTAGCCTTAATAATTAATAAAAGTAATTATGTTTAACACAACACATTTGATCTATTCAAAAACAATAACACTGTTTATTTTTAATTTTTTTTTATTGTTTGTTGCTTGGTGTCTTTTTTGTTTTCTGTTGGTTGATATTCTGTGGATGTTTGTTTTTGTTTTCAGTAATTTGTTTTTAGCCTGAAAATACCAAAATATTGTTGGCGAAATCAGAAGTAGTTAATTTTTTGAACAAAAAACCTCAAGAAACCAATTTTGAATATTAAATTGTTGCTCTAAAATGTAACTTCATTCTACAAAGTGTATTTTAATATTCTTTAGTGCAAGGAGTACACCGACTAGTACCTTAATAAATCTTCTGAAGAATTACAGGGTATCTAATATGTGGTTTCACTTGTGATATTTTGTAGTGTCCCTCATTTGTGCTATAGAATAAAAACCGATGCCCTTGTGGGTTAAAAAAGTCTTTACGGTATTTTTGTTTGAAAAAATCAAATTTCGTGCTGAAGATTAAGTTGACAAAAGAAAACAGTGCAGATGTTTCTCTGGACGATGAAAGCCTTCCAAGACATGTACCTGGCGTCCTCCTTGTTGCCGTATCAGTTAGTTACTCGATAAATGAACCACAATGAAAGTCAAAACCACACTTCTGTCTTCCTTGGTTAGTTAAAGGTCAGTCAGAGGGAGATGTGTAGATGAAAATTTATCTTTGTTGATATAGCCGGAAGTTCTTTCCGGCCGTATTTGAGCCTTTGCCAATTCCAGCTTGAATTAATTCCTAGCTTGATCAAGTGTTAGTAAATTCTTGGCATGTTTAAGACAGTGTGCCAATTATTCCAGACTTTAATTAACTTTGTCCTTTTAATTAAATAAGCTATGTTATATTTCTACTTGATTTAAATATGCTTTTATTTAGTTAAAAATTATTAGGTTCTGTCTTTTTAACATTGGCCCAATCGATTCTTTTTCAATTAATTTGGTGAACTTTTTGTAGTTGCTCTCTTTTTATCTCAAATAATTCACTTGTCTGCAAAAACTAGAAACTAGGCTTTTCATTTGTTTCAATGATTTAAAGTTCATTTGGATAACCTTCATTTATTTGTTTATTTTATATATAAGCGTGAATAATATCACAATAACTCGTATGTAACTTGAAAATCAATGAAATCACCACTGTGTAAACAAAGAGCAAAAGTTAAGACCTTCTGAATCTAATTTTCATTCGTAAACGAACTGATAGATTAACCTTTAATTTCTTTGCTGATAATTCGTGTTTCTGTTCATAATATATAAATATATATATATATATATATATAATTATTGATACAACTTTAGTTTTATATATATACAAAATAAATAAAAAAAACACCCTAAAGGAAATCATAATTACAAAGTTAACAGAGTGTACTGGTATGTTGCTAAAGTGATTGTTTTTTTGCATCTTGTATCTCTAGAAATGATTTCAAAACAAATTAGAGAAAGAAATTAGTTTTCCTGATTTTGCCTAAAGATTTATTTAACAAATTTAAATGACCCAAATAGGTAAATAAATTAACCTTTAAACTTTGAGACAGCAGAAAAATAGTAATAAACAGGTATTCAAGTTTTTCTATAATTTCATCATTCTGCAGGTTTCAGTATTTTATGAGTATAAAGTTTAATTTATATATAAATATTAAAACTTAAATGGTCCATGAAGGAAAGAAGTTAAATTACAGAAAATTATAAAAAGAATGATGGAGGGGAAGAACTGATATAACTTACTTTAATAAGAGTGATACTTGACTTAAAACGACATGGTTATCAGGAAAGAAGTCCTTTCTGACAAACAGCTTTTTCGTTTTAACAAGAGTTTTATTGTCTCCTGTCAAGCAGGACTTTCACCTAAACCGCGAGGTCACTCATCCCACAGCATCAGCAAACACCTTCTCTTTAACGTAAGGAAAACAACTGCCACTGTCTTCACTTTACTTATATAAACGAGGAAATTCACCCAAGATGTTATTCACGTCCTGAAGACGAATGTTGAGCACATGAAATATGTTGACTATAGGAAATATACTTTGGTGTGCAGACAAAGAAACAAGAGTGTCATTCAGGAGCATTGAGAAGCATGTTAAGAAACAGGTATCGATTAGTTGGGAGTTATATATATATATATACAGCAGAAAAATCCCAATATAAAAACACACGTGATGCAATCAATGAAGTTTAAACCAAAAAGAAAAAGGAAAAATTAGAAATAAATGCTCTGAGGCCTTTCACTTTATGTCATCAGAGAGCAAAGAAAAAAAAAGAATTTTTTTTCTTTGTTTTCCTTACATCATTTTTTTTCATACTTTGATTGCACTCTGATGACATAAACTGGAAGGCCTCAGAGCATTTAATTCTATTGTTTTCCTTGTGGTTTAAATTTCATATATTTACTTATATGTCAATGATCAAACCTCAATATAAAAAGGGAAAAAAGACTAAGATTTTTCAACAGTAACAAGCGGTAGTCGTCAGAGTCAAAAACCCAACTGAAACAAAAGATGCAGAAATATCTTGTGAGGGGTGGAGAAGAGTGGGAAGGAAGAGTGGTGTTTCAAGAGGGTGTAAAGTGCAGGAAAGGACAAATGTCCAGAGAGGGATGTTAGGAGAAAGAAGCGAGTACAGTAAAAAAGAGTATAAAACTATCCTATAGCTGTCAACCCTCTTAGAAGAGGCTATTGCCCTCGTAACGAAAGTATCAAGTTTGAAGAGACCGTTACTAATGTTTATAATATTTCATATAGTAAATTTAAAGAGAGAAGTTTCAATAATATTTCTTAAGAACATCGATTTTTCATAGGTATTAAATTTAGCTCCTGTCCAATCAATATTATGATTTCATTATTTATATGCAATTTTTATGCAAATTTTATGGCAATTTTTGCAAAGAATTTTATAAATACCACCGGACTCCGGTTGCCTGAGAGAGTTTTTTATTAACATTACTGACGTAGGCGATAAATACAAATCATAATATTGATTGGACCGGATATAAATTTATTTTGCTATGACAAATGAATGTTGTTAAGAAATATTATCGAATCCTCTCTGATTAAATTAAATATATCAAATATTATAAACACTAGTAACGGTCTTTTCAAACTTATTTCTTTCTTGTCTAGACAATAATCCCATCCCATCGAAGAGAGCTGAAGGCTAGCAGATAGTTTTTTACTTTTACTTACTGTACTCCTTTGTTCACCCTAACATTCCTCTCTACATTTGTACATTCCTGCACTTTTACACCCTTTGAAAATACCACCGTTCCCTTCCACTCCTTTGAACCCCTCACCATGATGTTCCTTCATTTTGTGTTTCAGTTGGGTTTTTGAATCTCTGACGAAGACCGCTTGTTGTGGCTGAAAGATCTTGTCTTTTTTTCCTATTTCATATTGTGGTTTATATATAAATATATGTGAATACCTATGAAAACCAGAAAAGTAAAATGCTTCTGGTTTGTATTGAAAGGTTACCGATCATTTTCTTTCTGATTATAATCGTTTTGCTTGAATATTCTCAACAACATTTCACTCGTGTGGGACAAAGAGGTACTTTTGAAGTGCGATTAGTAAAATTTCAATTAGTGTCACTTTAAAAAATGATTTTTTTTTTGAAGGGGTATTCACAGGATGTCAAGTGACTCTTTTATTTGTTTGTACTTTAAAGCTATGTTCAGAACATTAGTGTTTTACAATGGTCAGATTTACTCCAGAGGAATTTTATAGACACCACAGTGCTAGGCCTTTTTTCCCAATTACAATTGTCGGCTTTCTTTTAATCAAGGCAAAGTAACAAAAAGTAGGGTGGGGGAAATTAAACGGGTCAGCGAGGCCTCCACCCCTCGGCGCACCATTCTAATTAGTTCCAATCTGCTTGCCTGTTCGACATCCTAACCCCCCACCTCTGCAGCCAGCCTCCAATTTACGATTGACCCCAGCCTTCGACTTGTTGTTACTGAATTACATTCCCTCCAACCGAATTATTTAAATTAAACTACCTGCCTCCCCAGCCCCCTCACCCCCTAATCCCCTCCTCATTTTGAACTGTACTAATTTGTACCTAACAAGAATCTTAATTAGCCCCTATCCCTGCTGCTCCTAACCTACCCTCTAATACTCTCTAACTGATTTTAACAATCACTCAACGGAAAACTTCCCTTACAAATTAGAATCCTCACAATAAACTAACAAATCTGTTACTTTTTTAGTCTGTTTACTGTGATTGTATTAATTTACTATATCCAAAAACAATAATTCATTGACCCACTTAAATTAAAAACCTCTTTTACATTGAAACCTCTTTAGTAAATAGGGTATGTGATTTATCTGGTGTTCTGTCGAACAAAATCATAATATTTATCAATTGTCCTAATATTGTAAGTAAATGGCTTGGAATATAACAATATTGAAAATTTCTGTAAAACATCAGGTTTAGTCCATTTTATAGATATTTTTCATACTGACAATCGTTTTTTAAGCATCTTGTGAATTATTAGAACTTTTTTAGACAATCCATTTATACCTGTACAATTCAGCATTTATTTAAAGTTTTTGTTTTTTTCTCGCAACTAAATATTTCAATGATTATTCAATATTGTTAGTTAGTTGTGCTCAGCTCCGATAAGTTATGATCTACAAGACAAGTCAAACATGTCAATATGAGATGCGGAGGAATACAATGCTTACATGTAAAAAATCAACCACAATCAAACATGTAATTTCTGATGCTTTCCAAGGTACGACAGATTGGTCTCACAAAATGCTCTCATCAATCTATATTTACAGAATTCAACGAAATTTCATATCACTTCACATTGAGTATTAAATTGAGGAATATTAGTGTGATATTATGGAATAAGTTGTAGTGTGTGGTTTGCATGGGAGAAGTGTGTGTTCTAAGAAGAGGAGAATTGACTATCTGATAAACGACAAAAAAATTATTGATTTTTATTGAAATAAGATACTTTGTTTTATGAGTATAAAGTCTAATAAAATAATTAGATTCATCAGCAAATAAATGACGTTTGGTGTATCGTAGGTGCCCGGTTTTGAGTTTGAATAGAACCATAAAAAAATTTTAGAAGTAATAAAACTTTAACTTTTGTAATAATTTCACGTTCTTTTCAGCTTTCTTACCGTTTTCTAAAGAGGAGAAAAGGGAAAGAAAGAAGAAACACTGAATGAAGACGTGAAAGCGTCTACCGACTGAGGAAGTTTTAAATGTATTAAGTATATCAACAATATTAAAGACGGTATCCTATTCAATCTTGATTAAGAATGAATCATTTCAATGACAAGAACTTTTACAGTTTAATTGAGTAGTAGTTGGTATCACTGAATGGTAGTTGGTTACACTGATTACAAGTTAGTAAAATTGAATGGTAGTTCAAGAACTACTAATTAGTATTAGAATTAGTAATAATACAATCCGTCATTGAATTACTAATTCAATATTAGTAATTAGTAATATTACTAATTCAATAGAACTAGTAATTCAAATTAGAATTACTAATTCTAATATTACTAACCTCAGTTGAACTAGCCCATCAACTATACTAATTAGTAGTTAGTAACACTGAATAGTAGTTGGTAGCTACTGATTGGTAGTATAATAATAGTTATTTTCAGTATAATAATGTTATAATAGAACAAAAATGAAAAACATAATTCAAAATTGAAAACATTCTTTGAAAAATAATAAATGAAATTGTTCTACATCTTAATTAAAAATGATCTTAAAGCGACATTTTTTCTTACATGTTTCTGACATTTTTTCTGACAAAATAAGAATTTTTTCAAGTTTGAATAGAAACTTTATCTTAAATCTTCGATGTCTAGGGAGGTCAGATAAACTGTGTAAGAGATCTACTGACTATTGAAACAAAAGCCATGTTCTCATTTACGACATCATTTCGTAATACCAAATCTACACTTTCACTTTTTAAAAATGTTATTACTGCTTTAGTTATACTAATGATATTATATGCATCAGTGGTGTGATATACAAAAGTAAGCATATATGTTGATAAGTGGATCAGTCACTATCCGTACTACCTCCAGGAATGAAAAACTAATAAACATCTTTCATTTAGATGTTTACATTATGCCTAAATGGGATATTATATATTATCTACCCAAGAAGTTTCATATTATGTTTACTTATAGTAAAGTTGAGTGTAGGCCCTCCAGAGTTTTAACTCAATGATAATTTTTAAAACGCAATAAAATCGATGTTTGATGCACGGAGTTTAAGTTTTGTCAGACGTCTTAATAACGTTATAAATAAGAAGTCTTGTAGTTATTGATTCTTTATCATAATTACATCACCATTGCCACGGTGGTTGTAGCCTAACCAGTTATGTAGGACATGAACACAGAGCAGTTTTCACTAACGGTTAGTGAAAGCCATTTTAAAGTGCAGTAAAAACATATTTCTTTTGTAATCACTTTAAAAAAATTTTCTGAATTTGAATAACTGTTATTGATGATATATCATACTAATAATACTTGAATAATTGCTTTGAAAACCAGGTAAACTGATTTGCCCATATATCATTAAAAAAAAAAAGTTAACTCCATTTCCATTATTTTGGAATTCAATCAGAGATGAATATAAAGTTAATTAAAAGGGTAATAAATATTTTGCTCCTGTGGTTTCGTAATATTTGAATTATGCGGGCGCCGTCAATTAACTCTCGCTTACATGGAAATGAACAAGTAATAAACATTATTTGTGAATCAATTTGTGATCGCTTGTGACACTTGAATCTGCATTATGACAATAAGTCTATTTCTAAAAAATCACTGTAAAACAAATTTCACTAGGAGCGAATATATTGCAATCAATATGACATCGTAGAATGATAAATACAAGTGTAGGACTGGATCTGGCCAAATCAAACTCGGTGATCAACCGCAAGACACAAAGTATCGTGAGCTATCAAAGATGGCGGCATCATTTAATCCTTTAGCAAACTCCGTCAGTGTGACCACTACACTCTCCACTCAATGATGGTCTCCATGATACACGCTGTAATTGTTGCCACTAATTGACGCCCCTAGTGGGGCCATGCAGCAATACCACAAGCTGCATTGGCTTATATATCCACAGCTTCTTTGACCCAGGGGCGAAAAAGGCCACTGATCTTACCTGTACCTGAGCAGGTTCAGTAAGACCTTTGGTCCGGAGTTTGATTTGAAACTCTTAAAATAAGTCGGTATTATGGGCGGCAGGGGCCCATGGCGGGGTTCTCGCTCCATCTCACCAACTAAGGTTGGACTCGTAGTGGCTGTTGGTTCTCACCCAAGTTGGGTAGACCCTTGAGGCTGTTGTGTGAGAAGCAGTAACTTCTCGGGAGGATGGCTGTTTAGCATACAGGAGAGCTAGAGACCCCAAACCCTTACCAGTGGGAATGAGCCTTGTACTCAGCTGATTGGACTGGACAACTGGTACTTGCCTAGTAGAGGCCTGCCTCTGGACGGGGGCTCAGAATGAGGACGATTAGATATCGCCCCTTCGAGCCATTGATGTTCAGTTCTCATAACCAGCACAAACCATGTGGCATTTAGACAACGACAGGTTTGTAATCTCTCTTTATCAATCGTTTCTCTTGAGGTACTAACGACACTCCTCACAATGACGCCCTGATGGGGTCCGATTAGCTACTGGTAGCAAGGCCTGGTCCGGGAGTAACGGCTTTGCCCTTTTCAGAGGGTAACGGTGGAATTTAAAGGAATTTTATGGTATTCCTAGAACTGTAGGTTAGGCTGAACACAATCGTTGCCACTAATTGTTTAAAAACATTAATTTTTTCTCTATTCATCACAAAAAACAACATTCTGTAGAAGTTGTACACATTTTTTTATATTATGAGGATTTATTCTATTATTATGACCATGCTAATTATTTTTACAACTGACATGTAATATAACTATAACATAAAAAATTGTTAATACCATTTGTTGTTCTTATACTTGTGGTTATTATATGCTTAGATTTTTTCCTATTTCTGTAGAAGTATTTCTCATTTCGCCCTGTTTAAAAATGAGCCTCAAGGGTAAGCAGGTTCAGAAATACTGGTTTATTTGACTGTTTTGTTAGTTCGTCAAGTGCACACGGCGGGTGTCTAAAGCAGGCATTTCTTTACAGCCTCGCAACACATTTAAAAAAAAAGTCACCCTGAGGGAAGGTTGTGCCTGACAAATGAATAATTACTTTGACGCCCTTTGCATTTACTTATGTTACGAAATTGTTATAAAACAACAATTTGTTTTATCCCACTTAAAAGATTCTATCTAAGCGATGTATTAAATGTATTTACATTTAATATTCCAGTGTTTATTGATAAAAGATATAATTTAATAAAATATCAGTTACTTAGAAAAACAAACAATTATTAAAATCTATTAAGATGTAATAAGCATATATTTTTGCCATCGTTAAAGCTTTTAAACTTATAACCCTGGTAAGAAGGATCATACTTTGTATGTTCGTTAATTCGATTTTCATGGACCCACCAGGAATTAAAGGAAATTACAGAGATTTAAAGTTCAAACTACTTAATGAAATAACATACTATCTCAATTAATTGTAAAATTAAACCAAACAAATACGCACGTATAAGTCTTTTCACCTATTCATCACCATTGTCATTTTTTTCTCTTCTTAGTCAAAATAATCGAAAACCCAGATACTTTATCTTCTTTTCGTGTTTCTAGTTGTAAGTTAATGATATACACATAAAATATTTATACTTATATTTTGTAATACGTAAATATGCATATACACTTTTATATAATTATATGTAAAATTGTGTATAATATTTCATAATACAGATAAAATTATTGCATTAAAAGTTAGATTGATCTACAAATACTCATATTATGGAGAGTGAGTGAATTATCAGACTTACTGATAATGAATGTAATAACTTAATTTATTTAGCCTATTTTGTCAATTTAGTGCAAATGATATAATTTTTAATTGCATAGTTATAGAGGTGACTACTGATGAAAGTTAATAGTTCTCCTTTTTATTTAGTATTTCCTCACATAATGTTTAAGATTTGTGATATATTTGCAATGTGATATTCACATTTAGACAATAATTAAGACGAAATCTTTTGGAGCACACATTCTTTGTATGCATGAAATGGAATGGCCAGAGAAGTGATTTGGTGAAGAAAATTGGTATATTCTCACCAGGAACCATCATGACTAAAATGATAGAGAGGGCTGATGTATGGAAAATGGTTGACGGCCTAGTCAAAAAGAGGCATTTAGAAGGGAATGACTAATTCTAAATCCAAGCTGCTTTTCGTAAGGTAATGAATGGCCTAGCCTGAGGTAATGTGTGAAACAGTTCAAGAAGAAAAGGGGTGTTTTAGTTGGTCTGGTCAACTGAGAGCCCAGCACAATATGCGTAAATGCATTTCACCTCCTTCCCCCCCCCCCCCCCCCCCAAAAAAGGCAAAATCGTTGTGTGTTCTTGAAAAAATAGCAATCTTTTGAAAAAACTTTACCTTGTATCAAGATTAAAAGTTGCTTCAAGGAACATGAAAACGTGCAAATCTCTCAAAACATGTTCTTTCGACAATGGATATTGTTTATAGTAATCTACTAAAAAATCAAACAGATGTAAATTATCAACCAAAAACAATTTTTTAACTGTATTTGTTTAAAGAGTATAACATATATTATGATTGTATATCATACCATACTAATGTTTAAAAAATATAATCGTAATGTATTTGTATAATAATATACATCTATATCTATGTATATCATGCATAATTATAATATTATATTCAACAAAATCATACGATGCAATAAGGATCGATGTAATTTCTTTGTAAATTTTATTTAATAAGATAAGGCAAATACTGAGAGATAGGGAAAATCGACGCATTGGGTTTGGTGTATGTTGGCCATTGTGTATCAGTTGTGTCAGTCGTAGGCTAAAGAGAGGGTAGTACCGCAATTAAACCTTGTATATCATCTTTATGCTAACCCGCTTACTAGAATGTATAATTAATTGGATTCTTCAGTCTCGGGGATGATCTGGCACCAAGAAGGAAAATATGTTTCTCCGCTCAAGCTATTGGTTGGGAGTTAGGGCCAGGATATAATTACGGTTTTTTTTACACTAATCTCATTTTTCTATATATACACTTATTTTTTATTTTATTTTTCTCTTTTTTTTTAAATTATTCTCCAATTCCGTTTGATTCTTTTATATTTACTCAACTTGTACTGCTTAACTTAAATTCTCTTTTATTTGCTCTTAATTCTATTACTTTAACACCGGGTACGGGGGGCAGCATTGATGGTTGCCGGGTAGGTTACTTGCCGTTGCGTCTACAACGTGCTTGGACTCCCTTTCTCTTTTCTCCTGAAGACGGATTGCCCAAAAATTTGAGTTTGTAGGTGTGTTTTCTTTATTCTGTGTGTTACTCTTCTTGAATTTTGAACCTATATATATATATATATATATATATATATATATATATATGGAATTAAAGTATGCAGCAGCTTCTGCATAAACGACCTTTTTGCTGATGGCCTCGATTTTTCTAACTATCTTCCGGTGATGCTGAGGCAACTTCCATATATGCTGGGCCAGAGACATTGAGAAAACCAATATCAAACAACTTTAATGGATCACAAAAACACTGGGTTTAAACAAGCTTTCGACCACACATTGGTCATCTTCGGGTTACACTACTATTTAATTAATGAATGTTAATATAATTAACTGAAAAGTAATTTTTAAAATTAAACATAACAATTTTAACAAATATAAAACAAACGATACAGCGGGTGAGAGCAAAACAAAGAGCAGGTTCCAGCAGGGTTGCAACAACATACAGCTTTGCCCCTCAATTGCTATCAACCCTACTGGGCTCTAACTCTCTAACAAATTTAAAGCTATTATCGAAAGTAGTGCTACTTGGGATCACATTGAGGTCATAATTTTGAATGTTGAGGTTGGGGTTGACATCTTTGATATAAAGGGCTTCCAGGATAGTTAATCTATCTTTGTCGTTATTATAATGAAGTACCGAAGTTCCATCCACTAACATACCCCTGGTGAGTTTAATCCCATGGGCATCCTCTGCATGTTTTTTGGGGGCTCCTGTTGAGAGATGCATGGTCAGACGCCTTGAGAGCTTCGTAGCCGTCATCCCAATATACCTCGAATTCAGGGTTGCACAAGCTGTTGAACAACAGTGCTGTTGCACTGTTGAACAAGCGTACTGGTATACAAGGTGACTGCGTTGATGCTCCGGGGTGTCGACTTTCGGTTTATTTGAAAGCACAAGGTCACTGGTCTTCTTATTCTTATAATATATTCTTAACTGTAATCTATCTATTTCATTGGTTGGCTTTACGTTATCCTTTATTAACTTGTGGAGGGCTCTTTCATCTTGTTTGTATTCATTGTGCATATATGCACGGTAGTAGAGGGTAAGTGACTCACCAGGGGCTGGAGGCTCTACATTATTGGTATACCATTTATCCAGGAACCATTTATACATTGTTCCTGGAACCTGCTCTTTGTTTTCCTCTCACCCGCTGTATCGTTTGTTTTATATTTGTTAAAATTGTTATGTTTAATTTTAAAAATTACTTTTCAGTTAATTATATTAACATTCATTAATTAAATAGTAGTGTAACCCGAAGATGACCAATGTGTGGTCGAAAGCTTGTTTAAACCCAGTGTTTTTGTGATCCATTAAAGTTGTTTGATATTGGTTTTCTCAATGTCTCTGGCCCAGCATATATGGAAGTTGCCTCAGCATCACCGGAAGATAGTTAGAAAAAACGAGGCCATCAGCAAAAAGGTCGTTAATGCAGAAGCTGCTGCATACTTTAATTCCATTTGTCTTCAAGAAGATTTGCTGCCCATTTATACTAATATATATATATATATATATATATATATATATATATATATATATATATATAATGGCTATAAATCAATTGTAAATACTATTTTTTTTGCGTTGTCTAGCCTCGTTGATTTAAATCAAAGAATTTTCTCAAGTTTTCAGATCCTTCATTTAAAGAATGTATAAATTTTTGGTTGTGTTCATCACGTAGTCTAAGCGTTGTACTATTTGTTTTTCAAATATACAAGAAATTAGTATCCAAAGTGAAATATAAATAATCATAGATAGCTGCTGAAGGAAAATTGTTTACTGCCTTTACGGCTGCACGTCCAATAATCAAGAGTATTTGATAGATTATGCTATTAATATGTGTATAAATATAAAAATAGTGGACTCAATTGCTTTATTTTTTATTTCTGTGATGACAAGTTGCAGAGGTAAAATGCATTTGATTTACCAGAGGTTGTGCGCTGTATAGTTCTCTTGTAATAATGGCAGAATCAAAAGTTCTATCTTGAAATACTGGTCTACCTGTCTTCAACATGTTGACTATTTTGACTTCCAACATGCTTTTAGTTGGTCTTCATTCAAAAAACAAAGTGGTTTACCTCTTGAAGTCGAAGTCACATCTTTTACTACTAAATTAAATTAGAATTGCAAATATTTCTCTTCTGGAAAGAGATTCTATTTTTGGAAGTTTTCCAAGGATGTCAGCTGCAGTTTCACTTATTTGTACTGACTTAATATGGAAGGAAATATATTTGAGGAAAAAGGGACTTGTTTTTAATTTTTTATTTTGTTTAGAAAGCATAATTTAAGAAGTGTTGGGATATGGCAATGCTTTTCTGATGGTTTCCTTTTTTATTTTCTATATGTAACTCTATATTTGATTTTTAATAACAATTTTAATACATTCAACTAGCAAATGTGCCCATCTTTGACAGGTATTTCGCACAGATCAGAGATCAGAGATGAATCGTAGTATTTCAAAATATTATTGAAAAATTATAGAAAAGGAAAAAATATATTTATTAGGACAGTGTTAAATAAGTGCCTCTGGATACACCACATTAGCTGTCTGTCCTTCAGGTGTATGGTAGAACAGAGTTGGAACCTCTGATTCTTGAGCAAGCAACATACAGTTGACGATGTATGCACTTGCCGTACAATTCCTTCAATTTCTGCCGTAGACGGAGTTTGGCCTTTCTACTTGCATATTCACCGTCATTGCTTCATTTATTGATGGTATTAAGGATAATAAAAGGTTTCCGGGCTCTATCCTACGAAGCATCTTTCATCGTGTCAGGAGAAATGCCCATTATCCAATTGATATCACAAAAAACTGATCCTCTAAATGCAATAATGGGGCGACCTTCAAAATTAAATCTGGATCCTCTCTTATATGATAAACCAGTTCATTATTCAGAATGGTCACATCCTGTTAAAGCAAGTGTAATTACAAACTATTTTTCAGATTGTGAATTTGATACTGATGTGATATGGAATATTTACATTGACGGTATTAGAGAAAACGATAATATTGGCTGTGCAATAGTAATAATATATAAGGGAAAAGAGAAAATATTTGAAGATAAGTTCAAGCTTGCAGGCTACTGTTCAAATAATCAAGCAGAATTAATGGCTCTATGGAAAGCTCTGGAATTTTTGTAAAATAATAGTTTATATATTACTAACAAGACACTTTCACACTTTCAGCAGGACTCCCATAGATATAATCAATAATAGCAAGGTGCATGATCTTCTAGTTGAGTTAGTAGGAAAATATTGATTGAAATGTTGATATAGGTGAGTGGATCTTCTCAATCCGATGGGTCAAAGAACATGCTGGCATTGGAGGGAACGACAGAGCAGATGTTCTAGCGAAAATGACTTCAACAGAGGAATCTCTACAGATTTCCTACGATCAGTTTCCAAAGACATATGTAGAGAAGTTAGCAGAAATGGGATCGTTACGGGTGTGGGCAGAGGAATTGATGGCAACTCCAACGGTATCTCATACCATGCAATATAATCTTACAGTACACCAGATTATCGAATACACCTTGATTCGAACAACTACCAATTAACTATGTTTCTAACTGGACATGGTAAATTTAAAAGCTACTTCAGTCGCTTTAAAATTGATGACTCAGCTTTATGCCACTGTGATAATCTCAGCATCCAAGCCCCGGATCACCTTCTCTTCCATTGTGCTCCCCTCAATAGCAAAAGACACTATCTTCGGAAAACTACAAGGCTACAAGGATTAAACTGGCCACCAAGCAAAACTGAACAGTTAAAAAATGTATTTCATAGATTTAACAAATTCTTAAATACCATAGATGTTATATAACGTAGTATAATTAATATATTATAAATATGTATTTTAATTTACTTTAATATTAATGACATCAATAACAATATATCAATATATAACTATTATAGACATGTAATATAAAAAAAGTGAGCATGTGAAAATATTGCAATAAACTTCCTCCAAGTACTACTTTGGAGGGAAAAGAAAACCTCTGACAGGATTAGAGACGGATTATGGTCGAGTATTGAGTTTATTACGCCCTGATCGAATACTCCGCCAACAATACCTACACTGTTCAGATATCGCCCATGTCTGCCTTTGTTTGACAACCATCATGAATGGTATATAGTATGATAAGTTATTCATACAAACAACTATATTATCCATAAAAGTTCGATCTAATAGTTTAGTAGAAAAACCTCCAGTCGTCTATACTGAAAATTTTGACTGAAATAAGTTGATGTTTGGAGGTTTAATGAAATAATTTCATTACTTAATATGAGTTGTAAGAAGAATAAAATTTGACATTTAAAAAATCTATGCCAATTGAACCTATGATTTCTATGCTTTCGATGGTATGTTGGATTTCTCTAACAAAATGCTCAACCAATCTATATTAATTCAGATTGATTAATATAGAACAAAAAGATAAAGTATAATATTATTGTATATGGAATGGACTCTGTTGTTCTATATTACAAAACAGATATTTATTTTAAGCTGATATTTAGGTTATAATTTTTGTTAAATTTTTCTGCATTTTTTCAAACAAAATAGGAATATTTGATATCTCCAAACGAAAACATTGGCTTATTTTTTCAATGTAGTAGGTGGTCAGATAAACAAAATTAAATATAACAAGTCCAGTGGCCATGTAATTTTACAGATGGCCATGTGTGAGATCCACTGCCTATGGGAACAAAAGCCATGTTTTCCTGTAATAGATTGTTTCGTAACATTTTTTTTTTTGTCTTTACAGAGTGTTATTACTGCTGTGCTAATACCAAGGATATTATATATTTCAGTTCCGTGATTTTCCACAATAAGCGTTTTTATTGGTAACTGGTTCAATCACTATCAGTTCTAACACCAGAAATAAAAGACTAATAAACATCTCCTATTTAGGCATTCATATTATATCTAAATAGAAGATTATATAACCAAAAAGTTTGATATTATTTTTCTTATAGTAAAGTTGAGTGTAGACCACTGCAGATTTTTAATTATTAATCTTCTGAAAGATTGAACAGGCAAAGCCAGATATTTTGTATTAAAATACACATTTTGTGTTGTACATCAAATGTTTAATGTCCTTCTCCGAACTGAAAAATTCCTACTTGGATTAATTAATCATGTTTTACTACTTTATGTCTTTTTCACTTACAGAAGTAACTTAAATTGGTGAGGAGTCGGAGTCGGGAGAAATTAACCGACTCCGACTCCTCGAGGTCGACAATATGTCCCGACTCCGGACTCCACAGTCCTGGAGTAAACCCCTTAGGCTTCAAACTTGTAGTCAAAGAGTTGATAGGCAGTAGCGCCAGTTTAAAAGAAAAGATTGTGGAGACTCAACCACAATGGAATGGATCATTAATGTCCTTAGGCTAATCTAATTCTTTTGAAAAACAGGCCTTAATGAAGTGATATGATCCTAAAACCTTTTCAAGATCATCTCGGAAGTTCGGCCCTCCTACGAGGAGTAAATACTTATTCCTTCCAAATCAGAATTCACTAATCCGATTAATCTTAATGCAGTAATTTTTTCTTACTCAATGATATATATTTGCTTACATACACATAAAGTATTTCACCTAAATTCATTCAATGCTGTATTAAATATACAGTAAGAGTGATTAATCATCTAAAAAGACTGAGAAAAATTGATGGTTATAAAATTCAGCAAAATATTGTAAAAGAAAACTTTCAAATAAAATATTATATCCTTTTTTTTTTTGATTCTAAGTCCGGTTTATTTGATGAATTATTCATTTGATGTTATATTTGTGTGCTGCATTGTTCTTTAATATTCTTGTCTTTCAATACTTGGTCTTAAGAAAATAGTTTCGAGAATACCCTGTCTTTTTATATAATCTACCACGTTTTATTCATTTTCTCCATAATAAAATCAATATAAACGCTTTCTCTAAATTTTTAAACAGTTTACTGATTAATGACCATTAACAGATTAATCGGATTGTAATTCGCATGTTTAATGTTGCTGGCCCGTGTGCACTTGATTCACCCAGGTGTTGTCACTGCAAGCAGAAAATGATTAAAAATACAGAAATCCCAGGCTTTCTTTCAAAACATCCTTACTGTTAATTAGGGGTTTTCACTTATTTCGTCTTTTCATTTCGAAATCCTCCATTATTCCCATCTTTAAACACAGTTAAAAAACCTGATAGAAATACAGCCCTTCTTTCTCTCATTAATTATTTACACATCCCTTCTAAATGAGTCTTTTTTTTTTAATGAAAACTAAACATGAAGAATTAATTATTCGTGATAAAATAATTTGCTTTTTTAAAAAAAAAAAAAAAATGATATTCTGCTTTTTAATTATATAAATAATATTCATTACTGATGAAAATTTGTTTCTTTAATGGTATTTTGATTAATGTGTTAAGTTTATTTTATGAAAAAGTTTACAAAGCTAACCCAAATACGATTTTTATTCTGATTAAAATTAAAAGTAGCAAAAAAGGACTGAGTGAGCTTACTACACCATTCGTATTAATGCTCGTATTAATATTTCAAATACTCTTGAAAAATTATATTTAAAAAGTGAACAGTGGATGTTTTTTTATCGTTATAGTAGTTAAGTATTTTTATCTGCATTTTTTTAGAAAATGAAGGCTTTGTCAAAAAAATTACGCATGAATCTATAAGAGTTTATAAATATCGAATAGGAGTGTTTTACTTGAAAGATCTTAGTCCCAAAATTACTGAGATTTATACCTTGATATTTATTATATGTGTTTACTGTGGAATCTGGTTATATACTTATATATCTATATATTAATACCCTTGTAACTACCTACGTGTGTCACGCTTTGTCATAATATTGATAATTGAGCATATCTAATTGCTGTAATTGAATGACAGCTACAAATCAAAGGCATCATAATTAGACATAATTATATTCTCTAATTAGCATTTAATGGACCAGAAGTTAAATAGTCTATTTACATACCTTTACTTTTTATTCCTAAAAATATCACGTTATATGAGAATGAGCTCAGTAATTTTTTTTATAAATTACATTAATAAGAAATGGGGTTATAATGCTTTTATACAAATTAAAACATCACTTTTATCTTTAAAACTATAACAATAAAATTTTGTTAAAAAGTTGAACCTAAGATTAACAATTTATTAAAAAAAATCATAAACTTTCCTTTGTTGCATTGGGCAATATACTATGAAAACTGAGATTTTGTTTTGGGAATAATGAATCACCTTCCCTACTGGTCGGATTTGTTTGCATTTATTTACATTTTTTACACTGAGTTTTTTTTTATAGTTTTGGTTATTTCGACTACAGTTTCATGTAGAAGTGATTTTGTTTCAGGGTTTGTCCTTTAGTTTTTTGATTTTGTAATGGAATTCGGGTGGACACCCATTAGTGGCACTTCATAAATATATTTAATATTTATGAAGATAGACAGTCACGTGGACATTGCCGTTTTAGTCGTGTTTGGGGGCTTTCAGCGACCCGCCTCCGCGAGGTCCACCTTGGGCACATGAGCGGGCTCGGTCGCATCCCTCCTTCAAGAGGACTGTGGTGTGCCTTCTCATGTGGCTAAAGGGTCTCACTTAAAAAAACATCGATCTGTTACAAGCTTTGTTCATGGATTGGGCCGAAAGGCCGAGAACATGACTACAAATAAAAACAGGATTACTAGTAAGGAAAGATTTTGAGAAATTGGGTTTGGATGAGTTGAGAGTTTACTGTGGAATAGTTTGTAGTAATATTTTGCATAGTCGTGAACAAAGAGGACTTCAAGATCTCAATTAATGATTATATTTGGAACGTAAAACGGGAAATGTGAGATTTTTCTAAGTTTTTTTGCTTGAATAGCTTCTACAGGGCGAATATTTTATAGTTTGGCAGAACCCCAAAGTTCTATGATATAAGAACTAAGAATATGTCATAGTTCTAAGATATAAGAAGCCCATGAAGGCTTCAAGATTGTGTTGTATATGTGGAGTCTGTTACTATGAGTGTTTGCATTGAGTTAGAAATGTTTTAAGTGAAATATAATTGTTGTTTAGAGTTTAGAGGCATATATAGAAAAATGTTAAATATTTTAATGAATAAAGACGATAAAATTAATCCCAATCAAAGATATATTTTCTGATGCATTCCATGGTACAATGCATAGTTGTCAAACAAGTGTCTGACTAACAAACAAAATATATGTTGGTCGTTAACTTGATATTATGTTTATTTATAGTAAAGTTGAGTTTAGGCCACTCCAGATTTTCCCACTTAGACTTTATTCCTGTTCGAATTGAATATATTACAGGTAAGGCAGGACATTTCCTATTGTGTTAGCTATTATATTAATAATTAAGCACCAAACTAAGCTTATCTCAAGCTAACAAGACATCCACTGATAGTTGGCGAAGTTCGCCGGGTCAGCTAGTAATTACTAAATACCAGTACTAGGTCTGTTTTCCAGCAACGGAAAGTTTGAAATCAAACTTTCAAATATTGACGTATCGGTTTTACTTAAAGCCTTTTTCATGGGACTACAAAAACAAAGGAACACAGGCATTATAAAAATTTTACATATATACTCGTACATATAAATAGAAATAGATTGTTACAATGAGTGTACAACAAGTAAAAAAGTATTTAGTAACGTTGAAAGGACTTACAGAACTAGAAATTTATTAAATTAGAAAAACTATGAACTTTTACGTTACTGGAGTACTAACAATGTACAACAGCACAATACATTCTAATCAATGAAAGAGTGAAAACTTCTTTATTAAGGGATTAGTCCCAGAGTATACAGATACAGTTCTGGGGTAGCATTCTCTCATGTAATGCAATATTCCAGGCTTACAATCTAGTAACTTAACAGAAAATCAATCTTAAGGTTGAAGTTAAATTTAATATTGCAATACAAAATGTCACTAACAGAGTTTAAGCATACATAACTATAATAATAATAATAATAATAATAATAATAATAATAATAATGAATAATTATTAATAACAATAAAAAGATGATAATAATAATAGGAACAATAAATATCAAATAATAATAGAATACTATTATTAATATGAGAACAATAATAAAAGTAATAATAATGGTTTCAAGTATTATGTGCATATATCTCTCCGTAACTTAATAATTTTAACCAAAAGGGCAAAGGTTCCTGATCCAGGTGTGCTGTTGTGTTTGGTGCCTCCTGCTCCTTCGCCTTTAGTGTTGTTACATGATGCTTCTTCTCAGATTATCTCCCTCCTGGCGGTAATGCAGAACAAGAAGCCCTTCTATTACCACAATCAACAAGTTTTCCAACTTTGAATTGTTTCAATCTTCTTTATTCCCTAGTCCATAAACAAAATTGAAAAGGCGATCCAGGTAGAAATTGGTTTAGTGCGTAAAGTGGTGCACCCAGGAAACCTCAGTCCAATAAACCAACTAGTGAATGTGTTGTTCAAATTGTTTTAGAGGGACATTCAGAGGGATATTGTTTCAGTAAGGCGTTTTCAAATACTTTTTGCTCATAGACCTAAGTAGACATATAGACCTGTAGTTTATTGGTAGTAAAATCCTTTACTCATTGTCGAGTGAAGGACTTTCCTGGTCTGTTTCCAAGCTGACAGAAATAACCTACGTTAATCGAAGAAGTAATATGATGGCTAACCATTTCAATGTCGGTCAGGGAGCTGCTTCAGAGATTAACTGTTTCGGTCTTCGCACCCGGCGCATTGCATCTCACAGCTTAATAAGTTTGCTTATTAAGTTTATTCACTACAGTCTTCAGTGATGCTGGTTTACACACGTCAAACCCTTTCAAACCTTATTTCTAAAAAATTGAAATAAGTTTGTTGATTTGTTTTTTTTTCTAGTTTTTCCCTTCCTGTATTCCTTCAGGCAGCTTGTGACTTTTTAAAGGATCAGTTACGTTTTGAACCTCACTATCTACTTAAGACCGTGTTGAAATCTCTATTTGGTAAGACAATTGACTAATCATCCTTTTGAACCCACCTAGCCTGTGTCAACAGGTTTCATTTGTGTTTCTTTGAATTACATTTGAGATCGAAAAAAGGAATTTAAGTATTTTATAATTTAAATTAGTATTATATATTAATATTAGTATTATAAATTAGGAATTAGTACTTTATATTTTAGTATTATATTAATTTTTAAGTAAGGAATTTTATTTACCCTTTTCATGATAGACAATAGCACCATGGTTTTGCAAGGATATTGTATCTATCTTCTTGGACAATCATCCTTCCACGCTTAAGCAAAACAGTAAGGCATTGTCTTGAAAGGCCTTTATGACAAGATATCATTATCGCCTTGACCTGTTTGAGAAGGGCAGGCTGGACGAGTCTAGGGTCTCCTTGTAAGGTACTCTCATTGGACTCTTTGATCTTAGAGGATTATGGGTGCTTCGAATAACTATTCTGTCATGTTGACAGATGTAACTGTACAGACGAGATATACGACATTTATAGCCTTTTTTAGATTCAGAAAGAAGAGCACCCCAAGGAACACTAGAATACTGACTCCATCCAGCTTCACTTGGACCACAACACACAATAAAACAAACATTTCATTTGATCGTCAAATAGCCAACTAGATATACAATCCAGACAACTAATGCAGATTTAATATAATATATACTCGTAGACGAAAGGAGTCATTGCCTGTCTTCGGAGCGACTCACTTCACTATCTCTCCAGTGTGACTTGGCTCCTTAAGCAAGTCACACCTTCTCTTCTGATGACGATGATTCGTAGAAATATCAAAGTGAGTTTTTGTAATGTTTTCCACGTGTATGTTTTTGAGTTTGGTTTATATATAACGTTGAATAATTAACAAATTTTCTGAAGTAATTTTATTTTACAAGTCTTTCAAGTTTTTATAATAATTTATTCTCTTGTTCATCTAAACGTTGGAGAATATTTATTACGGTATGGTCAATTATTCAACAAAATATGTTTAAATGAAGAACTGTTCCCAAATTTTACACACACACACACACACACACACACACGTATATATATATATATATATATATATAACTTTAAATTACACAAAGCATGACACAGAAAAGAGAATACAAAGAAAACTTACAGAATTCAATATTTCGAACTGTTGTTCGTCATCAGGAGAGTAGACTAGAAGAGAGGACGAAGAAATTCTTCTGTGTCTTTCGCGCTCCGTTCTTCGACGTGGGGAGATCTCTCTCACTTCGTCCTCTCTTCTAGTCTACTCTCCTGATGACGAACAACAGTTCGAAATATTGAATTCTGTAAGTGTTCTTTTTATTCTCTTTTCTGTGTCGTGCTTTGTGTAATTTAAAGTTATATATATATATATATATATATATGTGTGTGTGTGTGTGTGTGTGTGGTGTGTGCGCGTGTTTGTATAGTTGTTCTCATTAATTATCAAAATAGTCTTTTTTAAAAAATTAGGTTATTTTTTATAGTCTGCTATCCAACTTTCAGTCGAGAGTTGGTATTCATCAGAGTCCTTTATTTTGATTTAGTCCTTCAACTCTTGATCGAATGTTTGATGAACAAAATCTCAAACCAAAGAGAAATTTGTTAAAAGAAGTATGAGTTGTGATAATGATGTAGAATTTACAAGAGATATATGTTTGAAGGGTTTATTCGCTGTTATATTAAGAAAAGCTGAAATTAAAAGTGGTTACTAGTGAAATCGAGCAAGCTCTTTTGAGTCTTTGTTGACTTTGTTGAGTCTTTCTTCCATGAGTGTTATTGCAATAAAACGGAATGTCTTTCATGATGCAACTGGTGGTTTCTTTTGACTTATATAAAGCGAGATTGTTATAAATGTTTCTGTTTTATCAAAAGAAAGCAAATATTTTCTGTGAGCTAGGTAAATGCAAAGGCACTTCTTTTTGTTCGAGTCAATAGTATTTTACTTACTTGGATCAAAAGTATGGCATAAATAAACTGCTGATGACAAGTTCAGGTGGTCCATCCTCTTTATCACCCTTTACTCACATCCATCGCCACCCAGTGGGACAATCTCTAAAACGACTTGTTCTGCTCATTTCAGGTATACTTGTCTAATTTTTTATATTTTTTTACGACTTATATGTGACGTAAGAAGAATAAAATTTGTATATGTAAAAAGTCAACAACAACAGAGCATTTGAAACATACTCGTATAATCTCTGATCCTTTTTATAGTATGATGGGTTTGTCTAACAAATTGTTCTAATCAATCTAAATGTTGCACAATTCTACAAAGCTTAATATCAGATGCTGATTTTTTTACGTTTATGAATAACATTATTATTGGGTAACATTCAAGTTTTTGGAATGAACTTTTACGTCCTATAGAAGGGTTTCTATGTTTTTGTCTAATTACCAGTTTTTTCACTATTCTGGTCTAATAGGTCATTATTTTTTGAGCATTTCAAGCTTTCAGCTTTTAAATTTAAAATTATACACAAAAGTCGGCTTTGAACTTCATTTAAGAATGTAAAGGTGGCTAATTACCAATATATTTTTTCTCCGTATACATTTACAGTAAACTTATAACAGAGTAGAGAACGTGGGAAAAAATAACATTCCCTCAGAGTAAATTGGTCTTTTATGATTTTTGACAAAGGGAAAGAAAAGTGAGTTTTTAAAAAACTCTAGCATGCCATGAAATTCCCAGTATAATAATTTGATAAAAGATCAAAAATGTGGAACATTATTCAGAATTAAAAAAAAATTGTTTCAAAAATAATAAATGAAATTATCCTAGATTTTAAATTTAAAATTATCTGAAAACGACATTATTTCTTACATCTTTTTGATATTTCAGACAGAAACTTGGTAATGTTTTTAAAATACCAAAAATATTTTCAAGTTCTAAATGTGAAAATTTGGCTTAAGTATTAAATGTAGAAGGTCAGATGATCTATATAAGAGATCCACGGGCTATTAGAGCAAAAGCCATGCTCTCTTGTAGGAAATTATTTTTTTATAAACAAATTTTCACTTTGGCTTTTCATAATGTTATTACTGATATAGTTATACTAATGATTGTATATCCATTATTTCTGTGACATACAAAAAAGTCTTATCTATTGATAAGTGGATCAATCACTATCTGTACTACCTCAGGAATGAAAGACTAATAAACATCTCCCATTTAGACGATTATATTTTGCTTAAATGAATCATTATATTATATGCCCAAGAAGATTGATATTAAGTTTACTTAGAGTAAATTTGAGTGTAGGCCACTCCAGATTTTTTCCTGGTTATCTCGTACGAGTTAAATTTTGTATAAAGAATTGTCCTAATTTTTATATTGCCAAAGAAAAATATCATCAATTTTGAAGATTGAAGAAGAAAATATTTCACTCAAACAGATTGGCTTTAATGGTATGATATTTTAGTTATTAAGGACAAATGATGTAACCACATTACTTCAAATTTTAATGATGTAAAATTAAAAATAATAAAATTAATATTAATCGATAAATAAAATTTTTGTTAATTAGTTTCATTAATCGTCTTAAAAATTATTTGGCAAAAATGACTTGGTTGCACATAAGCCATCAGCTCAGTAATACGTTTAAACAATAAGCACATCAAGTACATAAATACATCAAGCCATTACATTGATTGCCATAGGCACAATAGTGGATTCAGTTATAGCAAATTGAGTGTAAACCACTCCATTGATTTTTTTCATTATTAGGTATCAACATTCTAAAATCTGTGGAAAATACCAATTTTTTTATTTTATTGGCGAATTGTGTACCATTGACAATGGTTGTCGCTTGTTACGTTGTGTAACTGAGTTGCCCGTATTCCTTGTGGCGTTCTTATTATCATCTGTGTCAATAGTTCAATCACGTGTTGAGATCGGGAGAGATAGACGTTTATCGCATCCTCGTCGTGTCGCCTTAGTAACATGGCTTTTCCAAGGCTAAATAATCTATACTCATCGCCTAAAACCATTTTCTTAAGATTGCCATTTTCTAACCCCGACCTGATCTTTCTGCAACAAATACAGCAAAAAGAGAGCTTCCAACCATGTCAACACGTGGCCTTTTCTATGTGAAGTTACTTTTAAATCAAAGATATCATTTAGAACAAGAAACCAATATATAATGGGTCGATTTCCCTCATGTAGGATAAAAAAAAGGTCTATGCCGTATTTTAGCACAATATATTTCGGGTTTCCTACAGAATTAGACCTTAATCTGATACCTATTCTAACTGAATCAAAACCAAGTATAGTTATTACAGTTTAATGGCCATAACAAAATTAAATAAAAGTTGAAAATTTGAATTTAATATTTAAAATATTTTTGTAAATTCTTAAACCATTTAGACAACAGTATATATAAATACTCGTAAACACAACAAACTACTTTTCCTGTATTGAATTATAAAAATTAATACAGAAACCAATCAGTGTTAACATAAAGAAATTATTTTGCAGATAAACCTACCTATACAGAAAGGATCAGCTCGTTACGATGATGGGTGAGGCCCGAAACCGGTCGGACAGCTCCAGCAGCAGTACACGAGGTAAGACGACTTATTCTGTTTCTACTATTAATCAAACTGCTTTGTGCTGATAATATTTGTAATTATTTTTTTTATCGTCCAACCTGTTGATGGAATGATCATGAAACTAGAAGTCTGTATATCCATTTAAACTTTACTTGTTGTTTATGATTTGTAAAAATTTTATCAGTTTTGTTTGAAATTTGCAAATAGGTCTTTGTATTTATAAATTGGTGAATAATCTAATCAGAGAATTTCATGATTGGTAAATATGAAAATTAGAAAGCTTCGAATTTTTAACAAGAGATCAAGTGTTTCAAATAAAAAAAAAAAGGAGCAAATATAGTTTTATATTCTGATTGTCTAAATTTAAGGGTTGATGATAAGCAGATATATCAGTTTTCGCTTTTATTTTATGGGGTGTGATAAAAAATAAAATTGAACATTTTCTATGACTCTTTAACATATGATGCTCATTTTACAATATATAAAACTTTTCTCCCTGAGGGTATTATTTTCTATTTGTAAAATAGTGTTTTCAGCGATTTATCCATTTTGGGAAAAACTCCTTGAACATACTGCCTTGAATTATGTTCCCGTCTCTTTTATAATTGTCCTGAAACTCCTCAATGGTTTCCTACCATTTAACATGGTAGTAATTCTAAAAACAGGTAAATGTCTACTCGGGCTACATCTGGGGAACACTGGAATGGGATAAAAAACGAGTGGGGCTTGCAGAATAGCTGGAGCAAGGAGGACCTTGTCAGAAGTCTGGTTTCTCTCAACTCATAAGTTGTGCACAGAATTCCTCAAACACGCTAAAACTCACTCCTGGTAATATTCTTTGTTAAATATTTGAGTGGGCAAATGACAGAAAAACAAGGCTGGATTTCTTATGACTTACATCTTAAATAATGATATTGACAGGTGATGAAATCTTGACTGAAAAATAAATAAAAAATCTAGAGTGGCCTACACTCAACTTTACTATAAGTAAACTTAATATCAGACTTCTTGGGTATATAATATATAATGTCTCATTTAAGCATAATATAATCGTCTAAATGGGAGATGTTTATTAGTCTTTCATTCCTGAGGTAGTACAGATAGTGATTGGTCCACTTATCAATAGATAAGAATTTTTTGTATGTCACACAATTAATGGATATACAATCACTAATATCACTACAGCAGTAATAACATTATGAAAAGCCAAAGTGAAAATTTGCTACAAGAGAGCATTGCTTTTGCTCCAATAGCCCGTGGATCTCTTATATAGATTATCTGACCTCCTTCTACATTTAATACTTAAGAAAAATTTTCCTATTTAGAACTTGAAAATATTTTTGGTATTTTAAAAACATTACCAAGTTTCTGTCTGAAATATCAAAAAAATGTAAGAAATAATGTCGTTTTCAGATAATGTTAAATTTAAGATGTAGAATAATTTCATTTATTATTTTTAAAAGAATTTTTTTTCAATTCTGAATAATGTTTCTACATTTTTGATCTTTTATCAAATTATTATACTGGGAATTTCATGGCATGCTAGAGTTTTTTAAAAACTCACTTTTCTTTCCCTTTGTCAAAAATTGTGAAAAATCATAAAAGACCAATTTAGAGAATGTTATTTTTTCCCACGTGCTCTATTCTGTTATAAGTTTGCTGTAAATGTATACGGAGGAAAAAATATATATTGGTAATTAGCCACATTTGCATTCTTAAATGAAGTTCAAAGCCGACTTTTCTGTATAATTTTAAATTTAAAAGCTGACAGCTTGAAATGTTCTAAAAATAATGACCTATTAGACCAGAATAATGAAAAAATTGGAAATTAGACAAAAACATAGAAACACTTCTATAGGACGTAAAAGTTCATTCCAAAAACTTGAATGTTACCCAATAATAATGTTATTCATAAACGTAAAAAAATCAGCATCTGATATTAAGCTTTGTAGAATTGTGCAACATATAGATTGATTAGAACAATTTGTTAGACAAACCCATCATACTATAAAAAGGATCAGAGATTATACGAGTATGTTTCAAATGCTCTGTTGTTGTTGACTTTTTACATATACAAATTTTATTCTTCTTACGTCACATATATGGCATTAAATTATTTAAACATTTTCATTATACCTCTAAACACCATATTATAACGGTGAATTCACTGAAAAAATTCTAAGTCAATGTAAACAATGTAAAAAATTCGACAAGTATACCAGGTGATCCCTTAGTTTAGGATAAACAAATAGTTTTTATAGCTTTATTACTCTTTGTCGTAATTGAAATTTCATGTTTTCTTTTTAATGAATTGCAAATTTTTTGTTTAATTTTTGGTCAAATTTTCATAATTTTTTAATGAGACTTTTTGCGTCAAAGAAATGTCTTCTGAAAACAGAAATCTTACTTTAACGACCCTTCGGCGAATGTAATTTTGAAAATTATTATCTCAACACATTTTTCACATAATGTTGTATTTTTAGTTTAATTTTGATCCGTCTAACAGTATGGCTTGTTCCTCTCACAAGGTTTGAGATTGAAGTATGAGTCAAAATTTTTACATTGTATTGAATAAAAAATATTTCCCTTTGTATTAGTATTCTGAATATATTTTTCGTTTATTCCATTTGTAACTACAGAGATAATACTCAAATTTCAAAGCTCTAGAGTTAGCAGTTTAGAAGGAAAAAATGTTTTGTAAAAACAAGTTTTTGGCAAAAAAAGTAACTTTCCTGTCATTCATAAATCTTCTCAAACAATAGTGATCATTTACCCTATGGGGTCCTAATTTTGTGTAAAATATCAACTTGATTCATCAAGGATTCTGGACCGTAGCGTGGTAACAAGCAATGCTAACACACACTCACCCACCCACCCGCCCTCACACACACACACACACACACACACACACACAGATCATCGAAAAAACTTCATAAAACGACTTTTGGGACCTCAAAATATATAATTCCGTCAAAATCTTTCCGGGAATCGAATTTTTTCACGATCACTATACTTTACTTACAGTAAAGTAAAAACATAAATGAATAAAGTTTACTGCCAAATATATTTTAAACTTATCATAAAAAAGCAAAATCTAAAAACTAAACCAGTTTGATCACCTCTTATATCTTGGTCTAATACAAAATTATTGAATTATAAATTAACTAAATTGTAGTAATTTAATTAAAATAACAAAAAATGAATTATTATATTTAATAACTTATGAGTAACTCACTAGTTGCAATTGTGACAACCTAAAACGTATTTCAGCACATTTTACAAGTTTATGGCAAACTTTTCGGAAATCGTATTTAGTACAGAACAGAAGGAGCTTGATGAGAGTGCTATCATCTTATATTGAGTGTCTTAAACATGTTTCAAACAGAGAAAGAAACCGAGAAGAGACTGAGATAAATACAATAACAATGACTGAATGTGTGTGCAATTAAAATAATTATATATGAAATTAAATAGAAAATCACATTTGGATAAGAATAATGAGAGATAAATGTGATCCATATTAAGAATTCAAAACAAATTTAATAGATGTTCACAAAAAAATTGGGAAAGAGACAAAGAGTAATATAGGTGATGTGATATCGTACTTATGACTGTGAAAAAAGTTGTGACTAAGTAAGAAAATATAGAGTGTGAAAGATAGTGTGCAATAAAAGGGAGAATGAGAGAAAGAAAGAAATAAATTAACGAAATTGAATATTAAGTAGAGAAAATGAGTAATATTTCAAGGAAGAAGAAATGAAAGCGAGGAAGGAGGAGATAGATAAAGAAACAAGATTGTAAAATGGAAAGAGAGAAAGGGGGTTAAAAGGTGAGTAAAATTTTAGTGACAGGAAGATATATCAGAAATGGATTACTTGTTTGATAAAAAAAAAAATTAAAAAAACCCTGCCACTAAATGAACTAATATCGTGAGATTGAAAGGGGGTTACTCCATTTATCGATTCAATTTTGAACTCTTCCCAAATGACTTCCTGAAGTTATAAAAACCATTAATTAAGAAATTTATTAATGCTGCGATGAAAGAATCCTCTTACTACTTTCTAAAATATTACTTTGGAAATTACTTGCAAAGTACAATTAAATTTCACATGTTGTGTAAGTGTATAACATATGTATATATAAATATTGATAAATGTATCGACCGTGAGGTAGAAACAGAATAAAATTTTAACAGAACTCGGTCAGTTCTTCAGGTTCAAATTAAATTTTCATGACCAACGTTTCGCTTTTTGTTTAAGACCTTTTTTCATATTCCTACAATTTTAATTTGAACATGAAGAACTTGATTTGACCGGGTCTTGATAAACCTTTATTATGTAAAATATATGTATATATGCTTACCATTGTAACATATACTACTGTACCTTTTGACTATATATTTTATTAAAGATTGTATCATCTAAAAAATGTTTTAGCTATAACAGAACAGAACGATTTTCAAACGCGTTTAAAATTCTGAAATGTTTCAAAAGTCATGATCGTAACGAAATTATTTTAATTTGGATTTATTTCAGCGTTGTATTAGTATGAGCAGTTACTGGCGCATTAGTGGCTTACTATTAATAAGAAGTTTATCTCAAAGTATTATCGGATTTACATGTTTTGCAGGCCTTAAAGTCCTTTTTAACGTTTTATTGATCATTTGTGTGTGTGTGTTTGTTGGTGGGTGGATGGGTGTGTTTCAAATAATTGTAGGGACGCTGCAGGTTACAACGTTTGATGAATTATATTTGTAATTAATCTCAAAATTGACCTTGTAGTGTAGATGTACTCCATTCTTTTAAGGCCAAATTTCTTTATAAAAAAGTCACTTTTTTGGTCAAATGAGATTTTAGACAACATGTTTTTCACCTAATCTAAAAAGTATAGAGTGTTGAAACTTAAGTGTTATTATCAAACCAACAAAAGTAATTATTGAAAAAAAACACAACCGGAAATAACTATAACACAAAGGGAACATAATGTAATAGTTTTAACTTTATTATTGATTCTAAAGGCTTGTTAATAAATTATAGTTCACACAGTTTGACGGACAAATAAAATTACATTAAAAAATAGTAGCTTCTGAGAGAATGAGCCGATTATTATTTATTGAAATTAGTTTTTGATATCTATCAGAAAGGTAAGGTCTAAAAATCTTGTTTAACAACATGTAAATGCGCTATTATGTCTTAAAGGAATCATTCTCTGCTGTATCTGGGATATTGAGCAGCAGGTGTTGATGACATTTCTTCAATTTCACTTTATCAGAAATATTATATAGATGTCTTACTCCATGAACTATGGAATGAACTACTACGATGTAACACAAGGATAATTGCTAGAAGTATAGTGTACCATAACTGAAATTGTGACGACTAGAGACCTCAGAAAGCTGTGCTATCGCCTTTATTGTGGTGATTAGTTGCGAATAACCTTCAAGTTAGTATAAATAATCAAGGCTGTAATTAGCAAGGATATGAAGATTACCTTTTTATCAGAAAATATTTAACGCTGTCTTTGAACTCATGTCCGTGATAAGTGGAGAAAGGATAAAGGTCTAGACGTAAAACCACCTAAAAGAGCCCTTATTCCTTCAAAGGAGGTAGGTCTCAAAGACCTCTTTATTAAAAATACCAAAATAGAACTCTGAGAGGTACGCTAATACCTTGGGGTCTCTTTAATGATGGACTGACTGAGAAACAATGTAACAGATACACTAGCTAAGGCCCTCAGTTTAATGAGAACAAAAATCAGAATTTTCTAGATCAATGACTCAAAGTGCATTCTAACTGATAAAATTGATATGACAGCAGCAAAAGAAATTATTAAATTGGTTATCTATGTGTTTGATAATATTTGATAAGAGGGTTTGGTATTACGTCCACACGACAGACATATTATTATAAAAGATTTTGATATTCTACTTACTTACAGTAAATTTGAGTGTAGACTATCCCAGATTTTTTTTTATTTGTTTTTTAAATCACTCATTAGTTGTATTATTTATTTAATTTCTCTTTCTTTTCCCTCTAATCTTCTTTTCCCTCTTGGCTTGGTGGTCTATAAATAGCAAATTCATTCCTAGTATACGCTTATTTTTGTTTTGCTTTTTGAATAGTCATTGCTATTCAAAGGAAAACTTACTATTAAGACTACTTTTTTTATAAGGTAATCTAACTTTGTGAATGAAGAATAGAGTCAGGACACGAAGAATCTTTATCAATAATGAGAAATTTGTTCTTATCCCGATTGATTTGGAGCTTTCAGCCGATAAAAACCTTCCAGCTTGGTTAGACTCAGTAGCTTTGCAACATCGTTAATCAGAACTTAAGATGACTCTTTAAGAACTTTTTGCATAAAAGCCAACAACGGTATGATTCAACCTAAGTGTTGTTATGTGTAGGAATTCAGAAGTCAGTCAAATGTATAAAAAGTTGTTGAGGATCAGTATAAAAACACTGTCGTCAAACCTGTATTTAAATCCTCTATATCAGAAATAATACAGAGATATTTTAACCAAGGAACTATGGAATGGATTACAGCAATTCAACTCAAGAATATTAACTGGAAGTATAGAATCCGGTACTTAAATGGCGAACACTTAAGGGTGTTTTTTACTACTGTAGGCTTTAAATAGCTTTTGCTTGTAAGAACCCACTAGTAAACAAAGTGAATTACCCTTTTCAACACATAGGAGTTGTACCGTACTCGCCATGAAATTTTGCTACTGTACGTGTCACTTCGCAAAACTTAGACACATGGATATTTCAGAATGTAAAGGGTGCCACTTTACAAGTAAATATAGGTAATAGAGGGAGAAGGAGATAGAAAAAAAAGAAAGAAAGAGAGAGAGAGAGAGAGGAGGAATACTACATGTTAAATGAGAGTGAAAGGCAATCAAGTATGAATAGAGTGAATGTGAGAAACAAAAAAAAGAGGTTCAAAGATGAGAGTGAATAACAGAATGGCAGAAAAAGGAGCAATAGTAAGAGAGAAGAAAGATAAAAATAGAGTGTTGAGAGAAAAGAGAACATGTAGAGAAAGCCAATAAAGAAAACCCGCTACTTACTGCTGATCAAAATGAATGGTTTTAAATCCATCTAGAAGCTAGTAAGATATTTACTTTCCAACTATTCCTCTACTAAATCAACATAAGACGTATTGCTTTTCTGTTTAAATGAAATAGTGCCTTTGTCGACATGCTGCTCTTAGAGCGAGTTAAATTTCCAATGGATTAAAGAAAAACTTCAATTAAAAGACAAAAGTATTATTGATTTTAGATTTTACTGATTCAACTGATTCAAACATTCCAAATAATATTATTTATGCCAGTGTATGTATGTCATGATAATTAGAGTAGCAACATTTTTTAAATATTTTAAAAATCACCGAACACTCTGTAATAGGAAAAGTTTCTAAAGATTTGATGTTATAAGAATGACATATACAATATAGTATAAATACCCCCCCCCCCCCCCACCATCCTTACTACCCCACTGCCAAGTACGCTGGAGACGAAACGGCAGGTAACCGACAATGGCGCCATGCTGGCATGGTCTTCAATAATCAGTAGAAAATGTTTCAAAATGAAATTAATATAAGGAGCTAAGAATAGAGATAAAACAAGTAACAGCTCTAAAGGTTACAAAGTCGCACGTAACGCACTAAAACTCATTTTATAATGGGAAAAGTGATACAAACGGGTCTTACACAATATATATTTCTCTATATTTTTTTCAGCTGTAGACGGCTTTTCCGAAATTTGAATTAGAAAGTGTCTTTTTTTACTCCACCTGCTGCCCTCCTTCTTATTTGTACTTCTTTATATCCCGTTTGGATCCTCGTTCTGATTTGAAAGTGAATCTATTAATATATATATCAAACAACTTTTGTCTAGATCGAATATATTCTACAATATTTTTCCTTATCAAGGATTGGTCCAGTGCCATACAATTATCCAAATACAACTTGAGCTAACGTTTCGTCTATATTTCTAGATATCTTCACAGCTACATCAATAACAAGTAATTAGTATAACATTAATGGTAATTAATTCAGCATTCATGTAGTTCTGAAAATGGTTAGATATATAGACGAAACGTTGTCTTAAAGTGTTATATATATGATCAAACCACAATATGAAATGAAAAAAGAAAGTCTAAGACCTTTCAACCGTAACAAGCGGTTTTCGTCAGAGTCAAAAACCCAACAGTTGGGTTTGATCATTGATTGTTATTTTACGTGTTTATGTGAAATCTAATGTAATACAGTGTTTTCTTTTGTAAAAATCTCTAATGTAATACTTAAGGTTTCCTGTTTCAAAATTTTATACTTTTATCTATGAAAAAGGTTTTAACTAAAAACCGAAACGTTGGCAATGAGAGTTAAATTTGAACCTAAAGAACTGATCCAGTTCTGATAAATTTTTATTTTGTGTATACATATTTTAAGAATTTGGGAAGCACACATTTAATTAATTGTTAAATTAAATACTAATTATTTTCTTAATCCACAAAGAGCTTTTGGAAAGTTGTAAAAAGAGTAAACCTTAACCAGCAGCTAACAGGTTTCTGTAGGTTCTAGAACCTCCCAGATATGTGGGAGAACAACTTCTACTCTGCAGAACAGCAACTATGATGGACCAAGAAGTTCATTTAGTTAAAATGTTAACTCCTCTTTTTTGAGAAAAAAAATAGGATTATAAACAGGAAGTCTGAGTCACACTGCCGTAGAGAATCAGGATTATAACGTCCTGTATCAGCGTAATTTTTATTCAAAATGTACACCATTGAAGGGTATGTGATCAATAAATATTGTAGAACGATCGAAGATCATAATGATCTTGGTTAGTGAAGGTACCTAATATGTTGATCAAACCTAATGATATAAACGTTATATTTGTGTTGAGTGTTGGAGTAAGAGAGTTGAAAAAAAAACCGCTGAAATACCCTCTTTTTTAATAATTATGTTTCATTACTAGAAACTCTAACTGTATCAATAAAGTTTATTCAATAAAATACTCTACGAAATTCAAGTGAGACCACCTTCAGTGTTCTGAACATCACTCGTCAGGTTGTTTACGTCATTTGGTAAAATATTTCTTTATGGTCACCATGAGGCCGTTCTTATTCTAAAAAAAAAAAGGTATAATATTTGATCCATGATAGTATATTGTAATAATATTGGCTTTTTTACTTTACGGCCCTCTACAGTCACGGATTTTTTTTTTAGTTGAAGTTATTATATATATTTGTTTATATATTATATTTTGTTGTTTAGTGATTTTATGATTCATTAAATTATTATACTGTTATATTTAAGTTCATTTTAATGTTTTTATAAGAATTTATTTTTAGTTAACACTAAACTGAAATATGTAAATTACCATGAAAATGGGGACACTGGTAGGCTTCTCAGCGGCGCAGGAGAAGTAGCTGATAAGCACTTGGGAATCAGAGGGTATACCCAACACAACTAAAAACTGTTTAGTCTTTGACCAGGCTAAATCGCAATCGAGATGGAAGTCACTTGTAGGGGGCAGAGTCCTAGCTTCTCTACTGACAACCGCTCTACCTCAGTGACGTCCATGTTTGATAATCTTTATGAATTTACCATAGTGATGATAGGAGTATAACTAACTATAACTAATTATAGATGAATCAAGTGTCCATGTTTTGAAATGATATTAAACTTCGCAGTAAAGTATGCAAGATGCAAATAAGAAATAAGAATATATAATTATTTAAAATTAAAATTATTAATTTAAATTTCTACTTTTGTAGGAAATAATAAAAACAAGCTAACAATTTGCGAAATGTGTTTGCTTACTCAGCACACATACAGTTGACCGATTTCTAACGGGGCATTTATAAAAGACGGCTTGAGCAATAGGAGAAAATATGGCCCCACCTTTACCTTCTACCTCTCTGACAATGTGGTGGTAGGAATATGTTTTGAAATAAAGTTATACAAAGAAGGAAATTGTTATTTTCATGGGTGAGGAGAAAACTGCTTGGATAAAGTCTAGTCCAGTCAGAGAAACGAGGAGGGGAGTAAAAAAAAACCAGGGCTCGGTCCCAGGAGGTAGCTATTTTCGTTGACTTTTTCCTCTGTCAGCAGATTTCGAAATCACCACCCCAGCTCGCACTCTGCCACCCGCCTCAGCCTGTCCGTTTATTATAACAATAAACTACCGCCGAACAGAGCGTCGGTAAATAATAAGACATTTTCATTTATCATAGACTCAATATCACTAAGCAATCTTTCAATAGAATCACCTTTAGAATTCTCTACATTTCTTCAGAAACTCATTATATTTACCAGCTAATGTATCCACTCTATATAGGGCTGTTATTTTCTAGAAAATCGTTCTATTGATATAGGAAATAGCACATTTTTCAAGAATAACTATATGAAACTAAATAATACACTAAAACTGAACTAATAGGAAATTACATTTAAGATGTAAGTGTTAGGCACTCCTTATTTTTATTTTTCTGAACTCATGTTTAACTATTTTTATGCGTATTTGATATTTTATTAAGTTTATATAGATCCATGACAGAATTAGACACTTACTAAAATCGATAATTTGTGAGGTTGTCGGACATATGAAAAAACTAGAAGACGAAGAGGGAGGTGCAATGTCTGGGGGAAGAGATAGTGCAAGAAAAACTGTGTAAAATATCGACTGTGGTAACTTGAAAGTCTCTGAGATATATATATATATATATATATTAAATTAAACATAAATAATTTAAACGACTTTTAAATAAAAACGAATTAAAAACACAAATGATACAGGAATAACTCACTTCTATATTTTGACAATCGTCGTCATTAGGAGGCGATGTGCCCGGCAGGAAGGCAGAGCTGTGATGTGTGCTACCTTCGTTTTAATTCGTTTATATGTATAAGATTTCACATAAACACGTGAAATAATAATCAATTTTCAAACCACAATATGAAATGGGCAAAAAGACTATGATCTTTCAACCATAACAACCTGTCTTCGTCAGAGTCAAAAAACTAACTGATTCAGTCAGTTCGGTTTTTGACTCTGACGAAGACCGCTTGTTACAGTTGGAAGATCTTAGTCTTTTTTCCCATTTCATATTGTGGTTTGATCATATATATATATATATATATATATATCCTACGTAAAAACTAAAAGTTGCAGTACAGAAGAACACAGAAAGTTGTAAAAACACAGAACAGAAGAAGAAATATTTGTACAATCAAATATTTAACTGAATGAAAGAATCCTCATTTTTGAGGACTAACCAAAACAGGCAGAGCAGCACAACTTTAAAGAGGATTTCGTTGGTCAGATAATCCTACAGCTAACCGATTCATGTTATTTACTTTCTCTTTGAATTGATATATATTTGTTTAATTCAATAATTATTTCTCAATTTTATACAATGCCTATTACAATATGTTCAGTTTGCTAAATAAACATCTTTCCTGATACAATTGATTATGTAAATCTTAGCCAAATGAATAAATATAGTGATACATGAGGTAATTGGATTAGTCTGAAGACAAAACAACAACTACACCAACAAACACAACAACTGTTGTTATTATTAACATGACTGTCAGCAAGTAATTGGAGTTTACTTTATTTAAAGTTTATGAGTCGAACACAAACACTGGATGTGGCGAACTGAATTCGTTAGAGAACTAATAAAGCCTTGCCAATACTATTAATTTATATGTGAGCACTGCGAGCTTGTACAATAAAATTTGTTTCTCACTCTACAATTTAAAAGTGAAATTGAAGATCTTGAAATTTGTATCAATTATTGAAAAAAAAGATATGTCCTATCAAGATTTTACCAGCCTATCAAATTTTCAAAAATCTGCATGGTCCTATACTCAACTTACAGTTAGTCAACATAATATCAAACATGTTGAGAATATTGAGTTTTTGGTTTACTTTAATATAACTAACATGTGAATAATCAAATTAACGATTTAATTTGTTTTAATGTGACTATATCAATTTTATCTATTATAACAACTCGTTCTAATTATTTGCGATCTAGATTTTGTGTTCTATTTAGTAGTGGCTTGGTCTCACTGTTGAGATGAAGGCCGTTCGGATACGGTCACACAGCAGTCATGTCTGTCCCCCTGTGATTTATTTTATCGTTCCTAAAACTAACCTTGTTTTTAAAGTTCTTTAATGAACTTCACAATTGTTTTTAAAGAAGGATCTTTCACTTTTATTGGTTTTTTGCATAATTTGCCAAATATCATTAAACACTTAATTCCCATAGAATTAGTTTAATAAAACTAATAATAGTTAATAAAACTCAAGTTAAATCAAAAGCAGGAGCAAAAACTTTTATGAAGATGACAGCTTCATTTATTGAAAAATGTGATAGATGTGGAAGTGAATGTCATCGTGCTAATCTGTTCAAGTTTAGAAAGGAGTTTTGTGTAAAGTGCAAAAGTTGTGTCACGTTCATTGAGTATGTATGTCAAGTGACATTCAAAAGCCGCCATATCACATGGAGAGAGTTGTGACAATAGTTTTGAAAGAGACAAGCAGATTTATTTAATTGAGACGCTCAAATCTGACAATTTTCTGGTAAACATCAGAATTGAGATAAAAAGTTTGTGAAAATTGAAGCTGACAGTTAGGCAACTTTAAGTATGATTTCTTATTCTGACTTTAAAAATATTGATGTAAACTGCAGCATTTTCAAAAATCATGTACAAATGAAGACCTATAGGAAAAATTATTGTATACTATAGTAAATGTTTGGTCACGTACATGAATCAGACGTTTGTTGGTAAAAGTTGCGTTATTGATCAAGAAGTAGACCTAAAATTTTGAAAAGACTGATAAGAAAAGTCAAATTAGCTAACAGGAAAAGAAGAAAACTTTCAACTTCATAATATTCTTAAGAAATTTGCAAACGAATTCAAAGACCAAATCAGAATCATTTCCAGTAAGAATGTGCATTTAATTTGGAAATAAAACGTCAACATTATGAATTGTAAACTTTGAGCGTTGCCTATTCAAGGAAGAAGAAATTAAAGGGTGAATTAAACCTTTTGCAAACAGACCTATTGCAATAATCAAAAGAATGACTATTCTGACTGGGTAAAGCATTTGTGATCATTGATAAGCCCAATTCATCAGCACGTTAGTATTATGATGATTATAAGCTAACATTGATTTCAATGTAAAATTATATCAATAAATTTGGGGTTTAATGAAAAATATCAAAGTTAGTGAATTCTGCCATCTGAGCTCTGATGATGCGACACAAATATAGCAAAAGATTGGCTTAAGTGAGGTGTTTGTTGCTTAGACCAACCCTTATAAACTTCTCTGGTTGCTATAGATATACACACGCACACGCACACACACACACACACACACACACACACACATATTTATATATATATATATATATATTAAAGTAGACGGCTGCTTCCGCATTTACGACTTTTTTGCTCGTTTTCTCTAGTTTTCTTACTAGTTTTTTCTGGTAGGGAGTGATTTCACGGAGGAGTTGTCCCAGAGACATCAAAGAAATAATCTTTTAGTTTAATCAATAATATTATATTTTTTACACTTACAAGCTTTCGATTTTCTCAGAAATCATCTTCAGGTATATATCATTATTAAACAGATTAAATTCACAGAATAAAATTTTTCTAAATGTTAAACAGACATTAAAAGGAATAAAAATTTAGATGTTAATAGAACTAGATGAACTTTGTGAAAAAACAAAATCGAAAGCTTGTAAGTGTAAAAAATATAATATTATTGATTAAGCTAAAAGATTATTTCTTTGATGTCTCTGGGACAACTCCTCCATGAAATCACTCCCTACCAGAAAAAACTAGTAAGAAAACTAGAGAAAACGAGCAAAAAAGTCGTAAATGCGGAAGCAGCCGTCTACTTTAATAAAATATGTTTACATGAAAATCTGTTTCCAATATACACTAATATAAAAACGCACGACAGAGCAGCGAGGGAATCAGAGGAAACCTTCAGATATAGAAGACAGTTAGTATCAAGACAACTTAATATAAAACAACGCGAAGCCTGTTCACTTCGTAATGATCTCAACGGTTTAGAAGAAGAATGGCTCAACCAGAATATTAGTACAAGGCTTAAAAATAGTATTGACACTTTGTGGAAGAACAATATCAAGAAACATGAAGAAATCACAACTAATAGGACAAATAGAAAGCTTATTCGCCTAAACAAAGGACCTTTCAAGAAACCATGTCCCACCACAGGATATATTAACCTTAGTAATAGAACACTTAATGAAGATGAAAAGGAGCTCCTAAACCTTGGTCTTAATTGCCAATACATTTCAAAACCTCCGCCTTATGGGAAAAGAGTTGAGCTCGAGATATTATTGGATAGCATAATCAAGTTGGGAGAAGAAGGGAAAGTTAAAGTCAATGAGAAAATTAAAGCAGAGATTCAAAAAGAAGCCAATATATCCCGAGGACGATATACTAGCCATCTCATAAATAAAAAACACAGAGAAGCCGCAAAAACACTAAGGAATGATAAAACAATCACTATACGAAAGGCTGATAAAACTCCATGCTACGTTCTTATGAACATGGATGAATATTTATTAAAAATTAATGACATTCTAAATGACACTACGAAATTTAAGAATATTACTAAAAACCCTGTAGAAAATATTAAAAAACAAGTGAACAAGTTAATCAGAAAAATCAACAGCGCACATGAAAGTAATATCTTACCGCTTATTAAAGGTGATTTTGATATGGGCTACTGTTATGGAAACGTCAAAAATCACAAGCCAAACAACCCATTGAGACTGATAATTAGCCAAATACCTTCTCCAACCTACAAACTGGCAAAAAGACTTAATGAAATTTTAACTCCTCATGTACCTAAGGGCTACAGCATTTCGTCACCTGTAGAATTCCTTCACTTGATTAAAGGTTCGGATGCCAAAGGAACGGTGGTTTCCTTAGACGTAGAATCCCTTTTCACAAATGTCCCGGTCGACAGAACCATAAAATATATAATTGATGAAGTCTACCCTGAAAACGGCCCGCCAAAAGTAAACATCCCAAAAGCTGAACTGAAATCATTGTTGCAAATTTGTACTAAAGATGTTCCATTCACATCACCTGATGGAAAAATGTATGTACAAATTGATGGAGTTGCTATGGGTTCACCCCTTGGCGTGCTTTTTGCAAACTTCTATTTAGGATGCGTGGAGATAGAAATCTTCAATAAAATAATGAAGCCAACAATATACACAAGATATGTGGATGATATTTTTGTCTTGGCTGAGGATGAGGAACAAGTCTCTGTTCTCATGAAAACACTTCAACAAGCCTCAGGACTCAAGCTAACAATAGAACACAGCCACCAAGGACAACTGCCTTTTCTGGACATCATCACGAAGCAAACCCCCACTAGTTTCAGTACAACAGTTTACAGAAAAGCAACAAACCTCGGTCTTTGCTTAAATGGAAAGAGTGAATGTCCAGAACAATACCGAAGCGCGACAATTTATGCTTATGTTAAAAGAGCTTTCACACACTGTAGCGAGTGGAGCTCCCTCAATGATGAGTTAGAGAAGTCAACTCAGATTCTTATTAATAATGGGTACTCTAACCAAGAAGTTTCTGACGTTATTGAAAAATTCATGAACCGATGGCACGCTAAGTCTGGAGAACCAAATGTAACCAATCAAGGAGAAACAATAGATCTCTACTATAGAGCATATATGCACAGTTTCTACAAACAAGATGAACGTGCACTAAGAAAAATCATTCACACTAATGTTTTCCCGACAAATGAAACTGATAAACTCCGACTTAGGATTTACTACCAAAGCAGAAAGACTCAAAACCTTCTCCTTAAAAACCGCCCCCAAAGAGATGTCTCAGTGCTGCAAAAAAGTCACTTGGTGTACCAATATACATGTAATACCGGGAACTGTGAAGCCTGTCCTACAAAGTACATCGGGATGACCACAACCAGACTATCAAGACGTCTTACCTTCCACCTTACAGCAGGTACTCCGAAAAACCATACGAGACAAGCACATAACACAACATTAACGAGGGAAATGTTAGAAAAAGGAACAACAAGTTTAAGAATAGAAAATAATACCAGCCGCCTTCATATCCTCGAGGCCTTATACATCAAGGACGTCCAACCTTCTATGAACATTCAGGCCAATTGTATAGGCATAATACCAAGTTGTAAGAACTTCGATAGTTCTTATAAACTTAATAAGCCTACATTGACAGGACCCCCAGGAAATGTGAATGACAAGTTGTAACCTTACACTTGTCACAGTGGACTTGTTTTGTTTTTTCACAAAGTTCATCTAGTTCTATTAACATCTAAATTTTTATTCCTTTTAATGTCTGTTTAACATTTAGAAAAATTTTATTCTGTGAATTTAATCTGTTTAATAATGATATATACCTGAAGATGATTTCTGAGAAAATCGAAAGCTTGTAAGTGTAAAAAATATAATATTATTGATTAAGCTAAAAGATTATTTCTTTGATGTCTCTGGGACAACTCCTCCGTGAAATCACTCCCTACCAGAAAAAACTAGTAAGAAAACTAGAGAAAACGAGCAAAAAAGTCGTAAATGCGGAAGCAGCCGTCTACTTTAATAAAATATGTTTACATGAAAATCTGCTGCCAATATACACTAATATATATATATATATATATATATATATATATATATATATATATATATATATACTAGCAGAAGTACCCGTCCCCTGGACGGTTGAAGATACATTCTTTTGAAAGCAATCTAAACCAAGGTCTAAACAAACAACAGATAGAAAAACTGGTCCAATAAAGCAATATAATATTCAATTTGATAATATATATTTTTCTGAAAAATCATACATCTTGAAAAACTTCATTATAAACAACGTTATTGGTTCTTCCATTTTCAGAAAGTATGTATAAATTTTTCGGTGATCCAACCCTTGAACAGCCTACATAGAATTGTCCATGAGAAAAACATGGAGTCTTTAAGAATAACCCTGCAACTTTTAGACTTTGACCTTGCGCCTTATTTATTGACATTGAAAAACAGACTCTTACTGGAAACTGTAATCTTTGGAATTCAAACGGATAATCTGTAGGCTTCAAAGGAATCCTTGGAATGAACACATTTTCACCAGCATACTTTCCACTACTAATTGTTGCTTCAATAACATTATTCATTAATTTCATGACAATAAGCTTTGTTCCATTACAGAGTTTTGGAGCATCAAGGTTTCGCAACAACATAATTGGAGTTCCAATTTTTAGCTTTAAAGAATGATGAGGCATTCCAGGTGGCAATAAAGAGTTTAGAAACTCTAAGGGATATCTCACTCCATCATCAGCATCAGGCATGCTGTCAAGAGACTTGTAAATTTTAATTTCACCAGGTATTTCATTAAGCAATTGAACATTAATGTCATCTGAGGAATCATTTCTTGGACTGAGTATAGCTCTTTCACTTAACCATGAGAAACTCTTAAAATTATCTTTTATATCTGGATACACTTTTTTCTTTAGTTCATCAACATCTTTGACTGAAATACCACAATCCTTAGGAATGACAATTTCTCCATTTCTATTATGATTTTCAATCTGTCCATTCCCAATACTTAATAGGAGGTTTGAAAAATTTCCTGCCTCTTCATCACCAAATAAGTGGACTCTCATATTTGTTGTAAGAGTTTCCTTCACAACATTTTGCCATAAAATGGATGATTTTACACATGCGCCAATTTCATCTGCTCGGGTTCCCCTTGGCACAACTGGTAAAGTTTGACGGAAATCTCCTGCTAATACCATCAAACAACCACCAAATAGATCTGAGTTGTTTCGAATGTCCTGTAAGGACCTGTTGACCGCTTCAAATGCAAGCTTATGTGACATTGTACACTCATCCCAAATTATCATGACACATTCTGACATTACCTTTGCCAGAGAGGTTCCTTTCCTTATGTTGCAAACTGGATCACTGGTGTGAAGTAAATTTAGAGGTAGTTTGAAGGTTGAATGGGCAGTTCTACCACCTTCCATCAAAGTGGCAGCAATGCCAGAAGATGCAACTGCCAACACAATTTTCCCCTTAGATCTTTGTTTAGCTAGAAGAAGGTTGGTAATAAACGTTTTACCTGTGCCACCAGGGGCATCCAAAAATACCAGACCTCCTTTACCTTCGTCTATCTTCTTAATGATATTGTCGTATACTCTCTTTTGATCTTCTATCAGCTTGTATTCAAATGATTCAACATATTGATCTTGTTCTGTTCTATCATATGAAACTTCTCTCATGTAATCTCGACCAATTGCAATAATTTCTTGTCTTTGTGGTATTGGTAGTCCAAAATCTTTTAGAGTCTTATCTCCAAGTGTCAACAGCTTCTGTTCTATGAGAAAAAGAGCTTCATCATACATGGACTCGTTGACTTGTATGTCATAACCCGGGGAGTTCACTTGATATCTTCGTAAAATGTCTTCTGTAAAACTGTCCTTATGATTATTCCACAAAGATAGAGGATCTGACATATGACAGCATTGCAGCATGATTGCAAATAAATGGCGTAATTGTGGAGCAGTTTTAGAAAGTGATGCTTCATGCAGAGTATCATTCCAATGATTGTCGTTCTCCAGAAGTCCTAATTGGAGGCAAGCTTCTCTAAATGAATCAACTTCTGTTCCGTTAACAGTTCTCAAATATTGAAATGATGTCGGACCCTTTACTGTATGTAACAAAATTCGAAGGCAGTAACATTCAAAATTGGATGGATGGATAGTGTATACTCTTCCCAATGTATCACTTGATATTACACCTGGATGTTCTTCTGATGGTTCACCTTGCTTCCTTCTTTTCCAAGTCTTTTGTTGGGAATTCCATGTGTAATAAACTGGAACATCCTGATACAATAATGTTTTTGCAAAATCATCATTCTGGCACAATTTAAAGAAAGCTGTAAGCTTTGTGGTTGGTGGTTCATCTAATCTTTCCATTACATTCTCCTCGGTGAAATATACGCGCTGGCCATTTTCTAAATGGACTTCTAAATGTTCCACAGGCGGGTATCTTTCATGGATGGGATGGCCAAGTATTCGTGACACTGCCTCACTGGTACTGACATATCTTCCCATTTGAAAATTTCTGATTTCATCTAAAGAGGTGTCTTCACTTTGAAATCCAAACACTGCCATATCTGAGCCTTTGTTTACGTATTTACAGATGTACTTAATACTTTTCACAGAATTACACATTTCCACATTTACATGTGCATTGAAAATTCTAGATAGGAATGGATTGTAAGGGACAATCCATTGATTGTCAATTGTAAAATTCTTAATTGTAGCAGTGAAGCCACCTTCATCTGGCTTTCTTCTTCTGTACAATGGATATCCATCAGTGTTACTTTGTGTGTCAGATATTAAAGGCTTTGGGTAATTTTTTGTGCATTTTCCATCTGCCATGCAAGGAGAATTTCTATTTAGTTGACCGCATGGACCATGGACCATATTTTTCTTCACAATTTCATACAGCACTGGATCAGTCCTTTGATCTGGAATTTCAGCACAAATTATTTCATCAATTTCATTTGGTCGAATCTTTTCTACCAACCATATCAACAGATGGACATGAGGAAGGCCTCTTTTCTGCCATTCCATAGTGTACATATGGCATCTTGTCTTTCCAAAGATAGCATTTTTGGTAATTAATTTGATAAGTTTCATTACTTTCAATCTGAAAACTCTTGCAATTATATCATGTCCGTCATTTGGAATCTGATTTGGAAGTAACTCATCCTTGATTTCTTGCCAGTTTGGATTGCATGTGAATGTGATAAACAAATCTGCTCTTCCGAATTTTCTAACATACGTCATGGCGTCTTGAGTTCTTTCATGGAGGTATCGTGGACCAGCTGTAAAGCTTGAGGGTAATATTACCAATCTTCCTGCATTTTGAACATTTCCTTCAGATCGGATTGCATCCTGCAAATGAATATATTGCTCTACACGGAGTTTTTGTTGGTTGTGACGAAGGTAATTCAGCCTTTCTGACTCTATTTTTACATACATGTCCACCAGGAATTGATTGGTAAGATCCTTTGAATAATGCAAGATGTTTTGACGATTTTCTCTTACCATGATTTTTGATGCATAAAAATCCATGGATGAAACTTTTTTATTGATTCTTACTTGGCCAGAAGAGGGGTCTGTCTGCCAAATTTGGAAATTGTATCCATCTTCTCCTCTGCTAAACAGCAATGGATATTGCAATGCATCATAAGACCTGTGTGTGTCTGAAATACATTTAAGTTGCATATCTCTTTGTTGTATTACAATGTCTCTTCTTCCATGATCCTGGCCAACAATTACAACTGCAACTTCATTGGTTGATGGATCATTGAATCTCCCTCTATGTCCAGTTGGTGGAGCTTTGTCAGGTCTAATAATAATTTCATACTCATTGGAGTTCATCTTTTCCATATTTGCTTTTATTTCTAAAATGTATGGATTTTCTCTATGCAGCATTTCCTGTAACTCTCTAATCAAGTCTTTGTCTAATCCTGGTACAATTTTTTCTCTTTGATTCACCTCTGCCTCAGAGCTACCCATAAAGTAAACTTGTAAAAATTTTGGTTCTGTATTTTCTTGAGGCATTAAAGGACCTATACTATGATATATTTGTCCTTGGACTTTAAAGGTTGGCATATAACCCTGTTCTCGTATTTCAGTTGCTCCAAATGATGTCATCTGGAAGAGACAATTATATTTTCTAATATTGCTCAAGTAGTGTTTAGACTTAGTATGTGATCCTAAAATCAAAGCCTTTAAAGGTTCTGGTGGTCCTGGGCCAGATTGCAAAATCACTTTGCCATTTGAGCAACACATGCCAGGTGTTTCTTTCTCCCATTTTTTTGCACCACAAAAGTGGCAAACCTTGGACATGGATCCGATCTTGTGAAATGTTTCATTTTCATAATCGTGTGCAGAATCATAGTTAAATCCGAGCTTGCAAAGATCCAACTTTCTTCGTTTCTGTTGAGCATGTTGTCTCATTTTATTCAACCTTGTTCTTGAGGTTTCTTCAGGTTCTACCATTCTTGATGTTCTTGCACTTGCTCTCTTTCTTTGTAATCTTTCTTCCCTTCTTTCCACTGGTTCATCTCTTCTTCTTCTCCTTTCATTTTCTCTCATCACCTTAATCCTTTCTTCTCTTTCATCTTTGGATTCATTTTGTAGGGTTTCTCTTGCTTTTTCTTTCAATACCTGCAATCTTTCTTCTCTCTCATCTATGGATTCATTCTGTATATTCTTTCTTGCATTTTCTCTCATTTGTGAAAGCCTTTCTTCCCTGTCATTTGTAGACTCATTACTTCTGGCTTTATTTGCATTTTCTCTCATTTGTGATAGCCTTGCTTCCCTTTCTTCAACAGATTCTTCCTCTCTAGATCTCTTTGCACTTTCTCTTAAATTATTCAATCTTTCTTCTCTTTCATTAGCATCTTCTTCCTTCCTGGATTTTGACATTCTTCTGGCATTTGCTGTCTTTCTACCCAAAGACTTGCCTTTTGATTTTCGTGGCATTTTTGAAGGGAAGTACTTTTCCTATTGAAATGGAAAATCAGTCCTTTAATATATCAAAATATTATTTCTTTCATTTTTTTTTCAAAAATTAGGAATTCTACAATTGCTTCATAATTAATCAGAAAAATATAAGAAGTGAGGAAAATTGTAATCTTCAAAGATAAATGTGAGAAAAATACAAAATATAAGGTTCTTCAAAATACTCCTTTTATTCATTTCAAATTTGGTCTGTTCAAGAGAAAATGGCAATCCACCAAGAGATCAATTAACTTTGCATCTGGGACAATTTCCCTCTAAATAATTCTTATTATAATAAGATAATAATTCTTATTACCTGGGACAGAAACTTTCTGACTTGATATAACTGTAAAATGTAATTGTTTTGTTCAAGGACTCGAGAAAAAATTACAAAAAGAAAATTAGCAGAGTTGATAGCTCTTGAAGTAAACAATGCACTAAGCAGGAGTAATTGGGACTGTTGTCACATTTGTATGTTGAAATACGTCGAGTCATTAGTGGTAAGTGAGCAAGTAAATAAGTGATACATGATATGGGGGGTATTAGGAGTCTGTCTTTGTCTGATAACATACCTGTAAGATCAAGTGTCCAGTGGGATCTAATGAGGGCGCGATGTACGCATGCGCCACCCGCCAACTGTCAAACTTACCTCCACCTATCACAACTCAGAACCCTAATAAATGACTTGCTTCCGGCCTAATAACAACAAAACATTAAACACATCTATGAGGATCTATCCCAGTATTATTATTGTTTATCATGTTATATTAACATCGGATTTCTCCTGATTATAAGCCGATGTTTCACTGAAAATTGTTTGGCATATTATCAGGAGCAGTTAATCTTTGTACCAAGCCTTCAAACCCTATTTTGAATTTTAAGAATCAATAGTCCAGAAGTTATATCAATGCCCTTGTAACTATTAATATTAAATTTCCATTACTATTATTATGATTAATTAATATTATTATTCGAACGGATACAGTTTTTAGCCCCTAGGGGGCGTCCTAGACCCTAGCCCCAGGGGCTATATGGTTTAAAACCTTCCCTGGACCAATACAAAGCCCCCTGTGAAGGAATAATAAAATTTGGTTCCAAATTGAAGGAGTAGTTAGCACACATACATACATATATATATAGCCACATACATTCACTTTTATATGTATAGATATATATATATATATATATACCTCTTTAAAGATCTTGCCAACATTAAGTTTAGTATGTTTCCTACATACCTTTTCAAGGTTTCGAATGCTTCTTTTCCATCTTTGTGGTATCATATAAATTAACTCACCGATTTTTTTATCTTTAAATATATTTTTCATTTTACATGTCCGACGTTTCAGTCTACGTTGACCATTCTCAAGGATTCTATATACAAGGTTTTTTTAACAATTCTAATAAATACTTATTTACAATAACAATTACATCACTTCTATCAAACATAACTAATAATAAAATATACTTTTAAAAAACACTACCTTAATAATCATGAGTGACAGGTTTGCTACAAAATTCCCTACATGAACTTTTACACAACATTATTTAAATCACTAAATAGTTATTTTTTACAAATGTAACTTTAAAATTCTGGAAAAACAACAGGACTGATCCTTAAGGTTCGGCTTCTTTTCCTTTATGCATAATGATTCAATTATATGCAGCCTCGTGTGATTATTGTCTGCATATAATACTTCAATGTTGTCTTCCAGCATTTTTCTACTTAGCCTGCTTTTATGTATGTTCATTGTGTGTTCTTTCGGTCCTCCGGCTGCGAGATGCATCGTAAGTCTGCGTGAAAGTGTTGTCGTCGTAGAACCAATATAGCTCGATTTTAGGAGCTCACAGTCTCCTATAGTGCAATTATATCTGTACACTACATTGGTTTTTTGTAGTTGTGTTTTTTTGTTCTAGGTTGTTCCTAATTATCATATTTGCTGTGCAGGAACTGTTGTAGTAAATACTAATATTTAGCTTGTCTGCCGAGTTAACACATGTTGTATTTCTTTTAATTATAGCCTTCAAAATTCTTTCATCCTTTTTATATTCATTAGAGAATTGATTCTTATAATACACCGTTTTTTTCTTTATAATACTTAAAAAAACCAATGTAGTGTACAGATATAATTGCACTATAGGAGACTGTGAGCTCCTAAAATCGAGCTATATTGGTTCTACGACGACAACACTTTCACGCAGACTTACGATGCATCTCGCAGCCGGAGGACCGAAAGAACACACAATGAACATACATAAAAGCAGGCTAAGTAGAAAAATGCTGGAAGACAACATTGAAGTATCATATGCAGACAATAATCACACGAGGCTGCATATAATTGAATCATTATGCATAAAGGAAAAGAAGCCGAACCTTAATGATCAGTCCTGTTGTTTTTCCAGAATTTTAAAGTTACATTCGTAAAAAAATGGCTGTTTTTCGTTTCAAGAAAAATTGTATAAACAAAAGTTTGGAATGGCTATGGGAAATTGTCTCTCCCCAGTTTTAAGTAATATCTATATGGAATATTTTGAGATCACCTACCTACCTACAATACTACCTACTAATGCTAAATGGTTTAGATATGTCGATGATATATTATGTATTTGGCCTGAAAATGAAAATGTTAACACCTTTTTGGATACCCTCAATACGGTTGTACCATCCATAAAATTTACAATAGAACATGAAAACAATAATAAACTTCCTTTCTTGGATGTACTTTTACATAGGAATGGTGATAAATTAAAGTTCAGTATTCATAGGAAGTCAACCAATGTTTCATCTTACGTTCATTTCTTCTCGGCTCATCCACTTAAAACTAAAAAGTCAGTTTTTAGTAGCATGTTCTTAAGAGCTTTCAAAATTTGCAGTGAGGAATTTTTAGATGAAGAAATCAAAAATATTTACAAAATTGCAGATTCTTTAATGTATCCAAAAAGGTTAATCGACAATATCATAAAAAAGGTGAAACAATCCATGATATTAAAAAATGAAGAACAGTTCACAAGAAGGAATTTGTTAGTCATTCCATACAGTCCTTGTTTGAAAGATATGCCTTCATTTATGAAAAGATTGGACGTTTCTGTTGTGTTCAGTAATGATGGTAACTTGTTTAACAGACTTGTCAATAATAAGCCAAAAGAAAGGACTGTTGTGTATACAGGATACCATGTACTGACTGCGAAATGTCTTACATTGGACAGACGAGCAAAGGTCTTCTTACAAGGATAAAACAGCACAAATACTCCATCAGAAGAGAGGACGAAAAGAGTGCCTTGTTCATTCACATAAGAGACAGTAATCATGTGATTAATTGGAATGAAGCAAATGAATTAATATACGTATCTTCAGAAAGAAGAAGAAATATCATAGAAAGTGCCCTCATAAAGAACTTTTATGAGAGGTTGATGAACAATAGCCTAGGACTCTACAAATTAGATGAAGTTTTGATTAACGGGATAATTAAACAGATGAAGACTTCATTATTAAACACATTCAGGGTTGCCATCAATTTTGGAAATTTCAATCAGCCAAGTTAACAAGTATTTATTGTTTTTTTAGTTCACTTGCTCTCCGAAGATGTGTTAACGAAAGGCCTTAGAGCATTGTTTTTAAAAAATTGTTTTCATTGTGGTAAATTAATCCATATATATATATATATATATATATATACATTATTAAAATAAGAGGCAGCTTCTGCATTGACCAATTTCTTGTTGACACTCTCTAGTTTTCGTATCACTTTGCGGTGAGACTCTGGTAGCTTCCAAAGAAGGTTAGCAAAAGACATTAACACGCACAATAAACTTGAGGTGAACCACGAAAACACTTGAATGAACCACTTTTTTAAAAAACCGTTTTAATCACTGAAATAACTATAACTAAATGAACAATACATACAAGCTTTCGGCTGTCATTCGCCAACTTCAGGTACAAACTAAAATTAATTAAGATTAATGCACTGAAGTTAAAATAGAATAAAATATTTGAACGGTGTCTACACAAATAGTGTGTGTATTTGTAAATACACCTGTGCTTTAGGAAGTAAAGCTAAGGTATGCATGGTGACAGGGTCGGCCAAAACTACCTGTGGTCCATTCACTTCCTCGTCTCCCTTACAAGTTTGAAACTAGTAAGGAAGACCTGCTGCCATTGTACACAAATATATACATATATATATTTCAATATTGCAAAAACTTCCATGAAATTTATATTGGTCAAACTGGTAAATCATTAAAGACACGTGTAAAACAACACTAATACAACGTAAGTAGACAGGAAAAAAGTAGTGCCTTATTCTTGCATATAAAAAATGAAAATCATCATATTGATTGGACAGGAGCTAAATTTATTACCTATGAAAAATCAATGTTGTTAAGAAATATTATTGAATCGTCTCTAATTAAATTTAATGGATCAAATATTATAAACATTAGTAACGGTCTCTTTCAAACTTGATATTTTCGTTACGAGGGCAATAGCCTCTTCAAAGAGGGTTGACAGCTAGCGGATAGTTTTTTACTCTTTCTTACTGTACTCCTTTGTTTCCCCAAACATCCCTTTCTGGACATTAGTCCTTTCCTGAGCTTTCACCCTTTTAAAATACCACTCTTCCCTCCCACTCTTCTCAACCCATCACCAGATGTTTTCTGCATCTAGTGTTTCAGTTGGGTTTTTGACTCTGACGAAGACCGCTTGTTACGGTTGAAAGATCTTAGTCTTGTTTTCCCATTTCTTATTGTGGTTTGATCATTGATTGTTATTTTACGTGTTTATGTGAAATCTTTATATATATATATATGTAGTTAACACATGAAAGAGAAAAAACAAATAAAGACACACACAAAAGACTCACAACGATATTTCGACAGTCGTCGTCATCGGTATATATATATATATGTTCGTGTGTATAAATTGATAAAATAGATAAATATAGGTCTGTATTTTTGGTAATTGTAATGGAGAATAACACTACATTAAGAACATGTATTTATTCTCTTAAGAACAAATAAAAAACTGAATGTTTATACTTGTTCCGGAAACGTTACAGGGAATCGCAAGTTAAGACTCGTTCAAGTTGAGTATTTGATAATGAATTCCATGAAGTCTGATTCGAGTTGGAGAGTAAAGTGGTAAATTTATGAAAGGGGATGCCTGGAGAAGCGATGTGCATTGAGAGAATACAAACAGTGAAGAGGTGAAGAGGTAACAAAGGAGAGGAAGAAGCGTCGCAAGTAAACAGTGCTTTTGTACCTGCAACTGCGCTCGCCGCCCACAATGAGTTGCAATTTCCCTTTCCCTAAATGGCGTCGTTCTTCCTTTCCTGGAAAGCCTCCCTTGCAGATTTGTCACTCATTTCATTCCTAAAATGACTCCGTCTCTTGTTTGCTTAACTTGAGGACAAGGCATAGTCTATGGCTTGTGCAGAAATTTGACAAATTAAATAAACTTACTGTTGACTATAAAAAAAAAGATTTTCTTTGTAACTTAGTTACTTTCAAAAACATGTATAAACAATATTTAACTGCATCAATACTACAATGTAATGGATACAGTATGGTATTCTTCGCTGTCACTCATTTATAATTCTTTTTCCTTGTCCACTTCATTCTGTGATTAAGGCCCAAACAGGATGCTATGAATCTATCAGGCAGACTCTCATTCTGTTATGCTCGCTTCCTCAGTTAGTGATATTCAATTTAAATAGTTAATCAGCCGCTAGAATTGTTTAACTTTGTAAACTTTAATTATTTCTAAACTTCAAAAGCTAGAAACAAATTTAATTTGCAATTTATTAGCTCAATTTTTAAAAAAATGTAATTTTTGTGTCCTTTATTAATTTTATGTCATTATTTTTATTTTTTACTTTAGTTTATATTCGCTCAGTTTTAAATCAAATAAATGTTTCTTATTGATTTATTCAAAAATCAAATAAAGTTAAATGAACCTTTTAAAGTTATAAAAATTTTAGCCCAGAAGTGGTGATTCAAAATAAACTTGGAGAAGGCAGTTGATTACATTCTTTTCAAAAAAGCAATATTGAAGTACAGCTTATGCAGTCAGAAAGCCAAGAACTATTACTGCACAAATAACTAAGGATTATTCTATTTGCGCAAGAGTGGAGTAACATTAGTGACTTTATAACAAAGCCATTCACTAAACACCGTGCGATTAGTGATTATTGAAAAATAATTAGTGAATTCAAAGAATGAAGAGAGTAGAAAGGCAAAAAAGCTTTTAACTGAAATTAAATTAGGTGACAAAAAATCTTCAAGCTTTCTTCGAGAAATGCTCTCAAATCCAAGATGACTTTTTACGTACAATACTTTTAAGGATGCAGCTTCCAAATGTTAGATTAAACTTAGCTAGTAGCTCTGATAATTTTGATGACTTAACACTTATGGTGGATAACATATTACAGATAGGTTTATTTTATAATATTTTTTCTGCTTCTACAAGTGGTTTCATAATTGACAAACAACATGAGTCATAAGAGCACATGGTTTCTAAGATTATTAAATGGTCTTAGAAATATTAGTACAAATGTAACAAGAAATCACAATCAGTTCGAGATCATGGTAACCATACAAGTACTCCTTATGCTGGTACTAATGTAAATTAATTGCTCAGCCAAAAAATGCGAGCTTTCATATATGTTTGAGAGTGCAACGTCTACAACAAGGTTGAAAAGTGTCTGCTCCACTTGAGCGAGGCAGATGGTGGTGCAGGGGTCTTTTTATTTGTTTATGACTCATCGAGAGGTGTAAGTTTTTTAATAGACTTAGGGATCCATCTAACGTTATCAAATTTGAAAATGTCTTTTGTATGCCGTAAACAGAGAACCAATTTCATATTGTGGCAACCAAATTATACTTTAAGATGAGCTTTAAACTGACCATTAATACTGGCACTCAAAATATGGTTCTTTGACGTATAAGTCATTGTACAATAGAGACTGATTGTTTAGACTATTAAGACTTCTTGCTTACATAAAAAAAATCAACCATTTCATTAAGAGTGCAGGCCTTATAACAAGGAATAATCTCGAAGCCCTGAGCAGCGACTGTAATAATTTTGTCTTGACCATTGATCCTCTGCAAGAGTAAGAGCGCTCATTTTTCTAAATATCTCAGCCTATTCATAAATTATTAAAATTCAATCAAACTGGTTTAACATACAGTAGTAAGGCCAACCTAAACACTTACCTCCATAAAAATTGATATATTACAACTAGAATCGAAAGAAGTGTTATTTAGGAATATGTAGGTCTAAACAGAGTCGTTAGGTGAGTCCTAACCCAAGAGAGGTGACACATGGAAGCCTGGGGGTGAAAATACTCTTAAATGATAAAACAACCCCCGAATCACTTTTCATCTTCAAGAATACTAGTCAAACAACTAAAATCACTAGGCTTCATTACGTACTCATCACATTAAATGAGATTCAGAAAAGTGCTGTGATCACTCCGTTTGAGCTATTTGAGTTTCTAATATTAAATTTAGTTGATGAAACACAGCTGACCTGTTTTAAGGGTATATCTGCTTAATCTGAGCAAATGTAGTAATTGCTTATACTTACATTAGTGTTATTATCATTAACTGTATATTAGAAGAAGAACATTCACATCATTTATGGAAACTTTTTCAATAGTTTGACCAAATTCAATATAAATATAAATTTATCTCAGTGTATTATTAGAGTTTCTTTCCTTGATGATATGGTGTCAAAGCAACTGATTAGTCCTCTTTCAGAAAGAGCTCATAAAATTAAGCATTATCTACTACCACAAAAGAATACATGCACTCCAGGGATTTCTAGGTCTTACTAAGTTTAATCGAAGATTACTACTAAATATTACCAAAACTTCTATAAAAACCTGTGTAAAGATTTAGACCAAAGAAAGATATTCTAAGTGATATGGATTTAAGAATAAATAAGAGCATTTTCTGACTTTAAGAAAGCACTAATCAATGCTCTTCTTTCCTTTGGTTCTTACGGTTGATGTTTACGAGTTATAAGATCAGTACTTCAGCAAATTAGAGAAAGCCATCAGGATTATTTCCCAAAAACGTTTCCTTTGCTCAAAAAACTTACAGCGCATATGAGAAAACGTTTTCGTTTAGGTCATCTGGGAATAAAAACATCTACTGAACTAGTACACCAATGTTTTAATTAGCGAGGTTCTGAAAAAACTTTGCCATGGTAAGTTGGATTAACTGTAATTTCTGATTCCCTAACTATATTGACAGTGTTTTACTTATCCCACCATCACATAAATATTCCTACCTCCTTACAATGATCTGCAGATATACCCGCTGGCCTAAGGCAGATCCAGTTTTGAATATCTCAACTAAAACTGTAGCGGTTAGAATAATGTCTTTCTGGTTAGTCCATTTTGAGATTCCTCCTCTTATAACTAAGGTCACAGAAAGATTATTTAATTCAATTTTTTTAACAACTGACTATTACCCTCATGTCAAATCTGCCATATCAAAACAACGGAGTATCGCTCTGCTGTAGATGACATTGATAGTAAGTGGGAGGTACAGGTGCATTAACAACTTTCTAAAATCCCAAATAACCTGCGATTAGTTTGAAACATTACCCTTGCTGTTATCTACCTCTTCTCCATGACGCAAACAAAAAGAGAAAGAATGGTCTGCTCAACTCTAAGTTGTCCTTCTTTCAGGTTATATTTTGTTTTTACTGAAACTCCTATTTAACTCCTAATAACTTAGCTGACGTAATCTGTAAGATTCACTAACATATAAGGTCTCTTTTCTAAGCAGGAGCACCACAATACTTTATCAACAACGTTTCTGTACATACAATTTTATATACTGGTATATAAAGATATGGGTCTATTATCACCTATTATAACATTCAAATCTAAATAATGTAAAGAAAGAGATAGATGAACACAAAAACAACACTGAAAATATTTACAAAGACCAAATTTCATAGAATTGTTGTAAGAAAGTTAAACAATATTTCTTCAGATTTGTAGATTTATACAATAGATTTTTTTAATATATTCTGTTAAAATATGTAACTGTTGAAATTTGAGAAATATATTTCAAAATTGGTTATTGTCGCTTAATTCGATTTGTGTTGCCTTCAATTGTTGTGGTTATATTAACGTTATTCTAGGGAAGATTTTACACGGTTAATATTTTTAGTCCTCCAGTAATGTAAAAGTTTAGAGATTTTCTTGTTTTTTATTTTCGGACTAATAAATTATTCGGTTTTTCGGCTTAGTGGATTTGAGAGAGTGTGTTACATAAGTTTGTGGGCACACTGCAGCACACACCCTTTGATGGATCTAATTAATATTTTACATAAAAATGGGCCTTATAGTGTAGATCTCCTTTTTGTTTGTGATCAATATTGCATGACAGTCAAGTCGCTTTATTTGCAAAGACGTGTTTTTACACAAATGTTTTTTCAACCAAACTACTTACTCTACAGTCTTGAATTTTTAGTATTAACATTGAAATTAAAAAAGCAATTAATACAAAAATCTTTACATTTTTAGTTATATTCTGTGTAATAGAGGAAGATACAAGCCATACCATTTATCGGATGAATTATACCTACAAATAGCACTTTATATGAGAATGAGACGAGAGATTCTCTTTAATACATTTATGAATTAAATGTACGCCACGGAGCGTACGAGTCCGATAAAATTCATTGATAAGATGTCATTTTTGTCAATGAATTCATCTGTCTTACAACTGTTAAATTGGTTTTTGTGATATGTATTTAAATATATGTGTAAAGCCACATTAAAATATATAAAGGATCAGTTAGTTGTCGAGTTTGATATTATGTTTACTTATAGTAAGGTTCATTGTAGGGCACTCCATATTTTTGTTTTACATTTTATTGATTAATTTTTTTTAATATAAATTTGCTTGATTTTATTTGTCTTTAGTTATGTTGTATTTTCTTCTGTATTTTTATTTTGCCAATTTTTGCTTAGCTGTTGTAAGTGGAAGTAAAAGTAATATTTATGTGGTCTAGAAAATGCTTATGGTTTAGTAGTTTCTGCAGGTAGTCGTGTCCCGTGGTTTGGTAGAACTCTCCCACCATTTGTTGTCTCGGTAGTCATTAGGGCCTTCCTTTAATGCCCGGTACTCTAATACCCTTTGACACAGATAAGTCTTTTGCGAAGTGAGACTTATCTAATGGCAACTACATTTCGGTAATTGTCCTCTGATGGTTGATAGTTACATTAGGCTAGGCCCGCTAAGTTACGGCCGTTAAGCCTTGATGTTAGTAGTTGGGTCGTATATTGTAGATATTTTTTGGCATTAAAAATATCACCACCACAGTGCTGCCCCTCACGGAGAAGAGGAAAATAAATATCCCTCGAATATTTATTTAAAAAACAAGATAAATAATAATGAAGACACTGATAGGTATAAAAATAAAAAGTAAAAACAATGAGAATCAGTAAAAATAATAAATAATTCTTTGGTGAAATTTATTTATAATAATACATATACAGGAGGAGTGTTACAAGAAAGTGTCAGAAGAGGTGCAAAAACGAATATATTTACAGATAAATGCAGATATTTATGTAAAGGTGGCTGCACTGCAAACCTTTAAGACAGTATTGACAATTCCGCCAGTGATTTTGTAATTTTTGATTACAAATCAAAATATTACTGATTAAATATTAATAAGGTGTAAAATCACATTATTTTGTTCTGTAATTTATTTAATATTTATGTAAGAGCTTTTTCTCTATTCTTGAAGTATATACACCAGATATGCATATCCTAGTAAATAAATCCCAATTCATTTGTTTTTTTTTAAAGCTAGAATATTTTTACAACTTTGTAACAAGAAGTTTCATATGTAAAGCCTTAGATTATGGTTATAGCTATGTTTAAATGGTGTAATATGCTACAATAGAATGAACATATTGTAATATTTTGAATTAGTATAGTTCATTAAAAATAATAAGTTATCCTCAACTGCCTGCAGGCTTGAAGTAAATATCTACTGGTTGGAAAATTGGATCCCAATAAAAGCTATAAATATAATTAAAGCGAGAGAAGGGGGTGAGTCGGTCGTAGAGGGTTTTGGGAGCGGTGTTATTTATCTCTTGCCATCGGAAGAGAGTCTGCACGATTGATGTGTCACCTAGACTGGCGAAAACACCCCCTGACGTCACAATCCTTATAAATCTGTCCGCCTGCCCCCTCCCTTCTATAATGCCTCACTTTATCTTGGTGCAGCCTCGCAATTATGTCCCTTATTCAGCCTACACCATTGCAATGTTCAACTTCAATTCTTAACGGCTTAATGTTCAATTATTAAAACTTGTGTCAACTAGTTCGACAGAACTCAATAAAATATTTTCGAATTTCAAGTATATTTATTCATTGTAAACGACATTTGTTTCAGTTATATTGCAAGCACAGCATCTTTCTGACTCTGAAATTATTTTCATATATATAACCATTCTTTTATATACAGTTAACAAATATCACAGATCACAAAATAGAGCAAGACTTTAACTGTAATTATTATATCAAACAAAATTCGTTAAAAACGTAATTTATTAAAAAAACATTTAACTGAAATGTGTCTCCTGGTCTCATGATTATGTTAATAAGCAGGCAAGCAATTACAGTAAGCCATAGGTTTAGTTCTCTTACTATATAGAACGGGGAGTAAGAAATCTGTTGCTTTTTCTATACTGAACTTAAATTATCCGTTTTGGATCGTTTTTTCATCGTTTAAGTATATATATATATATATAAAAAGATTTCACATAAACACGTGAAACAACAATCAATGATCAAACCACAATAAGAAATGGGAAAACAAGACTAAGATCTTTCAACCGTAACAAGCGGTCTTCGTCGGAGTCAAAAACAGTTGGGTTTTTGACTCTGACGAAGACCGCTTGTTACGGTTGAAAGATCTTAGTTTTGTTTTCTTATATATATATATATACAGTGGACGCAGCTTAATGTAATCACTTTTGTAAACGCAAGTGACAATAATAATCTACAGATGGCATTAAAGCGAAGAAATGGAAATTGCCATTTTAACATTCATGAGACTAAATCTTCAGGTATAGAAAAAAAAAAACGCAAATAAATGAAATATGTTATAAATAGTAAAACTTACCACAGATTCAACACAATAAGATATTTATTTAGGAAATCGTCTAACTTTGTCTGCTTCATTTCCTTTTGCAACAATTAATATATAAAGAACTCGTACTCAGAATGAAGTTCATATTCAGAAGATCTATTTTGCACTCTAAGCCGTAATACGCGAAGAGCTTTCACATTTCCTTTATTTGTTGGAATGGGCACAGCTAGTTGATCATCCTCTGCTTTATCGTCACGGCCTACTTTATTGTCCCCAGTCTGTGTAACAGCATCGGAGACGTCACTGTCCGTTAACTTTGCAGCCACCTAGAGGTCATTGTCCTCTGCCATCCACTCCTCAAAGTCGGTTAGAGTCATGTCACTTAGTTTTTCAGTAACATGCCCTCTATTGCTGCGGTTGTAGTGGTACAAGAGAAACCACCTTTCTTGAAACAGTTTTGAATTGATTATTTGAAAACATTGTTCTACGACAAGGCGATGATGCAAATAACTAATGACCAATAAAAAGAAGACTGCTTAGTTTTATAACCGTCTAATATGTTATATTCCAATGTAGGTCCTGCAGGTGGGATGGACGATTTTGTATGAAAATCACATTAATGTTATTTCACATGGTTCTAGTACAATATATGTTTGCTTGTCTTATGATTTTTCATACGAGTAGGTCCAATACTTTGATATAACATCTGTAGAAGAGAAGTTGACACGAAAACAAAAATGAAGCTGATACAGAGCAGGCCCCAAAGTTTTTAATCAACTTAGAAGGTGCAGTTTAAATCTAATTTTACTTTTCCATGTTGTAGTTTACTTGGTCACTGAACTCTGTTCTTCGACGTTTTAATTGTATAGTGTTAAATTAGTTATTGTTTCGTAAGTCATGGAGTAAATATAAATGTTATTCTTCACTGTATGATGGGATAGAATAAATATTGTTGTCTGAGGAAACATTTTCATTATACATAACATAAGTTTAACAATAGGTTAGATAAAATCATGACTATCATTATATTTTATGTATTGTAATGGTAAGTCAAAAATAAAAATTTACTATCAAAAAATCTGAAGAAGTTTGCCCCATTGGAAACATTGGAATATATGGCAATTTTCAGGCTTAGTTTGATATTCAAGTTGGGTGACCAAGCAAAGAATATCAACAATAAAGACGAGGGATGAAAACAAGCGGAGGTCATAATGACGCCATAAATTTTGTATTCTGCCTGGAGCTCAACATAACAGCTGGAAAGACTCGACCCATCATTTCGAAGCACTTTTAGTTTATTTTATTAGAAGCATGCGTGCTCGACTTGAGGAGCTGCATTAACTCGTATTCTGCCTCGTTTTAAGGAGAGAAAATTTATTTTAAGTATGACAATGGTTGTTTGGGAAAAAAGGAGGGACATAATAGGGGTTGAATGTTTGAGGGGGGTTGAATTGGGGCACTTTTTTGAGGGGTTGGTAGCCTAAGGGTGGCGGGTCTGGTTTATGTTGGACAGACAGGTCACGTTGTGAACATTAGCTTTCTTACACAGCCAACCCACTGGAATCACAAATGTGTCGTTTCAACCAGCCCATAGGCAACTTGAAATAATTAAAACATAGATAAGCTTCCATTTATTTTATCTGACTCCTATAAATATTTAACTACATATTTTCTATGTAGGAAGTGAAACTTTTCTAATTAGATGACACAGCTCTCCTAAGCCAATTACATTCTGAATAGATCAGAAACGTGCTCCGACTTTTATTAAAGTAGGAATGGGAGTTTTAATTACTGTTTTTGAAAGTCCGTACCTTGTCTGGAATTAGTCTGAATTTTATCTGTGCCTATAAAATATTACCAGATCTTCATCTAGCCTCTTGGTTATCTAGTCAGGGTAAAACTTAGTAAGTCAAATACAACTAAGCCTACTGCTTTGTTTTCATAACAATAATTTTCATCCTATATCACCAACTTATCAGATACTAAGACGTTCAAAAATCAAATATTTCAATTATATATAAATTGTATAGACTCGATAAGTTATAGATAAATTAAATGTTTAGACAATAGAACAGAAGTTACTATTATCCTTTTGGCACAAAATGCTTTATAACTCATAACTTTATAACTCATACTATGAGCTTATGCAGAGTTCACCATTTTTGTCATAAAGCTTTCTTATTCTAGGAAATATTGCATCTAGATAACAATATTTTTTTCAACAGCTTTCAAAATATTCTAATTTTCTTTTCTTAACTAATATGATAACTACAATTTCTGACAGTCTTCACAACTAGCGAGGTTTTCCTAGATATTTCCAATAAAGACAGAGTTTTACATTAATTACACCGTTGTAGTACCTTTTACGTACTATGCACTACCTTATAAATAATACGAAAGACAGTACAGCGGATTTGATTCCAGTTAGATATTGAGATGATAGTTACATGATTTGATAATAATAAGTCCAAAATAAGATACAGAGGGAGACGAGGAAATGAAGATGTTTTCCAAAACTAGATTATAAATGATTTAAGCATCTTGTATAAATATATATACTATATATATGTATATACATCTTTCATTATTCAGAGTTTCATACAATGTTTTGTGCTTGTTAACATACCTGATATCCTGTGCTATTCTTCACATTTTGCATTTTCAAAAAAAGTTGATGCATATCATTTTCACTTCAAGTAATATTTTTAGATCATTAATGAGCATTTGTTTTTGTAATAAATTTCCGATTATAGAATACGATGTTTTGTCTGTAATGATTTTTAACACGGATTGGACTTTCTTAGGCTTATCCCTTCGGAAGGCTAATTTATATTCATATAATACATTTTCCTTTATCTGCTAATCATTGTTTGTGCTGTCATTCTTCTTTATTAAAACATAGCTCTTAGTCATTTGCTGAACTTTATATTGAAATTATTTTTTGAAATATCTACATCAAACATTATATTGTTTTCTTTTATGATTTATAATATGTTGTCAGTATAAATCTGGAGATTTTAATTCTTGATATTACTATAAATAAACTTTTTATGCAAGGATTTATATTTTCTTGTCATCGTTATTGGAACTGAGGTATGTCTTAGTGGAGCTTAGTTTGAATGGCTTGTTGGTAACAGAGGGGGAATAGGAAAGTTATTGCAGATGCATCCTGTTTTCTAAGGTTTGGATTTGATTTTTCCTGTTGAGGAAATAGATATCCTTTGTTGTGCAACAGAGATTCGAAGAGTTTTCATTTCTGTTAAGGACTGGAAACTTTCCCCGACTGAGAGATTATTTAGAAATATCTGGATAGGCGTATGTGGTTTGAAACAAGGCCAAACATTGGACCCTCTGCACCATCCCTCTATCTGACCACTAACTTTAGTTCCTACTCCTCACTCTTCTCTTCTGATTTGATAATCATCAGATTTGGTTCAATTGGACCACGATTTTAGGCTCTGCTGTTGTATTGATGACGCAAGCCACATATGTATGTTACAATTATTCTGTATACCTCTCCTATTTTAATTATCATATCAATCAATATGATAAAGTTAACAAAAGTACCTAACGTCCCAAGAATTTATAGTTACCCTTTATTTTTATATTTCAAAGATTTTCTTTATTTCATTTTGATTTAATCATGACAGTAGGCAAACTCAGAAGTTAATATTACTGAATTATACCTCTATTAAACACAACTTAAGTGTATTTTTCTTTTAATTGTGATGTCAATTTGTTAAACACAAACTTTTGTTTACTGCTTCAATCATGAGCATGCACTGGTCTATAATCTGAAATTGTAACATCACCAAGTTATTTGTAACCAGTCTTAAGTTCGATTGGGATCACTTGTTGGAAGGAATTATGCAATCGTGATGTCAAGACACTGGATTTAGTTAACTATGTCAGATCAATAGTTAAAACAAATGAGAAATTTTTTACCAACTAGCAAGGTTGGCTCTTTAGTCAGATTTAAATTCTAATAGTGTATCTATTGCTCTGTTTGTGGCTTAACTAATATTTACTCCTTGTGTTTATATTTTAGGTTTAGTTGTAGCAACTTATTCTATGTCTTGCTGTTGTTATCCGTACTTTTATTAAGTTATTTGGTATATTAGATAAGCGTTATCAAGTCCTGTGCCATGTTATTAAAGTGTCATTTTATAACTTTTTTACAAGAGTAGTGTCGTTTGTGTGTGTTTGTTTATCGACAATTCTGTTACGTTTATTGCCAATCCACAAGTATATAATAACTAGTTATTATTAATTAAACGTTGGTGATTTCGGATCTTACTTTTATTTTAGAAGCCAACCGTGTAAGTAAGCCAGGAATACTTCATTCTGTTTTTTTCTGAAATTTTTTTAATCAAATTTAATTATTTTGTTTAAATTTATAACTTTAATTTGAATTTAAATTATTCAAATGTATTTAATTAACACTTACTTATAACAGTAAATGTACATATTTATAATGAATATAAAATTTATTTCCATTACATAATTTTTTGGAAATATAATGATATATTATATTTTCACTTATTTCCGTCATAAAAGGAAACTGGATAAAGATAAGTGGAATTTGAATTGCACTTTGAATGCCCACTTGTTATGTACTATGCATTATTATTATTATTATTATTATTTATTATCAATTTAACGTTTAGCTCACCAACATGTATAGGTAAGGAACTTAAAATTTTTAATATTCAAATTAACTCAAATAAAACACTCAATTTCAATTAAACTTTTTAATTTTTTTAGAATTATTGTTGTTCTAGAAAAAAAAGTTAAAACCCCATCTAGATTAGCTTGATTCTAGTACTAACATTGAATCTTTTTCGTCATGTAATTTCACCCAACAGTTTTACAGAAAATCCATCTAAAGAAGTCATGTCGCCTTATATTACATTGTGATCCATTATTCGGTATGACGATATCGTGTCCACTAGCTGTATTGCGTGTATTGCATTTTTATGCAAAAATAACCTTTTCTCTAATCAAACCAGTATGACATTATTTTCACTAATGCAATACTAGTTTTACACTATTTACGTGATTTCAACTCTCTCGAGTTAATATTTCAAAAAAAAAAAATTGTAGTGGTCTACAATCAACTTTGCTATAAGTAAGCCTAATATCAAACTCGTTGACAACCAATTTAGTTTCTGCTTTATTTTATATGGCTATCGTGTGGACGTAATAACAAAGTCCTTGGTAAAGCATGATCAAACTAATGTATAAGAAATTTATTTGATTGAGAAATAGTCAAGCTGGTCCACAGTCATAGATGTTTATGCCTTCTGTACCTTTCAAGTGAGGAAAGTGAGGTTAATTTATTATGGTCAGACAGTCATTTTAAACATGAACCAACCACATTTCTGGGGAATATAAAGCGCATCATGTTTAGGAGTGTCATCTATACAGAGAATAACTAACGTTACTTGATTATGACTCTGTAAAGAGAACCAATGTACCCAACTTGTCTATATCTAGTGATATTTTTAAGGAATTAATTACGATTCGAATTTATTGTATTTATTTAATAGTGGCAAAAAATGTTCTCACATGTCATGTGAGATAGAGGTCATAAAGTTCCATTGTTATCAGGCCTGCATAAAGAGAGGTTTGATTGTGCTGTCGTCCATGTGAAAGGAAGGTGGTGCAGGTACATGGAAGGGTTGGAGCCCACCAAAGAAGATTTAGGCAGGTATATCTTACCTGAAATCGAGAGGTAAACTATATCTCAATGATTTTTGTAAAAGGTTCATTGTCTCAACAACGCCTATACGAATAACACTCCCTCGTACAGGAAAGAGCGGTGCTTCCTTTACAGACAGAGTCAAACACTTTCCGGAGAAGACGTAACTTGTACGATGTCAGGTACTCGTTAAAGGTCCTTAATCTAATCAACTTGATTCAAATGAAATTCAGTACTCCTGATGTAGAATCAGCTATAGTTGTTTGTCTACAGTTAAAATGATTGTCAAACAGTCACAAGCCACAGTTTCTTCCCCCTACGAAATCTCTAATGATGAACGTCTTTTAACTTTTGTAGTTAGAAACATCACAATAAACTTATTTTAGCAGTAGTATTAATTAAAAATCAGTAAGCTAGCCTTGGCATCTGACAGTGCTGAGGAACAATGAGGTTCTCTGAAAACTTAAAACACATGAAAACTTTTCATCTATATGTGATTTAATTGGTGTTTGAATTCCAAAATACTAGTGTTTTATTAAAATTTTAAAAAATTATAACATTTCAAATATGTAATTTAAATCCTTTAACTTTAAATAGATCTATGAATCATTTACAAAGAGCATGTTGGAATTCCCCTGTATTCATATTCATGTGAAATGTGAGAGATTTAATTTGGTACTTAATCACTCTATCGTCAAACTGACTCCGGCAAGTGGCTAACTTATTTGCTTTTAAACTAACCTGCACTTCTTCATCAGCTGATGAGGGCATGGCTAAATTAAATCAAATGTTTTATAAATTTTTACAGACATGGTTCGTACATTTTCAGTTAACTGTTGCGCAGCGTTAGACTTTCCACGAAAACCAAACGTGATTAAGTACTGCGCAATTTCGTTCGTAGTATCCATTCCTTCATATCTTCACAAAACTTCTTGTAAATGAGTTTACCGTCTGGGCTGCACCCAATGTTCTACTTTTTAAGTAAGCCTGGTTACCGCAATGCTGAGATCACGTTTTAATAATGACGGGTCATCCGTTGACACACGCAATGAGTTCTTACGGACTCAATTCTAATTACTGTTTCCATGTGCAAATTCTTAAACAGATCTCTGATAGATAACACTTTACACAAATAAATAAATATATATATATATATAGGCTTCACAGTAAACCATAGATACAGAGTAAAGTGACGAACACAGTTAGAGTCTTTTTGGTTGAACGGCATCAGGGAGTAGAGATAGAGACAGGTGTTCAGTTCCCTAGAAAGAGGCCTAGGGGTAGAGAGAGGGGGACAGCCCGCTCATCTCCAATGAATAATGGAATCTAGACTTACGTCATCTAACCAGAAACATTATAAACAGGCCCAGTGTGTAAGTTATAAAAAATGATATATATAGTTATATATATTTTGTTTCTGTATGTAGTTTTGTTTTTTGTTGTTGTTGTTAGATTTATAGTGTATTATTGGATTACTATTTCAGGAATCAGAAATAAATTATTCGGAGAGTTAGTGTTCAATTTACCTGAAGTTTTGAAAACCAAGCTTAGAAAACTAGAAAAATTAAATAGAAAACAAACGAAAATGAAAATTGGCATACTTTTTAATAAAACATGTCTAAATGAAGGTCTGCTTCCAAAATATTCTTATATATATATATATATATATATATATATAATTATCAGTATGTATATAATATAAATTTGCAATAGAAGCTGTTCAAAATGAAGATATTCCATATCAAAGTGATTTAATAAAAGATAATTTATTATATTAATCTTGAAAATTGTTTCCCCATTCGAAGCCATTGTGTAAATATTATAACAAATCATAGTGATACATTATATATCTCTACAATTTAATTAATAAAAAACAAAATGCTTGGGTAGAACGCTGTCCTAATAAAACTTGTAAATTCATAAGAGAGCATAAAATGTTGTAATTTGTATAAGCGACAATAGAACACCTGTTACAGTAGTCAAAGCCTACATAGATATTGATATTTCCCCTTGTTTTCAGAAATGAGTTAGTAGAAAGGTGTAATATAGTAATAAAGACTCTCTTGTGATCAGAGAATAGCTGCTGAAGAAACTGGTGACTAATGAATGAATCAGGACGGTTTCTCTTTGGTGCTTTCACGTATAGGGAGTGATTCAATCTCAGAAGCGTAGGTATGAAACCGTGCAAAAGTTTATTAACCCAAGGATAGGTTTAAACTCCGTTAGTATTATTGATTGTAAATAATCTTGTAGTGCGTTTCTCATCTCATCATTGATCGTATTAATCTTTTATACGAGTAAAAGTTTTCCAGTAAACAGAAGTTTAAGAGTGTCCACCATACGCATTTTTTTGAGATGTTAGGGCTATCAAGAGATTATCTACGTTTATAAACAGTTTTAACCAGAGAAAATATTTAATTACCTTAAATAGTTGAGCAGCGATTTGAATATCATTTTAATAAGTACAACCTAAATGGGATAGTAATTCTCGTTTTAAGTATGCCTTCACTGTTGACAGCAAAATAATATGTTTCGTTAAAAATAACTTTAGAAAATATCTTCTTTGATACGTGGATGTGTGAAGTAGTTATCTGTCCGAGGTGGTGATAAAATTAAGGGTTTGATAGAGTCTAAAACACATTCATGGGCTGTCCTTCTTGCACCTCTTGGGTTCTGGCGAGACGAATGTGATTTTAGAAGGGCAAATTACTTTGTTACTAATAATTTGATAGTCTATGGACCTCTGTGAGTCAGACGGCTTCCACACATCGACTGAATTCCCACTCGTATTTGCAACCACTTTGCTTAGTACCTGTACTCACTTGTACTAACAAGTACTTGTACTTAGTACAAGTACTCACGTACTTGTGAGGGAAATTCTATTACTCCCACAATATTATTTGGTGCTAAATACAATTTTGTAAAGAAGTTTGTATTGGCAGACATTAAGCTCTTAACGTACGTAAAAATTAATCGCATGCTTAACCTCCTGCTACTGCTCTCATACGTTCAAGAAAATGTGGTGGTTCATTTAATTCGTTTATGAATTTTAGTAACAACTTCTGATTTTGGTAATATTCAATTCAATTCTGTTTGAATATTTAGTTGGAAAACTATAATGCGATATCTCTTGGGCAGAATAGATTAATACGCATCGATTAATCTATTATCCGCAACTATTTCCAAGAAGTTTGGATAGAGAATATCTATACAGAAATATAAAAATTTGAATGTTATTCTCTCTTGGACTGCGTTATTTCTGACACTAATGGAATAGATTCAGTGCAAAAACCAGCTTTAATAAACGTCTTTAGCAGGAGGCTTAAAATATTAAATATTAAGTCATGAATCAATATCTGACAGTAAGATAAAATTTAGTATCTTTGTTTTAACAAAGTAAGCTTCTCCAAAGTCAACATCTTATAATACTCTTCCCAAGAATGAAATTCTTGAGATTCACTGCACTTTAATCTCAGTCAAGTCTTTGAATGTTTTTTTTTTCTTTTATAAACATCCACTCCTAAAAAGTTTAATACTTTTCAGGCTAAACAAGGTTTAAAAATGTGCCCATTTATTTTTGAATGAATGTATTATTTCTGATTTAGCCCTCATACAATGGCAAGAGATTTGATTTTAGATGTTACCCACCCAAGTACTGATACATGTCACTGTTGCTTACTTTTTGTGAGCTAACAGAGACCGGTGCATTCAACTTGGCTATGACCGTCAGCTGGCTTTGAAGCTTCATCTATGTCGGCAGTTAGTTATACCACAATACGATTAATATGGAGAAAATCCTACGAAGTAGGGCAATCGACTATAGCACAATGTTTTTTCAATCCTTGCTAGTTTGTTAACTAGTAGAATCTTTTTTCGAAAATATCAATATAGTAGTCTCTGCCAAATGAGTTGTACGTCATATACTCTAACATACTTCTATTCTCTACTTGCTGAAGTGGTTTTTAGCTATGTGTACTCTAACATACTTCAATAATTCTACTTGCTGAAGTAGTAATTAACTATGTGCACTCCAAAACTGTACTTACTGAAGTAGGTTTTAGCTAAGTGTACTTCCAACATACTTCAATACCGTAACTTGCCGAAGTGGTTTTTAGCTATGTGTACTCTAACATACTTCAATAATTCTACTTGCTGAAGTAGTAATTAACTATGTGCACTCCAAAACTGTACTTACTGAAGTAGGTTTTAGCTAAGTGTACTTAGAACATACTTCAATACCGTAACTTGCCGAAGTGGTTTTAGCTATGTGTACTCCGATATACTTCAATACTCTAGTTGCTGAAGTAGTTTTTTCTGTTGTACTCCGATATACTTCAATACTCTAGTTGCTGAAGTAGTTTTTTCTATTGTACTCCAATATACTTCAATATCTCTACTAGTTGAAGCAATTTTTTTGCTCGAATGATTAATATGGTTTCAGAGAGCCTCTTTCTAGAGATAATAGTGTTTTGGAGTAGTTTTCATTAAGATAGTAAGTAGTTTGCATTAACATTTTTGTTAAAAATGTCCAAATTATTTCCTCTACTTCAAACTCCCTTGAATGCTATAGCCCTTACAGATATAGCAACACTCACAGACCCTGTACTTACCACAGTGCACTAAGTGTTAAGCATTGATTAAAACAGAAATACAGTACAAGGCTTATTACGGCTTTCGATTGTAATAGAAATCACCTTCCCTTTCAGTCAGCTGAACTCAATTGATATTTTATTATTTAATCTCAAACTATGCAATTTTTTTGTTTTAAATACAAAACCCACATTAAAAAATACTTTAGCGGTAAATAAAACCATTTTTAAATCCTATTTTATATTGATTAACATGAACACTGGTACATTTTGCATTACGATGTAATTGCAACTATGTCTTTAAGTTTAATTCATATCTTTAGCTTCAAGTTGTTATAAAAAATAATTTTTCAACCTTATAGGGTTTTAAATATGTCTTAGAAATTTATGGATAGTTTAACTAATAAGCTATTTTTTAAATTTGTATGTTATTTGGTTTTAAACCAATATGTAGTGTAATGTGTTTTTAAACAAATATCAAATAATATTTTTTTCCAATTTGATGAAATAATCTATAATTATTTTAAGCAGTGTAATACCTGAACGTGAAAATTAAGAAGTTCATTATAATAAGATATCCATTCTTAATTACAGCCAAAGATTTGCTGTTGAAGCATTCATGATAATATTCAAAAGCTATTAAACTCAAGCTTTGAAAAATCACTTTTAGTGAATGTACTCGTTTCTTTAATAACTTGCACTGATATATTTACATGCCAGGGTGGTTTTCAAGATCAAAGACTCTATTACCCATGCTGTATTCCATCAAGTTTATTATGAAGCCGTATAACGTACTTCCAAGATCTCTGTATAGAGAAAGGAAGTTATTTTTAGAAAACGCTGAGTGTTTCTTTCTTTAAACTTATTTTGATATACCCTTATAACTTTTAACATTTAATAAATTATTTATTCGCGTTAGGCTTTTACTGTTTTGATATGATGTTATCAAGTACATTTTAATGAAATTAAAAAAAAAATGTCAACTAGATAACACTCGCTTTATTTGACAGATATTTGGGCTGAGAAGAGTAACCAATATTAATATTAATTCTTCATACATGCACCCACCTTGAGGCGAAACGGATGGCTCCAGGTCCTCTGTAGATCGGAAAACTTGGGTTTCACGTAAACTTCTGCGTAAACATAACGTTCAGTTCACCTTCTTTTACGCTAAAAATGTTTCTCGCAACAATAGATAGGTGTATATTAGCACGATTCAATATTAGGTTTTATTAGTGGGCATTGGTATGTATTGGGCAGGGTACAGTGGAATAAGCAGGCCTGAGTAACAACGGGGGCCAAACACGCTATTGACACAAAGGTTGCCGGTTTTCTTGACACTCTTGTGACTTTCCCGCAGGTTTGGGTTCGATGACTAAAAGTCTCAATAGCATTATTCAGTGGAGATAAGCGGGCTGATCCTCCCTCTATCTACCGCTATATTTCTTTCTACAGGGAACTGAACACCTGCTCAGGTCTCTTTTAGTTCAAGACTGAATATGAACACAACTCGCACAGTTCCCAATAAAATCATCTTTTTTTTCTTTTTTTTTTCTGTTATTATTTGAGGGTGACTATAGCACTTCGTCTTAAAAAAAAATATTGTACTTCCCCTCTTCTGTATTAAAGTACCACAGCAGTTAGCTTCAACGCCTCCAAGAAGCTCAGCGCTTTTGTTGGGCCCAGCGGTAAAGGCTCCCTACGTTTCAAGAGAAAGTAACTTCCTTTCTCCTTCTCCGGGAAGGCCTACTTCGGGCCCTGAGGTGCACTTGTGGGAGGTTGGTTTCCACTGATTAGTGCTTTTGACCCCTCTGTGCTTCCAGAAGATAGTCTCCGGACTTTCTTCTTCTTAATATAATACAGGGGAAAATCCCTGAAACTCTATCGGTGGGATTTTGTCAACTCCGGCAGAGCACCAGAGCATACCTATTTACCAGAGGTATGCTCTGATCATAGAGTAAGAACACCAGAGTAAGGCTATTTACTCAAGGGGGTCACCTGGTACCCTTGAGGCTTCGTTTATAATACAATAACCCCTGTATCATCTATCCTTCGGCACAGATAGTATTAGAACGTAGTATGGGGCTGGGATAAAAGGAGGAGATTTAGGGATTAGGAAGGATGTGAAACGAATATGGTCAGACCCAGCCCCTGATCACCTTCTCCTTCTCTTCCATTTGTCCCTGCATACAGCAGGTTAACAGGGTAGCCTCGTGAAGGCCGAAAGTCGGAATTGAGTGTTAGGGGCTATTAGAGGCACATAATCACTCCAGTACTACCCGTATCACCCCTTTATAAATATATTCGTAATGAACACTTTGTTATTGACTTTCTGCTCTGACACCAACAATAGTGATTCTTTTAGTATAAATTTCGATTTCTAACCTCACACTTTAAAAAATCTCGGCATATTACGTATTAAAGAAAAATACTACATCTAATAATCTCTACACTGGTGGTAGTAAAACTGGTGAAGTCACAAAAACTATTAAAAATTAAACAAATACATTCATGTTTATATATAAACCAAACACAAATAGAAAACATTGCAAAAACTTAGTTGGGTATTTCGATGAATAGCCGTCATAAGAAGAGAAAATTTGAGTCGCTTGATATTGTTCCTTTCGCCAGCGTAAAAATTTCTATCCGTGGATACTCTGATGGGCTTAGCTTCAATGATTGTTTCCTGTTCAAATTCTTAACACCATCATCATCATAGGAGCTTCTGAAGAAGCACATATCAGTCTTGGTGGTAGAACAACTTCTGGACTGAATCTGAAATTGTCAAACTATCTCAAAGGTTACCAGTAAGATTTATCGAAATATGTGACTGGTGAAGTCACAAAAACTATTAAAAATTAAACAAATACATTCATGTTTATATATAAACCAAACACAAATAGAAAACATTGCAAAAACTTAGTTGGGTATTTCGATGAATAGCCGTCATAAGAAGAGAAAATTTGAGTCGCTTGATAGTGTTCCGTTCGCTGGCACATCAAAATTTCTATCCGTGGATACTCTGATGGCTTAGCTTCAATGATTGTTTCCTGTTCAAATTCTTAACACCATTATCATCATAGGAGCTTCTGAAGAAGCACATATCAGTCTTGGCGGTAGAACAACTTCTGGACTGAATCTCAAATTGTCAAACTATCTCAAAGGTTACCAGTAAGATTTATCGAAATATCAAGGAGGTTGGGGTCAGCGTGGAAGACTGATAGGCAGACTGTATGGAGGTGGACCCACAAAAATCTGAGCATGAGGAGATGGTGCTCGGTGAATGCAGACCGCAATGATTGAAGTATATCAGGTCCAGCTGTAGCGCCGTGGAGTGAAGTGAAACAAAGTTAGCTTAGCCAAGTCATGTTACACTAAATCACGAAACTAATATATCTTTTGAATGAAAACTTCGTGAAATCAACACAACTACCTGAATATGTGCCACTCAAATTACTATGCTTCTCAACAGTTAATGAAGGTTTTATTTTGTTTTCCCTAACTTACCTTTATAGCCTTTTGTTCCCTTTGCAACACTTTAGAACCTTTTAAAATGTCTCTCTTGCCCCCCTTCTTTCTTAACACCATACCAAATGGTTTCTCATCGCTTGTTTCAGTGATGCATCACTTTGTGAGTGAGACTATTATGAAGAAAACTTGTTTTGGTTAAAAATCTTTTCGCTTTTTCTTGTTGTAATTTAGATGCTAATTTTTATTTTTCATGTTAATTGTGGAATTTTTTAGTTATATATACAGTCAAAATATTGATTAGTGAGTCTGTTATATTGCTTTCTATGTATCACAGTTTATTTGAAGTGTAATCTGTCCTGCCGTACCGCATTTCGCTGATCAAGTATATATATATATAAAGATTTCACATAAACACGTGAAATAACAATCAATGATCAAACCACAATAAGATAATGGGAAAACTAGACTAAAATCTTTGACTCGGACGAAGACGTTTGTTCGGTCAAAAACCAATGACAAACCTCTAAAAACGTCTTGGGTTTTTCTCTCAACTTTTTAGTTGAAGATCTAGTCTTGTTTTCCCATTTTCTATATTTATTTCATATTTATATATATATATAAACGTTTATATACAGTTTGTATATATATAAACAATTATATAACAATAAGAAATAAAAATGGGACTAAAATTTTTTAACTGAAATAATTGATATTTGTATCAGAGTTATATTTGAACTAAGACTAGTTGATGTGGTAGACAGATTTTGGCTATTTTTCTATTTTTTACTGGGTTTTGATTATTATTTTACGTGTTTACTGTTAATCTTGTTATATATATATATATATAACGGTGTGTCAACATACCGTGGTTTCACGCACACTGCAGCTACTAGGTGACCAACCACCAGCTACTCGCCAAGCCAACAGCCAGTCACCGCGCAGTATTCAGACCAGCAATACCTAAGATATGTATACGAGACAAAATGCCGTACGGAAGAATCAAAATGAAGAAAAATAAGCTCTGAGGCCTTCTAGACTATCTTGTCAGAGAGCTACTGCAAAATAATATATATATATGATCAAACAAACCACAATAAGAAATGGGAAAAACCACTTATTGTGGTTTGATAATTGATTTTTATTTCACGTGTTTATGTGAAATCTTTATATATATATATACAAGAGTCATAATAAACACGTGACTCTTTAACATAGAAATCATCATTAAAAGTAACATACAAATGGAAAAAGTTCTGAAGTGCTTTTGGTGTGTCACCATTTCTACAAGAATCCGTTTTTTTTTTTTTTTTTTAATGGAGTGAGACTCGAAAGTAGTTAAGAACTTTGGTTTTAGCTTCTCTTGGTAGTAGCGACTTTATTGTGTCAGTTTTTTCTTTTTAGACCTTTTATTTTTTTGTTAATATAATAAGCATGAATTTAATAATGGGTATAAACTAAGTCTAACGAGGTCATTTGAAAGAGCAGTCTTGGAAGGGACAGGTGCATGTCAGTCGTTGATTCAACTCCCTTTGCCGACTAAAACAAACAAGTTGGAAATGGGTTTCAAGCAGAGAAGGACCCTGCGTGAAGTTTGATTGAGAGTCTGCAGCACATTGAAAACACTCGTGTTGAATTGTCAAGCGTTGATTTCGGTCGGTTCACTGGTCTGCGGTCATTTACAGTCCTCTTTATTTAAACCTCTCTAAACTCATAGAGGGCAGTTTTAACTTATAATGCTTTCGCTCTCCCGCCGCCTTCCACGCTACAATGACTTCATTCAAAAGTTACGCTCTTCTCAAATCCATCCCTTTTTCTACAGGTATTGTTTGATTAAATATTTCATTCTAATCGATATTATTTTTTAAGGCATTGTGTACCAATCAATAACCTCAAAAAATTTTTGGTTATATTTTTCTTACAATTTCAATAGATTATACATTAAAGAAAAAATCAAAATCATCAATTTTATTATTATTTTTAATTTGAATGAGGAACGCAAACTCTTTCACTTGATGTACGGTTGTTTTTTAGAATCAAAAGCTGAATGATGTCAATAAAAGAATATTTATTCTTTTATTTTTATTATTTATTTTATTCCCCGGAATAAAAGAGAATTTAATGTAATGTTAACCTATTTATATAACAGTCAATAGCTGTTATCTATTTTTCCCCTATAGAATAACAGTGTTCATGACTACCCAGACAATCTGTAGTGGCCTACACTCAACTTTACTATAAGTAAACATAATATCATACTGTCTGGGTGTATAATAAATAATGTTCCATTTAGTTATAATATAAATGTCTGAATGGGAGATGTTTATTAGTCTTTCATTCCTGGAGGTAACACAGATAGTGATTCATTCACTTATCAATATATATGCTTATTTTTGAATATCACGCCACTGATGTGTATAATATTATTAGTATAATCTGACGTCCTTCTACATTGAATATTTAAGACAATTTTTTCCATTTAAAACTTGAAAGTATTCATATTTTGTCTGATAAATGTGAGATCTAAGAAAAAATGTCGTTTTAAGATAATTCTTAATTTCAGATGTCGGATAATTTCATTTCTTTTTCTTCAAAGATGTTTTCAATTTTTAATGATGTTTTATATATTTGGTCTTTTATAAAATTACTATACTGGGAGTTTCATGAGTTCCTAGTATTTAATAAAAACCACTTTTCTTTCCATTTGTCAAAAATCATATATACCAATTCACTTTGAGTGAGTGATATTTTTTCCTGTCTATTGTACTCTGTTATATGGTTACTGTGAATGTATAATGAGAAAAAATACAATAGCAATTAGTCAATTTTACAAACTCAAAGCAACGTTGATGCAAGCTATTCCGTATAACTTTAAACTTTTATATCTGGAAGCTTGAAATTTTTAACAATGATTGGTATAAACTACTAGACTAGAATAATTAAAATTCTGAATACTTGTCAACAAACATAACTTATATAATGTATGGAATGGTGTATAAGGATATATGATGTATAAGGAATGGTCTTTATTTAGGAAAGAGACCATTCCTTATACATCAATTTTACCCAACGATAATATAATTCACAAAGTTAAAGCAATTATAACTGATATTAAGTTTTGTTCAAGAGTGCAATATATAGATTTATTAAAGCATTTTATGAGACAAATCCATCATACCATGGAAGACAAAGGAAATTTATTTATGTTCATTGGCGGTGATTTTATTAAATGTAAAAATATTATTCCTCTTATATCTCATATAAGTCAATAAATTACTTAAATTTTTCCATTAAAAACATCAATTTTATCTTAGCGGATTCGGTCAAAAAATTTCTAAGTCAATGTAAATAATGTAAAAAAATATCACAAATTCGACAAGTACAGGAGGTGATCCCTTAGTCTAAGATAAACAAACAGTTTTTATAGCTTTATTGCTCTTTGCCTTGATTGAAATTTTATGAATTATTTTTATAAATTGCCAAGTTTTTGTTCTAGTTTTGGTCAAATTTTTATGATTTGTTAATGAGCCGTTTAACGTCAAGAAAACATTTTCTGAACACAGAAATCCTACTTTAACGCCCCTTTTGTGAATGAAATTCTAAAAAATATTATCTCAACTCATTTACCACATGATGTTCCATTTTTAGGCATAGTTTCATTTTGATCCGTCAAACGGTATGGGTTGTATCGCTCTTACAAGCTTTGAAATTAAATTATAAGTCAAAATTTTTACATTTTATTGAAAAAAAAAAATATATTTTCCGTTGTTTTAAAATTCTGAATATATTTTTAGTTTATGGCATTTGTAACTTCAAAGATGGTGCCAAAATGTTAGAACTCTAGAATTAGCAGTTTAGGAGAAAAAAATGTTTTCTAAAAACTGATTTTCGTCAAAAAAAGTGACTTTCTCGTTATGGATAATTGTTCCCAAATAATAGAAATCATGTACACTAGTGTACCATTATGTACCATGTACCATTTTTGTGTAAAATATCAACTTGATACGTCAAAAATTCTGGACCGTAGCGTGGTAACAAGCAATACTAACACACTCACTCACCCATCCACACACACATAAACACACAGACATCATCGAAAAAACATCATAAATCGACTTTTGGGACCTCAAAACATAATTCGGTTAAAATCTCGAGATGGAATTTTTCCACGATCACTATACTTTACTTGTAGGAAAGTAAAAAGGTAAACATTTTATATAATACATTTTGCATTTTTCGAGATTTTCCACTTTTGTGAAAGACAGTGGAAGTTGCCGTAAAGCTCTGCGAGCTTTGATAACAGCGTGTCTTTCCCAACTCACTGATTGCCTATACAAGGACATGCATGACTCAGTGACTGGACGTATTTCATTCAATTAGTGTTAAGTGTGTATACAAATCTTCAGTACACATTCTCAGGTACTAGGCTGGAGTGGGTGTTTCCAAAAGTTTTGTAGACACGCAACAGGTCAGTTCGTCTAATAGATCAAATTCATATTTTAGCCATAAATCATTAAAAAGTAAAAAAAAATCTGGTCAATATTTGCTCTAAACAACATATTTTTTTCATTAACTACTAACACTAGATTGTTGTAATTTTTTTTATTATTATGAAACAAAAAGAACTTTAAAAGAAAGAACCACTTTTTTTTTAAACTGAATCAAATCAACAGTTGAAAAAGTCAATTTTAGTTTAAAATGTAACAATTTTGACTTATGATTAATTTTGAAAAAAAAGTGAAAAAAAGGTTCTTTAATAGTAGTGAAGAACTAGTGGTAGTGAGAGGAGTAAATAAGTCAATCAGTATGGCTTGTGTCAATCAGTATGGCTTGTGTCCACCTTACAAGCTTTCAGATTATATCATAAGTCAACATTTTTACACTTTTATTGGAAAAAAATATTTCCAGTTGTTTTAAAAATTTCAATTTTATTCAGCTATTGAATTTGTTGCTTCCGTGATAATTCGAAAATTACAATACTTGAGGTTTATTTGTTTAGAAGAAAAAAACGTTGTCTAAGAACACATTATGGTAAAAAAAGTGGCATTCCAATGATGTATAATTGCTCCCAAATAATCTATACTATGAGACCCATTTATGTGTAAGATATTAATTTTACTGCAACGTCCCCACAATCTTTTACATACACATTCACCTATTCACAGACCTATCACACATACACACACACACACACACACACACACATACAAAACGTTCCTTAGTTTAAATGAAGGATTCGTAAACTATATTATGTGTCGACCAGATGCCATTGCTGAGGAGAAAGGCTTAAATATTTTTATCGCTTATATATATTTAGGAAAACAGAAACAATATGGAAACTTCAAAAATACGATTTTTATTAACAGAGTAATTCTATTTGGGTCACAGACATTCGAAGAGGAGGGTAATAACTGAACCTTCAGAGCAGTAAAGGCGTCAGGAAACCTAAGTCAATAAGGTGGGATGGACCAGGTCTCAGAGGCTTAAATGTATTAAGCAACTTCACCAGTGCAAGGCCAAATAGTCTGTATTTCCGGCTCCAGTGAACAGAGTGGGTTCAAAAGAAACCAGTAACGTTTATAATTGGCCTTATTAGGACCCAGTAGTTAACCTAAGGCAAAATAAATTCTGAATTTTTATGTTTAGCAACATCGTACAAACAGTTTTTATTCTTTATTAGATTTATTCGTAAGTAAACTACAATTAATTCTATAGATAATCAATTGGAATTAAATATAGACATAAGTGTTTGGCTAAAAGAATGAAATACCGAATTCTTGGTCCAGGATTTGTACCGATGCAGAGATTAGGAAGCCCTCCTTGAAAAGATGTCCCGCAAACTTCTGAATCACTCAGCAATCTGTGACAAAATAATAGTTCATTCTTTTAACTTTATTCATATAGTTCATTGCTTTAACTTTACCATAACCATAAAGTCAAGTAATAGTTGTAGACACTTAAATTAACAGTAATGAACTTCTTTTTTTTTTATAACAATAAATTAGGCACAAACTAAACTAGTTTTATAATAGTTATTTGATTTCCTCTAATAGTAGTCTAACTTATAATCAAGTAACAATATTATAAATAAATGTATATTGTTAGTGCCACAGAGGTTAGTAAATAAGATATTATTATCAACCGTCATACCTCGTCTATCGGTGATAAAGTCACCCGACCGGTTTCACAATGGCTGCATCATCAATGGGACTAATGTTACCTTCCAAAATAACGGATATAAATAGCTATTTTAACTCAATGGTGCAAATATATATGCCTTCCTAATATTTAGAAGGTAACATTAGTCCCATTGATGATGCAGCCATTGCGAAACTGGTCGGGCGATTTCACCAGCGACTTCACGAGGTATGACGGTTGATAATAATATCTTATAACAATATTATAAGTTGTACATGTCTCAATCTATATTATTCACTAAATTCTGGAATGGTTCATAGTGTCTTTTCACAATTTTACTGTGTTTCTCAGACCACGTACCACCTGAGGTCAGCACCTCTCTGACAAGGTCTACTCTTATTCGTCAAACAACAAGTGGTCCCATATTCTGCTAGTATTATGATATCAAAAATAAATTTTAATCTTCATATGGTCATCTTTTGAACAGCAAAAGAAAGTTTCATATTGACATTAAGTCAATATGAAACTAAAAAGCTCTACTCTTTTCTTACTTCAATGTTTACATGTTCATAAAAACTTAAACTTCAACCGATCCCCACAAAGTCGTCTTCACGAAATACCAGATACATGTTCAGCTTGCTCTAATATATGAAAAATCTTTACAAATCATATTTCTATTATTTTTTCAATATCCATTGTACTTCAATGTGACTGAAGTATATAATAACTCTAGACTGGTCTATACTTACTTACATTTAGTATTTAAAGTAACACATTCTACTGTACCGTACTGTCTGTACTATTACTTAATAATCTAATTGAAATCAGTTGATTTATAAGTTGATGTTATTATGATTAGTATTAACATCAATAATTTAATTATCATAATTACGATGAAGAAGAACTGATTTTAAGTTTTGAAGTAATTGCTAAATGCTGTAATTGCTGAGGCTACCTAAGTAAACAAATCATTCAAACTCCCTCATAAGTTCAAATCTATTTTGTAAAACAATATAGCATTTGTTCAATTTTTATCAGATTAGAAGTATTAGAAGTATTTTAACTTTGTTAGTATAGCTTACATCTTGTTTTAAGTAATTTTATTTCTGTCAAACATACTAGTAAGAAGAGTAAAACCCTTATACTCAATTTGAAAAAATAAACAAATGTAAAGTTTGTTTAGAGTAATTAAGAGTGAATGTACTTTAGGCTTTACATTTTCGGTCTTAAACTCATTTTTAAAATTTTAATCGTTCATTTTTTTCTTTTACAACTGTATAATGTTCAGTCTAAATAATATAATTTTTTTCATCACAAGTAAGCGAAATATCGGTTTTTTTAATTTATTAAAAGTGGACAGTATACTGTACCTGGCTTGAAAGTTTTTTTAAATATGTAAATACAACAAATGCGAGAGTATTAAAACTGCGAAGAAAGTGCCTAGTGGCCTACACTCAACTTTTCTTCAAGTAAATACATTCTTCATGGAGACTTTCCTTTTAGTGTAATCGTATCCTTCAGATGTAAACACACTTTTATATAAAGATAAAATGAAATTTCTATATGTGTTAATTACAACTGTATTTTTAAAATATTTTACAACGAATTATAAATACTCGTACATTTTCAAATGAAGCTATATAGAAATTTGACCCATACTTACTCGTATATCGTTTAGTGGCAGAATTTAATGTGGATTTTAAATTTTGTCTTTATATTTTTATAGATATAAATATAAAATATGTAAGTCTGTATATAAAGACTTACAAAAATAAATATATAAATATGTTAGTCTGTAAAATAAATTGTAATTTTTACCATTCATTAATGTTATTAAACGAAAAAAAATTGGATCTTGACAATTCAGTTCAGTTTATTCAATAAGACAGAATTCTATACTTCGTCGAAAAGTTTTTTTATTATAAAATCTTCAAAAAAATTAGTTAATATTGAAACATTTTTGGTAATTTGTAATAATAATAAATTTGTTGTAAAAGGAATGAAATATTAAGGGAATAAAAGGAGTAGGTCGTATAGTACCTGGCTAGTCCAAATCATCTGCTTAATTCAATTTGAAAGGACAGAAGGCCAAAAGTATTCTCAGAAAATAACCTTATATATTTCAAACAGTAATTTAACTTCAGTAATTCATTTTCTTTATGTATTTAATAATACATTATTGATTACATTTTGTACTGAATAGTTCTTTTTGAAAGATAATTTCTTAATAATTATACACATACACCTTCAATACATTTTACTTTCGTAATGTACTTCAGATATTTTCTACATCTGCATAGAATGTAATGCTAACGTTCATATATATACTTATCATATCATACTCGTGGGATGTGGATATATATATATAGTTCAATATACAAAAAGAAATAGAGAAATTAAAAGCACATACTGACAGTCTTTAATTTTTGGTTTGAACCGTCATCAGGAGAGATAGAGGTTGGTAATCCACAAATTAAAGACTGTAAGTGTGTGTGTTTTGATTAATCTGTGTACCTATGTTTATATTAAACTTAAGTTAAACTTAATTTTATCGTTAAAGTATATATATATAGTTTAATGTACATAAAGAAACGTAGAGAAGTTAAAAACGCACACTTACAGTCTCTAATTTTCGGTTGAACCGTCTTCAGGAGAGATAAGAAAGGGAAACCAAGCGCACTGGTACAGAGACGGTTGGAGACCCTTGGTTTCCCCTTCTTATCTCTCCTGAAGACGGTTCAACCAAAAATTAGAGACTGTAAGTGTGTGTTTTTAATTTCTCTACGTTTTTTATGTACATTGAACTGTATTTGTCCGTTTCGGATCGTATTTTCATCAAAAAAGTATATATATATATATATATATATATATATATATAAATCAGCAATCTTGAAGCTTCAATCAGCCAGGTTAACTTGTTATTATGTTTTTTTTTTTTGGTTGTTTCATTTAGCTCTCTCATGATGTTGTGGCGAAAGGCCTTAGAGCGTTTTAATTAATTTATATTGTTTTATTGTGGAATTTAATTCAAATATATATATATATATATATATATATATATATATATATGATCAACATATATATATCAATATATGATCAGACTAATTCGAAAGTTACTCTGAGAGCTTCAGAAGAAGCACTTATTAGTATTCTGGGCGGTAGATCGGCTCCTGGGCTTAAACCTCAATCGTTGATTTTTTTTTTTAAGTTGTTATCAGCTTTTAATTTTATTTTAGTTAAATGTTTTCATTTTTTAATTTATATTTGGCTTTTATCTCTTTATCTTCCCTGTCTACCTTTCCTCCGAAAGTTGGCTACACTGTTTGAGTGCTTCAGTTCGAACGCCAAGTCAGTCGTTATCAGCCTTTGGAGCGATTCACTTCTTTTCCTGAAGACGAGGACATCGAAATATAGTAGTGAGTTCAGTGGTTTCCTTTCTATGTGTTCTTTTTTAAATTTTCTAGTTTATATATATATATATATATATATATATATATATATATATACATATATATATATATATACGAGTTCGAGATTAACAAAGAGCAACACACAAAGTAGGGAAACACACTTACAGACTTAAATTTTCGGGTAATCCGTCTTCAGGAGAAAAGAGAATGGGAGACCAAGCACGTTGTAGACGCAACGGCAAGTAACGGCAAGTGGGTTACTTGTCGTTGCGTCTACAACGTGCTTGGTCTCCCATTCTCTTTTCTCCTGAAGACGGATTACCCGAAAATTTAAGTCTGTAAGTGTGTTTCCCTACTTTGTGTGTTGCTCTTTGTTAATCTCAAACTCGTATTGTGTCCAGTTTGGATCGTATTTCATTTTATCAGTGAATATATATATATATATATATTTATATACATATTTATATATATATAGTCGTCCGTCAATTCACTTCTTCTTCTGAGGACGACCGCCATTACGGTCAAAATATTGAAAAATGAGTTTTTGTTATGTTTCTGTCTATGTGTCACATTTTATTTTAAGTATATATAAGAAGTCCATGGTACTCGTCTCACTAGGGAGAAGTTAGTCGAAGGAACCAAAGTCCTGCAACTGCAAAGTGACCCTAACCGCCTGAAAATCCTGGAAGCACTCTGCATTAGGTCTAAGAAGCCTTCTCTTAACTGCCAGACGGTAGACATGTTTGTCATTCCCAGCATGAGGAGTATGGTAGTAAGCGGTGACGTGCAGCGGGATACCGGACTGAGTGTAACGCCACATAGTGTTTCTTGTTCATTATTGACCTTTAACCTTCTCTTTATATTAACCTGTACTATCCTTTTAATCTATTTATAGCAATGACTAAGCATGAGTCATCGATTTTAATTTAACACGTCACTTGGCCTTTCTTGAATTTCTTGAACTTTCAACTCTTTTATTCTAACCGCTTGTTTCTTGTTCATTATTGACCTTTGACCTTCTCTTTATATTAACCTGTACTATCCTTTTAATCTATTTATAGCAATGTATATAGCAATAAGTATATAGCAATAATATAGCAATGAGTCATCGATTTTAATTTAACATGTCACTTGGCCAACTTCTTTTCCAGTTGAACCCTGTTAGCAGGAGGTTAGTTCGTAGGATCGAATCTCTCAGTCTTAAGATCGTGAATGCCGAGACTGCGGTTAATTTTAATGATACTTGTTTAAAAGAGGATCTGCTGCCTATTTATACCAATATATATATATATATATATATATATATATATATTGTTTCTTGTTTATTATTGACCTTTGACCTTCCCGTGGTGTCGTTCACGGGGGATTAGCCTGCAGCGCCTCGAGCTACTTCAACTGGTGACCGCCGCCTGGAGCCCCCAGTCACCCTCTGCTTGTGCGAGTGGACGCACGTGCCTCTTCCCTTCTTCTTCCCTTCTTCTCCCTGAATTAACTTCTTCTTCTGAGGACGACCGCCATTACGGTCGAAATATTGATGGACGACGACTTGTGAATATACAGGGACGACAGTCAACTGTATATACCAGTATATATATACCATGATAAACAAAAAACGGTCTGGCAGGACAGATAACACTTAAAATAAACTGTGACACATAGACTGAAACATAACAAAGACTCACTTTTCAATATTTCGACCGCCATTACGGTTTATTTTAAGTATTATATATATATATTAATATATATATATATATATATATATATATACAATCAGATGAAACGATTCTTCGAACTGAATAAACTAGAATTTAATATTTAATTTAATATATATATATATATATATGTATATGTATATAAGTTAATTTGATTGAGTAGGAACTCGAATTGAGAATGACACAGGAATGAAAGGTAATGTTTATTATACAAGCGCGACACACTGACTGCTGACCCCCTCCTCGAGGCCAGCCTTGATAGTCTGTCTCTGTGCGTAAACAAAGACTTTGACCCGCATATGCCGGCGGTACAGCCACCGCCAACGCCGCTAACTTATATATCAATGATCAAACCGCAATAAGAAATGGGAAAACAAGACTAAAATCTTTCAACCGTAACAAAAGGTCTTTGTCAGAGTCAAAAATCCAACTGAGATTGTTGTTTCACGTGTTTATGTGAAATCTTTATATATATATATATGAGCCGCTTATTTTGAAAGTGGCCTAATTCCATTTATGTTAAAATCGAGATATTTAAGGGTTTGCGTTTTACAAAATTTAAAAATATTGTCATTTTATTTATCAACTAATTTTTGTTATAAAAAAACTTAGTAATTTTAAATAAAGTTTTGTACAATTTGCTGCAAAAGGTAAAGATAACGTAAAAATGTAATTATTTAAATAGCTAGCTAAATTTTTTTGGAAAATGGAATTAGGCCACTTTCAAAATAAACGGCTCATATATACATATATATATAATGATCTGAAACAGACTAATAAAGTTCAATGTAAACATAAAAAAACACTCACTTACAATCTCTCATTTTCGGTTTGAATCAACAACAGGAGAAGTAAACGCAATGGTGCAGAGACGGTTAGAAAGTTCAAACCAAAAATTAGTAACTGTAAGTGTGTTTTTAATTTATCTATGTTTATTTATCTATATTGAACTTTATATATATATAAAAGTTTGCAGGAGTATAATTTTATATATTTGGCCGACGGTGGTCATTTCCAAAGCCTGTCGGCCACTCGAAGCGAGTTGCCTGTAGTAATACCAGAGCTAGCTGAACTGTGCTTGTGTAGGTGTTCCGAACTTTCCTTACCCCCACCACTTGCCATACTTTATACAACCCTACGTTCCTCTGCTATGCCAATGGCGTCCTGTACCACTAGGAACAACATCTTTGTTCCTATGTGAAGTCGAAAGCTTGCGAAACTCATATGTAATCTCTCATTATCCCTAAAAACTTACCTTCTTTATTTATTTGTTTACCTCTTCTTGCCCTTTATAATATAATAATTTTTTATTTATATATGATTCATGTTTTCAGTAATATGACACCACTGAAGCAAGAATTAGCTGCAGTAACAATGTTGCGATCTCTCCTCTTATCCTATTTATTAGCAGTTATGTCTCTGCCGACATGAAAGAATAAGTAGTGCAACCTTCTCATTTTGTTGTATGTTCAAACAGAGTTTTATGACGAATTTTACTTCAGTGCAGATTGACCCGGACAACCTTAGAGAAACAATGAGGTGTTCCAGGCTGAACGAAATGGGTATTCTGCATTTTATAAATTGTGATATCCGTCTATTAAAATACCCATTAACTGGCCTTAGTATGTTTTATTATTGATAAAACTATTAGAAAAAGGATTCTACTATCTATGCTATGTAGCCTCATCTTGTTAATGGTATTACTAACCAAAATAAATAGTTTTCGCTAGCAAAGTGAAATACAACGGCTTTTAGCCTTAAACAGTTGTCACACTGACTTAAGTAATAATTTATTAAAAAATATATGAATGGAATTGTAATTTGCACTTTTTTTGGATTGTATACATTATCAATCAAATTAAAGAAATATCTAGTATTTGGATGATCTTTTACTCAGTAGATTTCAATATGGAAAAAAAAATATAAAATGGAATGTTCCAATTCAACAAGTACATGATTGTTTTGATTAGAAATTAGTGAAACTTCTTCAGAATGTTCACAGGTTGTGTAGTCAAGAGAAAGAACTCTGCATAGAAAGACATAATTCATATAAATCAGGCATTCAGGTGAAACTGTAATTAAAGTTAGTGCCTTTAAACCCTTTCTACAAGGGACCAAATAAAACCAACCCTCATTTCTACTCTTCGTGCCCAGACCTTTGGCCCTTTGCCATCCAACCTTTATCGCATTCACTGTTGATAAATTATAAATAATTGTTCTTTTCGCATGAATTTCTTGCCACATACATTTTCACTCTATTTTTTTTTAAAAAAAACTTTTTCTTCAATAAAATATAGGATGGAATGTTCATATCTAACACTTAGTAAACCTTTTTATTGAATTTCCATTTCGACTTTGTTTAGGAAAGGGTATTTCTGCGATCAATATTTCAGCCATCAATATTCCTAATCTCTGTAGCACAAAAATATTCTTTAATCATTCATTTTTTCTCCCTTTTTTCCTGTCTTTCATCTCTTAATCTTAATATTTAATATTTCATCTTAATATATAAATATACGTTTCACAGTAAACTACGACATCGTATATACGTTCGTATATTCACAGAGTAAAGATATGAACACACTTACAGTTTCTAATTTTTGGTTGAACCGTCATCAGAAAAGTTGAAATAGGGACACCAAGCACATTTGCGAAGCGACGGTTGGAGACCCGACCACCTTCAACTCCAACCGTCGCTTCGCAAGTGCACTTGGTGTCCCTATCTCTACTCTCCTGATGACGGATCAACCAAAAATTAAAAACTCCAAGTGTGTTCTATGTTTACTCAGCCCTCAATGAATGTTCAGTCCAATGTTAACTGCATTATTCTCAGCTGCAAAACCTTCGACAGTGTCTTTAAAATAATAAAGGAGACCAACAGTTGATTGGGCCTGGATCAGCTGAGTAACAGTTTTGCAACCTCAACCTCAGCGGGACTTTCGAATTGTTAACTTTACTGTGCCGTAGTTATTATTATCACTGTAATTGTTATTGTAGCTTAGTTTATTATTATTATATCCTGATTATACTATATTATACTAAACCTGATGATGATTTATGAAAATCGAAAGCTAGTTAGTAATTTTTATATCAACACAACATTTTTACTGAAGTGTTTTTAAACAGTGACCGAGTGCCTAAAGTGTTATAACATGTCATTAGGACAACTTTTGTGGAAACTTCCTTCCACCCAAAGAGAAATAGTCAGGAGACTGGAAAGGACGAGTATTAAAGTCGTGACAGACTTCTCCTTGTCTGTTCATGACAGGTTGTTTTGCTATAATAAATAATGCCTCAATGATACGTAATCTTGTATGGTCGTTTTCTTGCTGTAGAATCCTTATATTATTGATAAGCATTTATTTAGTTAACTTAATTCCATGGGCAGCTGAAGCATGTTCTTTGGGTCTACCTGAAGTGAGGTGCAATGTCAGCCTTCTTGATAGTGTAGTTGTAGTAGAACTATCGCACATAGATTGTAGGAACTAACAGTTCCCTGTTCTTTGGAGTGTTGATTTCTACTGAAGGTTATTTCTAATTATCATGCTCACTGTTGTTGAGTCTATATAAAAAATCTTCAGTTTTAGTTGATCCTCAGGATTGAGACTTGTTTACCTATCTTGGCTTGTTTACTGGTTGCCAACATATTTCGCAATGGATCTTAGTAACCAGGAGGGCCAGTAACCAGGATTTATTTATTTTATAGCACCATTGATAACAACTTCTTTTTAAGTTTCCTCACCACATATCATTTGGGTCATGTGGGCATTTTATTTTCTTTTGAATCTCACGGAAAGTTGGAGTCAATTATTTGAATGGTTATAGTTAAGAATTTTGTTTTAGACAAAATTTTGTCTTGTGTTTAGTGAACACAGCCGATGATAGAAGATGCTTGTTCTAATTATGTACTAATTATTGTTCTTGTACTAATTATGGATATGACGTTAAGTTGTGGATTCTCAAAAAGTATCTGTAATGGCTGGCTTTGGTGCTCAGCTGCACATTCAGATGCCTTTGGATGAGTCACTGTTAATGTTATAGAAGAACACAACTCTGGCTGTGACGTGAAGATAGTCACACAGAGAGATCACTTCCAGGGAAAGTACTCATCAGATCAAAGCATACCTGCATAGTAGAATCATTTGTAACAAAACGCCTAGTTTTTTTAGATATTCTAGAAAAACAAAAGCCGAGATTGCATTACTTTAGAAAATGAAAAATAATAAACAATGTAAAAAATCAATATATTTAATGTTTGTTCTAGGATAAGTTTAATACAAAAACCATTTAAACCAAAAACACGGAGGTTACATATAAAATGCATGTGTATCACCACCTTATATAAAATTTACATATTTATTATGTTATCTTCATATTTCATACATTAAAGTAATGAAGAAACATCAGTTCAAGATTAACAACTCTTGTAACGGACATTAGATTATATACACTTTGAAATTATTGCAATTAATGATGAAGAAGTGAATATTGATTTTATTAAATAACCTAATTCTGTTCCAATTAAAAATGTAATTCTAATTAGTTTTAATGAAAAGTCTCTTTTAATGATCCAGTTAATGAGTTGCTTAATTCTACAAAAAGAGAACTGAAGATTACAAATTTACTGATACTTGTAGGCAATTCATTCTCGTCTTTCACTTAAACTTCACTTGAAGTGGTTGGAAGCTTTGATTATTTAGTTATTACTTCCTACATAAAAAAGGAGTTACAAATAATTGGTATTATTAAAGTCATATTTCTTGAGGGAATGATGAGAATTGCATTATATGCAGAACAATATAATTGTACAAGTAGTTACTATGTAAGATTCAATCATATTCACTAGTTATCAGCTTGTCATATTAATTGTGTTTTAATTAATCTTCTAAAATGAAAATCAAAAAGAAAGAAATAGTAGCTTAAAAAACAATAAAAAAAATTCATAACCCAATAATTCATGTTCTTTTCATTTTCAAGAATAAGGAAGGATGAAAGACATTGTATATCATGGTCTTAACAAAATGTAGCAGCAGACATAAATAGGAAATATTACTATGAAAGAGGTTACTACAATGCAATATAAATATTTCTCATATCAGAAAAAGAAAGAAAAACAGTAATATTAATAATTTATTTATAGAAAGAAATATGACAAATATTAGTAAAAATATGTTGTAGCATGACTAATGATCAGTTTGTAATGAAATTTTAACTTTTATATTGTTTACAACTTTGTATGAACTCGCAATTTGTAAGGCAAACCCAACCGATTACTAATTGACCCTCTTTTCACTTATCAGCAATATTATTTTCTTAAGCGAATGCTGCCTAACTCGACCTATGCTCGTGGGTTGGAGGTATGCTCTCCACTTTCACCCTTTTGAGGGTTGAGGCAAGATGGGGCCTAAAAAATCCATCCCTACCCGACCCAGACCCGCGGGTGTTAAAGCCTGACCCGACACGAGCCCCATCGGGCTTGCTACATATTCATTATATACTGGAGTATATATATCTCCACCAGCCAATCAAACCTCGGTCATCTGTTTATCTAAATTACGTATTTTATAACTAATATTCTTAAGTTTAATATCCACACATCGTTTTAGTGTACATCATATAAATACATATCTAATAAAAAGATTTCACATAAACACGTGAAATAACAATCAATGATCAAACCACAATAAGAAATGGGAAAACAAGACTAAGGTCTTTCAACCGTAACAAGCGGTCTTAGTCAGAGTCAAAAACCCAACTGAAACACTAGATGCAGAAAACATCTGGTTAGGGGTTGAGAAGAGTGGGAGGGAAGAGTGGTATTTTAAAAGGGTGAAAGCACAGGAAAGGACTAATGTCCAGAAAGGGATGTTTGGGGAAACAAAGGAGTACAGTAAGAAAGAGTAAAAAACTCTCCGCTAGCTGTCAGCCCTCCTAGAAGAGGCTATTGCCCTCGTAACGAAAGTATCAAGTTTGAAGAGACCGTTACTAATGTTTATAATATTTGATCTATTAAATTTAATTAGAGACGATTCAATAATATTTCTTAACAACATTGATTTTTCATAGGTAATAAATTTAGCTCCTGTCCAATCAATATGATGATTTTCATTTTTTATATGCAAGAATAAGGCACTTAACAATGGATTGTAAAAAGAAATTATCTATCAACTGAACAGACTACTGACGTAATATTATCAGGAGGACAATAATCCCAATACGTCAATTTTGTAAAAAAGTATGAAATCGAACTTCTTTCTTTGCTGACGTTTACATTATGTGAAAGAAAATAAATTTAAAAGTACAATGGAAAATAAAATGGAATATACAATCTTATCTCGTAAATACCCTGTCCATTCGACTGGTTTTGCAGTTTTCGTGTTTTCGTTGAATTATCCCATATTTAATATACCTATCGATTTTTTATTTGACTGCCCTTTGTTACCATACTCAACCAACTATTGCATACTTATAATTTGATTTCTATCGATCTATTCATAATTTTCTAGAATTATATATTTAAGTTCTAATTTGTTATCTCTGTCATATCATTTGTACATTTCCTATCTCTTTGTCTTTTACCTAACGGCAGTATGTTAGATAGTGGAAACTATTTTTCCATATAAATGTAAATGAAGGGAATTTGAAAAACTATTTCAGGGATTGAAAAAAAGAAACGAATTTCAAAGGAACATTGAAATTTGAAAACATATGTATATCCATATTAAAAAAAAAAATTAAAATTGAAACATGATATAAAAAAAATCAATATTTTGTATTAAGTAACTGATGAAAGAAAAATATACAAACTAGAATTAGGGTATTCAATTGATAACTGAAGGTTGCTCTTGATTCCATTGTCATAACAAGAATGTCATCCTGGGACTCCACAGAAGTCAACTACTTTAAATAAATATACATCTTGAAAGAAAATGTAAATATGTTTAAACATTTTTACAGATGATATGGCTTTATATATTAATGATTTTTACACGTTTCTAGTATTGCTAAAAACCTTGAAAAGCTTAAAAGAATGATTTAAAAAGACAATATTTCTTTCAATAGGAATGGCTTTTTTTCACAAAGTTCGTGAACTGTTTTAAAGATGAAAGAAGGAAAAGTAAAAATATTATTCTTTTCTTTTTCTTTTCTTTCTTTTTTTTTTTTTAGTTTTGGTTCGTTATCTTTATTAAGTCAAAAATGATGCTTTCCATCAGTAAAAATATCAGGCATTAGTGTTTGCTTAAATTATTGTAAACTGTTGAATAAAGGAATAAATCCTCTTAGACTTCATTAGAGGAGAATAAGGTAGATAGAATTTCTTAAAGAGGTCGGTAAGAATAAGAGGGAGTACAAAGCCTCGGTGGACTGAATATAAGAGAGTTGCGCCCCACACCTCCACCCAGCTACCTCCTTCGCACCTACTGTCTCTTACATTGATTATGACTCCTTCAAATAAAACTAACTCCTCTCTCATTATGCACAAGTCCATCCTAGCTAAACAAAACTCAACAAAATAACTCCTAGAGAATTCATTAAATTTCCTTAATTTAAGCGTATTAAACAAATAATAGAGGCATCAAATTATACATCCATTAAATACAAAATTTAACAAGTTTCTTTCTTTATTAATCATTTTAAATGATTTTTATTCAATTTATTTTTCAATAATATAATATAGATCACTTCAAAACTATGAAATACATCTTAAAACAGATTGTCATAAATTATCTTATAATATAATTTTCATTGATTATATATTAAGTAATGCACCATGTATTATATAATATTTACCTATTTTAAGAAACAAGAAACGAAAATTTTAAAAAAATTGGATGCCGGTAATACATTTACAACATATTAGATTGTAAACAAACTAAAAAAAAAAATACATCCTCTTATCGGCATAAACATTTGTGCAGCACTACATCTAACGTAATAATATTATTGATAGTATATTATAGTTAATAGTATAAACTTACCAAGGGTACACCTTTGGCTCAAGTCAGTTGACGTAAGCTTGGAGGATGTGTGATTTTCAATAAGTAAGGGCGTAGGGGAGGGTGGAAGAGCGAGGGTCGGGGTCTGTGAGAGAGACCGGGTTTTATATCAGTCCTCAGGCTTTGTGCCGTCCCACATCTACTCAGCTTTAGGGCCCACTAATCCACAACTATTTGGCAATTTAGTATACTTTAACTACTGGGGTGGAAACGGTAGCCTTAGTGTCATCCTCATCATTAAACCGATTAGAGCGGCTTTAACTGTTGATAAGCTCAAACAGCTAATATATAAATAAATTACTTTATTTACTATATATATATATATATATATATATATATATATATATATATTGCTTTGGTTTATATATTTTTTCAGAAATAGTTACTTTACTGACAAATATATGTATAATAAGTAAATTTCAAATTTTTATTTGGTACAGAAGGATTAATTATTATTTTTTGTAATTTATATTAATATGAAATAATTGTTTTTGCATTTGATAAACAATATCAAAGAAGTTAATAGGCTATTAAAAGATTTAAGTATTGTGCTTGACGATTTTTTAAGTTCTTCATTTAGAACACTGATTTTTTTTTAATATTTTATTAGTTTTTTTTTGTTAAATATGGTTTTAACATTATTAGTACGATGAAATTACAGATGATTATTGAACGTTATTTTTTTTTGTATGCTGTATAACTGATTTAATTGAAGAATTGCATAAAACTAAGATTGTAATAATATTTAATTATTATTTTATTACAATAAGAGGGCGTATTGATAAGTCAGTGACTTTTTGAATTTCTCGTGCAGATACTCCTAATGTAACAGTGCTGGCGTCATCTGTAATCTATTAGTGGACAACTATCTAATTATGATAGTCATTCAAAGCAGACAACCTCGTGTATTTTTACGAAAATGGAAAAAAGTGAATTCCGTGTGCTGATTAAGCATTACTTTTCACATAAAAAATCCATCACTGAAACTTAGGAAAGACTTGATAAATACTACGATGACACCATCAATTTCAATGGTTAAGAAGTGGTTTACAGAGTTTCGTTGTGGTCGTACCAGCACTAGTGACGCCGAACGTTCAGGTCGACCAAAAGAAGTGACCACGCCGGAAACCGACCATAAAATCCATGAAATGATATTGGATGATCGGAGAATAAAAGTGCGAGAGTTGGCTCATGATGTAGGCATCTCAACTGAACGGGTACATCATATTTTACATGAATATATGAACATGAAAAAACTCTCTGCGAGATGGGTGCCATAAGCGCAATCGTGTGACCACTTCAAAAGAGTGTTTAGCGATGTTCAACCGTAGTCCGGACAAATTTTTACGCTGTTTTGTTTGCTGTTATTTTTGAGGTCGAAAAAATATATAATTATTTATTATATATATATATATATATATTACATGAAGCCTGCTCTCTCCTAATAGAGAACAGAGCCTCACAGGGGTGCCATATAATGTGGTAATTATCGTGAGACATAGTTACAAAGAGTACACTGCTATTCTTGACAATAGATTGCACAAGCTTTTTTGAAACCTAGTCGTTGAAATCATTTTTATACTACCTGATAGTTTAATAGTTTTTGATTTCAGTACATGGGAACCGGAACGTCAAAGCCACAGATTATCTTCTCTGAATCAATATAATATCTAATTATAATAGATAATTAATAAATATTTATATTAACCAAATTAGACAGATTTATTATAACAAAATAAGGTTGTTTAATTTATATTGCGTATATGTTTTCATACTTGAACAGTCCATTGAAATTGTTTTCTATTTGTTTATTGCTTCAGAGAGCTTGCTTTAATGTTTCCAAAGTAAACACATTGCAAGAAGTAAGTTCACTCTTAGAAGCACTAGGTCATAAAGTTGCTTAATTAAACAGATAAGTCCTTGTTTAATGGTTTGAATTCCCAACTTCCTAACTTCTACCATCTTCTCTTCTATATTATGTAAATATTGTTTCTTTTGACTATGCATATATTGTGCTTTACACGTAGATCATGGATATGACTTGTTTCAGTCCACTTTCACATGGATTGAAAACTCACTTCAATGTCATTATTATTATTATTAATATTTATGTATAGTCCACATAGTATATGTAGGTACAAAGCTGTACTGCATATGCTCAGTATGCTCATCTTGAGAATTACTTTTTTTTTCCATTCACTGACATAGATAGCGTCACTGCTAGGAGAGAAAAATTATTAATAATAATTAAACTGAAATGACATAAACTGACGTGTTTTTTGTTTAAAATACTTGTATATCTAATTTAGCATTTCTGTACTGTAGAGTATCTAAGGAAATTTCAAGTTCATTTGAATTTGCTAAAATTAAATTATTATATAAAACGAATATTGCTGACTCCGATGTTTTCTTCTGATGTAAGAGCAAAGTCAAAAAGCCTGCATAAAGCCTTTTTCAAAGGAAACTCGTTACCCCTTAGTAACTCTTTGCTCCTTAGGCTTCTTCAGAAGTAGGGAAAATAGGCAATCTCAAAAAGTGCTCTAAGAATGCCGCATCAACAACTATTTATAAATCACTGCTGAGCAAACTACTTCACCAGTTCCAAATCTACTATCTACTAATGGAGTATGGACCATTCCAGATTCCATTTAAACAGTTCCTTGAGAATGTGAAGAGTTCGAGAGGTAAATCTGGATGCTTTATCTAGGATTAGAGTAGTTCTGTTTATACTGAAAATAGGACAGGAAAAGTGGAAATAAAATTCTAATTCATCATTTTTACTTTATTATAAGCAAAGTATAGTGATCGTAAAAAAATTCGATATCGAGATTTTGATGGAATTACATGTTTTGAGGTCCCAAAAGACTGTTTTATTTTCATTTTATGAAATTTTTTCAATAATGTCTGTGTGTGGGTGGGTGGGTATGTTGGCAAAGTTCGTTACCACGCAACGGTTCAGAATCTTTGATGGATCAGGTTGTTTTACACAAAACGGACACCATAGTGTAGATGATCCCTATTGTTTGGGAGGAATTATGCATAACGAAGTCACTTTTTTTGCCAAAAACCTGTCTTTAAACTACTAATTCTGGAGTTTGGAAATTTTGGGATTCTCTTTGAGGTTACAAGAGCAATAGACGAAAAATATATTCGGATTTTTAAAACAACGAAAGATTTTTTTTTAAAATGATAAATTTTGGTATGTAATTTAATCTGAAAGCTTGTGAGAGCGATACAAGCCATACGATTATAACGTATCAAAATGAAACTATGCCTAAAAATAGAACTTTATGTGTTAGATTAGTTGAGATAATTTTTTTCAAAATTACATTCACCAAAGGTGTGGTACAGTCAGTTTCTATTTTCAGAAGATGCTTTTTTTTGACTCTAAATGGATCATTAAAAAACCATGAAAATTTAACCAATAATAGAACAAAAAATTAGCATTTTATAAAAAAAAGAATTCAAGAATTTTCAAGTAGTTTTGAAGTACGAGTTTTTTGCGTATACTCGTAGTTTGCGGTATACGCGGTCTAAGGTTATTTTTTCAGGTGTATAACAATTTCTTTATTATCCAGTTTAACAAGGATATTGTCTGAATAGATAGTGGATTATAACAAAGAGTGGTATGTGAATTATTTATCATTTATAAATCTCAGCATGTGAAAAAGAATGTTCATCTTGTGAGAGTGTTTTTTTGTTTGTAGTAAAACATATTCTCTGATACTGTATAGAGGGTGGTGTTTGCTGCATTTATCGACTCAGACCCCTGTGACATTTTCACCCTTATACTAAGGTGAGTGTGCGTAGTTGTGGTGTCCTCGTGCCAGAGGTGATGTCAGTACTCGTCAGCGTGATACCCGAGTGTGACGTAGTAAGGCCGTCTAATGACAAGGCTGTTATTTCCTAGTCGGGACTGGTCTGAACTTAAGTTTCATCAGGAGAATAGTGTGATGACTCTTCGTTCTTACTGGATCTGGGTCTCACCTGATGACGTTCGTAAAGTATAGATTTATGCTTTGCTAGTAAATTCTAATAAAATAGAGTCCAAGTAGTCACTCTTGCTGCACCCATCTTCTTCCCGAGCACTCAAATTCTTAATAGTAAATAATAAAAGTGTATGTTATGTTTATTTGTGATATGGTAAAAAAATATAAATAGCAACAAGAACTGACGAAAAAACAAATAAGTTCCATGGTTCTTAAGCATGGACGAAACACTCACTTAATTGATATTCATACATATTCTATCATCAGGGTTTGATTAAATTAAATGGGGAAGAATGTTTTTTTCCAGGTGGTTCAAGGGTGTCATATTGATGAAAGTCTGTTGGTTGCATGTAATGAGGTTGACGTGACGGAAGGGTAGGTATTGTAGGGGGACAATAATGGATGGCTGGTCAAGGGACAGGGAAGAGCTAGTGGTTTGGAGAGCAAAGCAGGCGGCGGGAGACTGACCGATAGTCGCATATCTATCTCTGTTTTGTCCCTCTATCAGACAAGCCACGGCCCCCACGCTGTAAATGTGTCACTTCCATTCACCAGTCTATCCCCATTTCACTCCGTTTTATCTTTACCTGGCCTAACAGCGGGCTTCATCTAAGAAAATACTAGTTACGGTTGTTAGACCATAACTATTGTACATCAAACGTATTAGGTAATAGTCATAAAACAAAAGAAGGTCATAAACAACCAATTTCTTAGTTTGTTGATGCATCAATTTAATATTTAATAATCATTATATATATATGCGTTTAAAAAATGAATGTTCGATTTCACACTATTTAATTTGTAAGAAAATGTTTCTAATTTTCTAAAACTCTTTTTTACCTCTGGGTTTCTTATCTCATGAATTAACTCTCCATATTTCTTTTCATTGAATTTATTCTTCGACATGTTTCAGTGCTACAATCACCATCGTCAGAAAAATGTTATTAGCATAATGAATTATCACGCATAGAATAAAATAAAATAAAATAAAATGAAACTATTACACTTGATAAACTAAACATTACTTGATAACAACAGGTTGCAACGTCTGGTTTAGGGAATCAGTCAGGTCACGTCAGGTTGTGTTAGTGACTGAAATGGCCCTATTTGTTACATCATCTGGCGTGTCTTGGTATGGTTGGGTACTACGAGTAATTCTTTCTTCAATTTGTTCTCTACCTTTGTTTTTGGCTTGTATAAGATTTCCATTTCTAGGATGTAGAGCGCTTCTAGTATTCGTAGCCTTTTATGATCGTTCTCTCTGGCTATTATTTTTGTGTTGCAAACTAATGTTTCCCTGCATATTTTCGTTTTATGAACCTCTTGGAAGTGCTCTTTAGGGGCTCCTGAAGCCAGGTGCATGGTAAGCCTCCTAGAAAGGGTGATGACAGTCGATCCTATATATGAGGAATTTAGGAACTCACAGTTTCCCAACGGGCATTTAAACTCATATATTATGTTCGTCTGTTTCAGGGACTGCATTTCTTCCTGATTGTTCTTAATTATTAGTTCATTCGAGGTTTTGCTTCTGTAAAATATAATTATCTGGAGCTTGTCCTCCTGTTTTTTGCACTTTATGTTGTTACGCATAATGCTTCTGAGTACTTTTTCATCTCTTTTGTAGTTTTCCGAAAACTGGTTTTCATAGTATACCTTATATGTATTGTAATCTTTTCCTTCATCTTTCTTGTTGCTCTTGATCTGTAGACTGACGTAGCTTTTTAGAATTCTGTCAAATTCACTATTGCTATAACTATTATTAACAAAGACTTGTTTCAGGTTGTTCACTGCATTGTTGAAGGTGCTCCAATTTGACGAGATTCTAAATGCTCTGTCTATTAGAGTTTTAATTGTACCATGTTTGTACCTAGAGGGACACTAACTCTTACTGTTAAGGTATATTCCACTATGCGTCGGTTTCATGTACAAAGCTGTTGATATTTCGTTATCGTTTGAACTTATTTGAACATCTAGGAAGTTAATGCGGTTGTTAATACCTAGCTCATGTGTAAACTTTAATATGGACATTTCTTCGAACTTCTTCTTTATTTCTATTAGTATTTCAAAGTTTTTAACTACTAAGAAGCAGTCATCGACATAGCGACCATATATATCTGGCTTGTTTAGTGTGTTTCCTTTTAATATTTTATTTTCTAGTTCACACATATAGAAATTAGCGAATGTTACACCCTGGTGAGTCACCACCCTGCCTTCCGGCGGGACTCTTCGCTCTTTGCTCTTCACACCTCCTGATGACGACGATGGTCGAAATATCGATGTGAGTTATGTCTGTGTCTTTCTGTGTGTTTTCTTCGTTTTGAATTTATTTTATTAAAAAAAGTCCGCTGGACCGTTTCTTTTAATTGTGTATATATATATAAAATTGCGCCGATAGAAACAGAAAGAACTGGTAGAATTCCACCTCGATATTTCACCTCGAATCGTGATGAAGAGAAGATGTGATCAACTAGAGTTGCGAAACCACACTGAAGAGTCCTTGCGCTTTAGTAGCTGTGTCAGTGGTATCGAACTGTCACTCATCTATCGGGTCACGTCTTCTCTCCTGCTATCGACGATTCGTCGAAATATTGAGGTCTATGGTGGAAGTTATTTCTGTGTAATTTAATGTTATGTCCTCCTGGGCCGTTTCTATGTTGTATATATATAAACAAGATTTCACATAAGCACGTAAAATGTGTTTTTTCCCATTTCATATTGTGGTTTGATCATATATATATATGCAGATGAATCACAATAAACACGTGATACAATCAATGAAAACAAACCACAAGGAAAAAAAAAAAAAAAGAAAACAGATAGAAAAAATGCTCTGAGGCCTTTCAATTGAAAGAAACTAAAGAATCTTTGAGAACCAGAACTGAGAAAGAACCCTTTACAAATAGAAACCTTCTGGTTGTTCCCTTTAATCAAACCTTAAAAGACATCCCAGTATTTTTGAAAAAAATGGATATTTCAGTTGTTTTCAGTAGTGGTGGGAAATTATTAAACAGACTTGTAAATAATTGTGAAAGAAAAGAAAAGGAAGGTTGTGTTTATAGGATTCCTTGTAGAGATTGTGATTTTTCATATGTTGGACAAACGGGAAAAAGTTTGCTTACTAGAGTGAAGCAACATAAATACACTATCAGGAGGCAAGAAGAATCAAGTGCCTTGTTCCAACATATTAATTCAAAAAATCATTCAATAAAATGGGAAGATTCCAAGGAATTGATATTTCTCTCATCTGATGTGGAAAGGAACTTAGTAGAAAGTGCCCTAATTAAGTATAATTTTGATAAACTAATAAATATAAGTCATGGGCTTTTTAGATTGGATGAAATTTTAATTGAAGGTATAGTTAGGCAAATTGGTCCGTTGGGTGACCTTCGGAATGTACTTGCAACGTTGAACATGAACTCTGACCAGATTGTGGATTCTAATAATAGAACATAATTTTTATTTGACTTATTACTTTCTCATGTATTCTTGTTTTGTTAATCATTTATTATTGTTTATTTTTTGATATTGCATTAATTTAATTTGTATCTATTTGTTTATATTTATTATATATTGTTTATAGTTAGGAATTATATATAACACTTGTTTCTTATTCTATTTATATTTTTATTTTTTTTTAATTTAATTAATTTTCTTATTGTTCATTTTGCATTGTTTAATTGTATTGGGTATTTTTTGTTTTTCTCTTATTATGCCTCTTCGACTTTTGTTTTCCCAGCTGTTTAGTTACCTTCCTTGTACACACCTTTGATGTTACCTTCTAGTTCTTACCTTGTTTGCTCTCTGATGACATAAATTGAAAGGCCTCAGAGCATTTTTTCTATCTGTTTTCTTTTTTTCTTTTTTTTTTTTTCCTTGTGGTTTGTTTTCATATATATATATATATATATATATATATATATATTTTGTACCTTTTTAAAACAAATAACCTAAGATATTTACTCCTCAATGTATTATGCTTCTTCAGGAAAATTTGTCTCTTAACATGTTTTTAAATAAACTGACGTACTTTAATACATTACAACTAATGCCACTGAACTTTTTGAGGGTTGTTTGGTAAAAAACTCAACACTGTCTTCCAATGTTTCGAAAATTTACATTTTCATTATCAAGGCTTACACCAAGTGTAGGAGTTAAAAATGGGACGTTTTGACTAACTCAGGCTATGATCTGAGGAGGTTGTGTAGTTGTTACTATGGAGTATGAGAATTAACAAATAAATAGTTGAAAACATTTTAAGGGCCTGGTCCTTAATAGAAGATGAACATAACGTATTTTCGCAATAAATGGCACTAATTAAATTACTTAATAGTTACTGAATTGTTTGCATGACATACGTCATTACAGTATGTAAAGTTATATATTTTATGAAATAAATGTTTTTATTTTAGTAATAAATGATTATATCTGGTGTATTCTCCTGCTCGGCAGTTTCACAATCATACTAATCAGATTTACTTGGTGTTGCCAGTAATCAGTCAAAGTGAAAATCATTTTAAGAACATTTTCGTTAGTCTTTATGCCTCATTTTCAAATTTACATGATTTTTTTTCTTACTCTATCAAAGATTATGTCTTAGTCATTTAACTAATGTTATTGTTGTGCAATAACATTAACCTGTATGATTATGGTTCTCCTTGTAATACTTTGTATTTAGTAGTCATTACTGAATAAGTAGTATTCAGTTTCTGTTTTTTTATCAGAAGTGAAGTCATTATAACCAATTTTAAAGCTATATTCTAAAGTTTACTAGCGTTTTGTACAGTTTCAGTTTGCGCTACGGTGTATGCAAAGCAAAATGCGTTCCTAGTACTTGAAACTTCCTCACTTCCTCATTATAACCAGGAGTAATATAATGAAAAACATAGGTTATGACTTGGTAAGATTATTATTTATGAAGTAGAACGGAAATATGTCATCAGATTGTATGTTGAAAAAATTCTCATGAAATTTTATATTTACATATAGAAACTGGAAATTCATCTTAGAAATGGATCATTTGCTATACTTGTTCGATATATTTACATTTGTGAAGGATAGGCAGACTGACATGGCTTTGCCAATAAACCAGAAAGCTGGTTTTCTTCTTCAGATGAAGTATAGCTTAGAAAGTGTTATATTAGTACCGACTTTGTCATTCCCTCTCAGAGTTAACAGAACTTAAATATGATATTCTGATATTTGTGTTTATGGAGATATCTTGCTTACTTGCATTCATACATACATACACATTCTTTCACTCACTCAAGACACACATACATCAAAGGAAAAGTCATCAAAACGTGTACTTCTTTTGAAAACTGGAACTAAAGAATCTCTACTTTAAAGCTCAATTTTATTTTTTGTATACAATTTAGAGGATAAATAAAAGAAATAAGTGGAATTGGAATGGCTTTATAAAGGGAAAAGTTTTTCGTTTTATTGTTGTGATTTCAGCTGCTGACAGTTGAAATGTATGCAAAGAAGCCATTAGTAATTAGCAATACCAGGCTGAGTCTATTACATGATTAATTCATTTTAAATTGAGAGTGCTAACGCGTGTAACGCTTTCATTTCAATTTAAAAACCAAGTCTCGTGTCGACATAAGTTATGTGAAAGCTTTGCTAACTGTAAGTAACCAATAGTGTTTTTCGAGTAGCTCTAAATGTGATTTATCGGTTGGGATTCTATCTGTTAAATTTGTCTTGCTCTCCGTGCTGGAAGGTTGTGCAGCCTCTTTCCCATCAGAGGGAGTGTATGCCTGTTGGTGATCCAATCAGGTAATGCAACCCTAATGTTTGCCGCCCTCCTTCTTGAATCAAACGTGACGTCACATCTCCACTCACCCATCCTGTTATTTACATTCTCCTATATTAAACCCATAACAATCAATTATGTACTTTATTAAACAAGCCTCAACACGACCTCATTTCTACGCCCCCAAACCGTCTTTATTTTCCTATTTCCTTTTATTTCGCCTGCACAGTTTCAATATTTAATGCTTCTCTTTTTTCCCTCATCGAAATACCGTCTTCCCATCAAGTATTTTAATCCTTCATGCCAACATTGTGTATTTCCAATGAAATGACCATTTCATCAACTAATAACCTTCTTTTATTAAGGTGCTTCGATATTTAAGTGTTCCATACGATTACTAATTTTATGCAATGGTTCAAAAAAATCATGAAATAACAGGACAACATAATCAAAAGTACTAAATATTAGTTCTAAAGAAATATGGAGAAAGATCGTTTAAATTAAGAAAGATAATTTAAAATAATGTGGAGATAATTGCAAAGCCGTAAATTGTGAAACAGCTTTGAAGAAAAGTCATAAAAACAATATTTCAAGAGTATTTAAAGTCGTAATGAACATTTACATTTCAAGCAATTAAAAATATAATAAGCTGTAAAAGTAAAATTTCAGTATTTAATGAAAAAAAACATTTAATGAATAGCACATCTGAGAAGTTGCCTTGAAATGAGTGCTAAAAAACTGAGGCGTTTTAAAGAAAATCATCTGCTTTTTAGCTACGAAGAATTTAAAAACACAATTAACGGCTGTGTTCTCCACACATTATAATAGTATTATAATGGTAAGAGCTTTTAATTTGTTCTTAATTTTAAGAGATTTAAATTTAAGTTTAAATGTATAATTCTATACATGGAGTATAGTTAAATCTTATTGTTAATATTACTTCTATCAAATGTAATATGCATTTGTAGTTTTGCTGAAGATTAAAACATTTACTCGCCTCCACTCTGCAGCAGTTTGCCTCACACGGAGTCTAGCTCACAGCCCTACCACGGAAGATGCTTGGGTGGTTTATCTAAGAAGTGGTGAAGACAGTGAATTTGTTAGTTTTGCTGAAGATTAAAACATTTACTCGCCTCCGCTCTGCAGCAGTTTGCCTCACACGGAGTCTAGCTCACAGCCCTACCACGGAAGATGCTTGGGTGGTTTATTTATGAAGTGGTGAAGACAGTGAATTTGTTAGTTTTGCTGAAGATTAAAACATTTACTCGCCTCCGCTCTGCAGCAGTTTGCCTCACACGGAGTCTAGCTCACAGCCCTACCACGGAAGATGCTTGGGTGGTTTATCTAAGAAGTGGTGAAGACAGTGAATTTGTTAGTTTTGCTGAAGATTAAAACATTTACTCGCCTCCGCTCTGCAGCAGTTTGCCTCACACGGAGTCTAGCTCACAGCCCTACCACGGAAGATGCTTGGGTGGTTTATCTATGAAGTGGTGAACACAGTGTCTTAATTTACCAAAGGCTGTTAGAAGTTGTCTTTGTTTCCAGTTGGTATACAGGTTTACAGCCATTCTTCGTTTTACGGAGAGCACGAACAGTGCTTAAAGTTCAGTCAGCTTAACAGTTGCCAAATTTTACCACAACACGCAAACATTCCACACTGCTTTGGTAGTCACATGGTTTAGTGTGGTTTATAGGACCAAAGAATTGTTTGTTCCAGTCTCTGACTACTGGAAAGCTGTCTTTGGTATTTGGCAGGCATTACGTTGTCATAAATAGTATTGTTCTACACCTTCTGTAGTATACCATGGTCTTCGCATTCAGTGTGTCAAGCGTAATGGAAAGCTTTACCAAGAAGCGAGGGTTGTTCACATCTCAGATATTGTAACAGAGCTCCTACAGTCACTCTTCTGATTGGCTGACGGCTTGTAGTATTGTGACCAGCTCAACTTGGGTATCCCAACGCACTAGAATCATGCTTTCTATCTGCAACACTACAACGCACAGACTACCGTGTCACCCATCTTGCTGTCATCTCCACACTTCTTATTTAACTGGATAACCAAATTCATGACACTGAGAACGAATAACCCAAGATGATGTGTGAATTTTAGTGCTACCATCAAAAAGGTCAAAAAGGTAACTTCTTTAGTTTCAAAAAGAAGTCTCTGTCCATTTCAGAAAGTTTTTCCCTTTTCTTATTACCCTTATGTCCTTTAGTTGTTGAGCTATGATTCTGATTAGCTCTACACAGAGCATTATACAAGAAAAGGTCTGTTATGCACTCTTTTAGTCTCAAATTCTTCATTCCAAACTGCCAACAGTATGACGACAACAGTGTGCTCTTTATATGTCGCTTTAAGATGTTAGTTTACGGTTGTATTAATAATCTATTGTTTCATATTTATATAAATCTTTTAGTTATAGCTTTACAGTGTTGTTTTGAACTCTTGTACAAACAAGAAAAAACCTGGTAATGGGTACTTACTCTCCCCCTTTGTACAGTTATCCAGCAATGTATATCTTGGGACTTGTATTCAATAAATAAATGAAGTAAGCTCATTCATTGATTAATTCATTTTAAGAGCCTTGTAGCTCAGTCCCCATGTCACAGGAAATATTTGTAATTTTAGTGAGACTGTTATCTAATTTCATACTTGGCAACAGCATTGTTATGGTAATCCTAGGAAGACTTAACGATCTAAATGAAATCCGAGGTGTTTCAGCAACACTACTTGTTGCAGTGGAGTGCCCGCTATACTCATTGTTACATTTTCCTGTGTCTTAGTTTCTAATTATAGGTAAAAGTTTGGGCGTGTACATATTAAATGTTATTTTATCTAAATTCAGTGTTTCTTTAATATATATAAAATGCTCTAAGTAGGTTAGTTTTTCTTCCTATAATAATCAAGTAATCATAATGAACGTCATCACCAAAGGGCCAGGTTATCTCAGTGGTTAACGTACTCACCTCTGGGCTGGTAGTCCGGGGTGCAATCCCCACATGGCCCTCGATTTATTCACCTGGGATGTCAATAAATCTGAGTACGTCGTTCCTCGGAGAGGACGTTAAGCCATCGGACCCGAGCCTTTATGATGTCAGGTACTCGTTAAAGATCCCTATTTAAAATACACTTAAGTTAGGCAAAATTTAAGACTCCCACTGTAGAATCTGTAGAATCAAACAAAAAGCCGGTAAATTGCTGACGTTATCACCCGCTAAGACATCGGTTTAAAACAATCGTCAGCAATATCATCATCATCATTATCATCATCAACAACAACAACAACAACAACAACAACATCACCACAACCACTACTACCACTACGCCAAAAGGACTAACATTTGTTGAATACTTTTCAATACTCAAATATAGAGTAGCATGTTCTAGTACCTCCATCATAAATCATAACGCGACAAAACTATTTTAATACCATCAAATGGAACATAAAATATGGAGCAAAGCAAGGGTTGACAAATAGAGGAGGCTGGCTAGCTACAAGGGCTTTTTTATTACCTGAGTCCACCTCTTCTAGTTGAAGTAATTAATATTCATTATAGTTAAGTCGCTTTTTGAAAATGCCTTAGAAACAAAGACGTATAATTTTTATCACCTGTAATACTACTCTTCATCAATATAAAGATTTGAAAAAATTTAGAGTGGCTTACCCTCATATTTTATAAAATGAAATACATTATCAAACGCATAGATAATAAATTTATTTGATTTATTCTATGTTGGGGAACACACGTTTTCAAATCACAATGAAGCTGATAAGAATAGTTATAGGCTCTCAAAATGACTGAAGATTGTGATAGAAGTCTCAATCTTCGAAAGGAGTTACAGTGCGGGGATTCTACTTGAGAGGCACATAAATTTGATCTTATTCGCCAGAACATGACATTTATAGCATACTTGCCTTCTTATTTATTACGTTATCTTTTCTTAATCATACGTTTTTATGACGTGTAAAGCTATACTTCTTACAAGCATATTAATATAATTGTTTTCTAATTATATATGATAAAGTTTATCCTGTTTCAATAGGTCCTTATAGCAACAGGATACTGCTTGACAGATTATGGTATATGTTACCTTCATCCACTGTAAAATTGTGTGTATGCCTGGCTATAGTCATTTTTTTTTTTTTTTGGTAAGCAGGTTAAATCATAGTTCTTTGGTCCTAGATAAGCCAGAAAACTAACTAAAACACCCTTTTTTCTTCTTGGACACCACCCTAGAACAGTTTTTCACATTACCTTCAACTAGGCCATTCCTTTCCTTGTGTAAGGCAACTCTTTAAGTATCGTTTATTGATTGTTAGTTATTTATCATCAACCAATTTACCATAATCCATGCCTCAGAACACCGGAGACTATAGTCATATTGGAACTGACTTTATGTTAACAATATAACAATTCTAGTACAGTGATATTCTATGCAACACATCTGAAACAGGTTATTCAATTTATTACCTGTGCATCTAGTTAAAACATTCCTAAGATACTTGCTTTGGCATTCGAATTATTAAAAACGTATTTAGGCAATATATTCACCATAACTCTACTATCAATATTGAAACATATTTTGTTCTTATTAATTAATTTCAACATTCCAGGCTAATAGTTATTTTCCCCACTACTATTATATACTCATTCTTTGAGTCATCACTGTTCTCACCTTTGCAAACCTTCTGATTCGGCAAAAATTGTATTTTAAAATGGTTTACTTTTCTATATTTGTTTCACCTTTTTCTATAAACAAGTCATCATCGCCTTTCTTTAATAAATCTGTAACGATATACCTTGTCCTTATTTGACACTTGTACTTTTCTGCTTTCAATTCTATGTCCTTTGTAATATTTGTCATTGATGAATTCTTCATTATCTCTAATCTGGATTGATTATTGTCAAATTTATCGATTGTCTTTCAGAATATTACATCTTTTTCTTGTAAGAACTATACTCTTAAAATTTTATTGTTTAAACCAAAAATTATTTCCATCATAATAAAACAATCTTCTTATGTTTTAAACTGATAATTTATTAGATAATTTTGAAATTTTAGTACATTAGTACAAAATCAGTGCAAAGGTAGTACATTAATACATCAACAAAATTCCAGCTATATTTCATTTTCAAATTACAAAAAAATAACTAGTCTTAAAGTAAGTATTAACTCCCACACTAAAAGTATAGCATAATTCCTTGACTAGTTTTTCATATTTTGTATTTACACTTGTTTGAAGTGGTCCCAATAGCTTAAAGGCATATCCCTTTATGCAAAGCGCTTTGTCTTGTGCTCTCTACCTCTGTAGCAGTTGAATATATTTCGTATATCTTCTGAATCCCACTCTGTGATCTACCCTGACAGAGTAGAACACAGAACAAATATCATATGGTCTTTGCATGGATGGGACCATATCAAGTTAGTATTATCATTCAACCACTGCTAAAGGGAGCGAAGTCAAAACAGGGTCTTCTAAAGGTCAAGCCAACCCGCTTTCCGTCCTCAGTCTACCAAACTTTAGTCCCTGGTAACCTTTTTCGTATTTATGGTTAATCCTCTCGTTTTAAAATGTATTTCAAAAACGTTATATTTAGGACTGAGCCTTAAACCTAAACAAAAACCAGCTTCAGCATGCAAGCTATGTATAGTTTACAATTATACAGAAATATTAGATACTATACGAAAAACGTAAGTACACACATTTTTAAATGCTAATTTTAGTATTAGTATTATTTTCACCCTCTTAATTATTTATTTGTGTTTGATTGGTTTGATTCTGACAGTCTCTCTACCTAGGTTAAAATTATTCAAACATAAATTCACAGTTTATGACTCCTTTTTTATGATATTAAGACCTATTTGATGGGCTTTATCTTAGTATAAGTGTTTTTGAGTTCACTTTTGGAAAATCTTGTGTTATGCAAAATTTAGGGCTTCCAATATAGAATCAACCCAGTGATGTGACAAGCCCATTACAAAATAATTGTCAAATATTAAATGAGACACACTATCCACACCTAGGATACCACAAGGGGCGAGATCCTGTAGGTATGCGCATAAAACAACAAAATAAAACTTTTGGAAAAAGTTTATTTTGGTCTTTAAAAAGTATATCTGAGTCCAACTGTCGGGTAATAATATTATATTAAACACTTCAATTTTCATGAAATATTTAAGACCGTGAAGAGTGGAACTGATAAAATTAATTTGTTTATAATTTAACAATTTAAAAGTTTGAAATAAGAAAACTTTTTTCTGTTCATTTGTTGTAATTTTTGTTTATTAGATTTTAGGTTTAATAAATTTAACTGACATTATATCTAATTTAGCAAATTATTCTTTAATTTATGTTGCTGAATTTTTTTTCTATACTACACTGGGTGGATCATCTAGTAATTTTGTAAAAGAGAAATGAAGTAAAACTTAATTTAGCTTCATTAAGGGGAATTGGATTTGTTTAATTAATCTGGAGGAATACACAAGTTTGAAGTCATCCAGATCGAAAGGTTTTATACCTTGCCCACTCTCCTTTTAAGCAAACCTTTGCGAATCTCCAAGCAATTACTTATTCTCTAACATTATTTCAGTAAAAGAAATCTTTGAAAATTTAATCAACCTCAAGTAAAAAGAAACATCAGGGTTGAAACATCGCTATCCTAGCTGCCTCATAGGGATTACAGACTCATTTCTCACGGGTTGGTAATGTTCCAATTATTTACGTTATTACAAAAAAATCAAAATATGTAATAAAGGAAGTAGTCATATACACTTAAATAAAATATACAGAATTCATCTTAATCAAGCGTTTACAAAGGAATAAGTATGGACCAAAGTTAAGTTTTAGGCTAAATTAAAGATGAGGTCTTAAAAATTGAACTTCGTCTATCAATGACTTTTTTTCTGGTTTTCTGTGACAATCAAATAAGCTATAGTTATAATTTGTATATTGTGATAGAAAACAAGGGTTTTAATTTGCATTTTTACTTTACTATAGGTAAAGTATAGTGATCAGGAAAAAATTCGATCTCGAGATTTTTACGGAATTATGTTTCGAGGTCCCAAAAGTCGTTTTATGAAGTTTTTTCGATGATGTGTGTGTGTGTGTTAGTGTCGGTGGGTGGGTGTGTGAGTATGTTAGCATTGCTTGTACCACGCTGCGGTCCAGAATCTTTGATGGATCAAGTTGATATTCTACACAAAAATGAGCCTTATAGTGTAGATGATCCTTATTATTTGGGAGGAATTAAGTATGATGGGAGAGTCACTTTTTTTGCCAAAAACCAGTTTTTAGGAAACATTTTTTCTCTTGAAGTGCTAATTCTAGAGTTTCAAAATTTTGGTATTATCTTTGGGGTTACACATGCAATAAACGAAAAATATATTCACATCCTTAAAACAACAGGAAATATTTTTTTCAATAAAATGTAAAAATTTTGACTTATAATTAAATCTCAAAAATTGTGAGAGCGATACAAGCTATACCGTTTGACGGATCAAAACGAAACTAACCCCAAAAATAGATCATTACGTAAAGATGAGTTGACATAATTTTTTTCAAAATTACATTCACCGAAGAGGCGTTACAGTACTGCTTAGATTTTCAGAAAAGGTTTTTTTGACGCTAAATGGCTCATTAAATAATCCTGAAAATTTGACAAAAAATGGAACAAAAAATTAGCAATTTAAAAAAAAGTTAATGAAATTTTAATCGGGGAAAAAAGCAATAAAGCTATAAGAACTGTTTGTTTATCCTAGACTAAGGGATCACCTGCTATACTTGTCGAATTTTTGATATGTTTTTACATTGTTCACATTGACTAAGAAATTTTTTGAGTGAATCCACTGAAATAAAATTGATATTTATAATGGAAAAATTTATATAATTTATTGACTTATATGTAATATAAGAGGAATAATATTTCTGCATGTAAAAATTCACTCCCAATAAACATAAATGCTTATTGCTTTCGTTGGTATGATGGATTTGTCTCACAAAATGCCGTAATCAATCTATATATTGTACTATTGAACAAAACTTAATAATAAGTTGTAAATTATTTTGGTTTGTGAATCGTAGTATCTTTCCATGATGTTGAAATGTGAGGAATGGACTCCTTCCTCAAGAAAGAGGAGTTCTGTTTGTTGACAAATATCCAGTTTTTTCACTATTTTAGTCTTATAGTTCATATTTATTATTTTCAAGAATCAAGAAATTTTCACTTTGCCTTTTCAAAAATGTTATTACTGCTGTAGTTATACTAATGTGATTATTTGCATCTGTGGTGTGATATACAAAAATAAGCTTATGTATTGATAAGTCGATCAATCACTATCTGTACTACCTCAGGAATGAAAGACTAATAAACATCTCCCATTTAGAAATTTATATTATAGCTACATGGAACATTATTTACGAGTATTATATACCCAAGAAGTATGATAATATGATTACTGATAATACAGTTGAGTGTAGGCCACTCCAGATTTTTTCATTTTCATAGTATTCGACTTAGAAGAGTCAGAACGACAAAACTAATAAGATAAGTTTGCTAAATATGATAACATGTTTCATTTTCATAGTATGCCAGTGATAATAACTGAATAGTGAAGAGTAATGCAGTAAATTTGCAGAATGTTATCTTTTCTTAATTATTTGTACAGTTTGTTTGAGAATAGTCAAATGAAGATGACTAATATAGCAGTTTGCATTATTTGATAAATTCATCCCTTTTCATAGTAGTTGTATGAGAGAAGTCAAAGCCTGAACATTAGTATGGTAGGTGTGCTGAGTTTGTTAATTTTGTTAAGAAGAATACGATAAGTTTGCTAAATTTGATAAAATTCTTCCTTTTCATAATTTTTGAGGGAAAATAGTCGATAAGTAAAAGAAAATGCAGTAAATTTTAAAAATTTAATATTTTTCATTTTTCTAATATTCATGTAAAAATATTCGAAAATTGTACAGTAATTGAGTAAATTATAGAAATTTTATTTTTTTTTATTTTCACAGAACTTGCATGACAATTGTCAAAATGTGATTACTAATATGGAAAGTTTTGGTTAATTTGATAGCATTTGTCTGAAAAGTCAAAATGTGTTCAGTAATACATATTTGAAGAATTTGATCATTTTTTCCATTTTGATAGTTATAGTGTGAGAATAGTAGAAAGGTGAAGAGTAATACTGGATATTTACAAAATTTGAATTTTTTTTTTATTTTCATAGATTATTTGTGAGAATAGTAATAATGTTCATACACATAGGGTAAGTTTGCTTAACTAGATAAATTATAGCATTTTCTTACTATTGGCGTGAGAGTAGTCAAGGAGTGATCAGTAGTATGCTAGGTTTGCTGAATTTGTCAATTTTTTGTTTGTCATAGTATTCCTGTTAGAATAATCAAGAACGACAAAACGAATAAGATAAGTTTGCTAAATGTGATAAAATGTTTAATTTTTATAGTATCCCACTAAGAATAGTCGATAAGTATGGTAAAGAGTAATTCAGTAAATTTGCAAACTGTTATATTTTCTTCTATTATACAATTTGTTTGAACATAGTCAAATGGAGATGACTAATATAGCTAGTCTGCTTTATTTGATAAATTTATCCCTTTTCATAGTATTCGTATCAGAGAAATCAAAGCTTGAACAGTAATATGGTGGGTGTGCTGAATTTGTTAATTTTTGTCATTTTCATAGTTTTCGCGTTTGAATAGTTAAAGCGACCAGAGGAGAACGAGAAGGTTGCTAAATTTGATAACATTGTTCATTTTTATAATATTTGAGGGAAAATAGTTGGAAGTAAAGAGTAATGCAGTAAATTTTCGAACTTTTAATTTTTTTTTATTTTCACAGAAGTCGCATGAGAATTGTCAAAATGTGATTAGTAATATGAAAAGTTTTGATTAATTTGATAAATTGTTCCTTTTTGATAGCATCTGTCTGAGTTGTCAAAACGTTTTAAGTAATATAATAGGTTTTAAGAATTTCGATAAATTTTTCCATTTTCATAGTATTTGTAGGTTTATTCTTTTTAAGAAGTAGAAGGTATGGCAGGGCCTTAGTTCCATTTGTAAGAAGGTGAACTACGATTTTGATATTTGTTTTACTAACATCTGATTGATATTCAATGTTATAATGTAAATGCATTATAATTATTAAACAACCAGATATAACATCACATCACAACAGACTGCAACAGTAAGGCAGATAGTAAGCATATTACTGTGGTGCACTGAGAACAAGTCACAGCATGCGGCTCAATTACTGACAAAAAAAAAAAATAAAGCATTATACTTAATAGTTCATTTTACTCGTCTTATTACTTGCTTGGTTTTGTGTGATGAAACTTTTACCACAGTTGTATGCTTTAGATCTACCACTGTAACACCAAACTCATACTCCTGTTATGACATTTAATAACCTGCTTGATGTCATACTCTAATCTAAATCCACTCGAGTTGGGCAATATTTGAGCCTCCCAACGTAGAATGCCTATTGTGTGATAAAAGAAAGGGTCAATCATTGGAATATGTGTGTTCTCTCACTGGCGCCTACCCTGACCTAGTTCTTCTATTCAAATATCCTGCACCCTTTTAGATATTTATTTCCTCTACTCATAGGGATTACTGCTGAAATAATAAAGGGAGACAATGTATTATATATACTAATACATATACCAAAATATTCTATGTACTGAATCAAAAGAATAACTATAAGCTTAATTCCCCGATGTCTCCGATGGTGATTAAGTGTAATTGTCTTGATGTGATGTAGACTTTTTCAATTCTGATTTAAACGAATAAAAAAACAATTAAACCTTTATTATAAGTCTCCACGATTACCCCTGTTGCTTTTATTAATTTTATTTTAATATGTTTAACTTGTGATTACCTCTTTAATTTATATTAATTAATGTTTTAATAGACTACCGTGTAAATAATACCTTCTAAAAGGACTTTTGTCCGTATATAAATACATAAATATGTACTAGTAAGAGAGGCAGCAATGCTTACTTACTTGACTACGCAAAACAAGCCTCATTTCCTTTTAGCAATTCCCACATATATACAGAAATATTCACGAAGTAAATTATTATAAATATCAATAAAAGTTACAGAAATTTTAATATTATAACGTTTAATTTTTTTAAAATTTGTTTTAGGGAGCAGGTGAACTAAGAAAATACAAATGTTAGTACACGATACTGCCAGACCTCAACAAGAGTAGGAGTTGGTATGTCCATTTCAGATATTACTCAGAGTTTTAAATATTTTAGTTTTTTATTCTTCTCTGGTGAGTTTTCTCAATTTCTTTTCTAACTTAACCCATTTATGTATTATTCAAATGATATTAATATATTTACTCGTCTATTATATGAATAATTACTGTCTGGTCTTAAGAGCTTTCTTCCTTTTTGATAGTAATGCCAATATATGATAAAATAACCCTTGCCAGTATTTGTACTATATGTTTGTAGTTCTTAATCATATACGAGTATATACTTAACGTTTCAACTATAAAACAAAAAAGTACCTAACTCTTACTGTTCTCGATCATTTTGGCTGTCTTCTTGTTTTGAGAAGAGGAGTAAAAGAAAAAGAGGGACGAACACAAGAGTGGAGACATGAAAGCGTTCACCAACCGATACAAAGATATATATAGTATATATATATATATATATATTTAATATATATCCGCTTTAATATATCCGCTGGGGGACAGCATTGCGGTGGTTCCACGAGTTATTCTGGAGGCCAGTAGCAGTAAATATCGAAGTGAGTTCTGTAGTGTCTTTCTGTGTTCTTTTCTATGTGTTAAAGTGTATATATATATATATAATTAAACACGAAACTTTATTTCACGTATTTAGTAATTTTTATAGTAATTTCCTTTTAAAGTTTAGAAATAAAGTCGATAAAATGTGTAGGTGTACTCACAGTATAGTTAATGTACCTAGACGTTTTTTATGAGTTTTTCAAATTAGACAAAACGATTTTTTACTATAGGAACATAGGGAGGAAAAAAGAATTGATTTTTATTTCACATATTTTACTGTATTCAGATATTCAGGATGCGGAAAAACAATGACATTTGACATTGCATAGGATACTGTTAGATCGTTGAAGAACGTTATTTTAGAACTTTTCAAAGCTCTGTCGATATAAGAGGAGAAGTAAATTAGTGATAGCACAATAGGAGTATTATTTTCATCATTAAGAAATTTAGAGGAGCACACCCTTAACTCTCCATATGCCCTCAAAAACATATGTCTAAAAACAGATATTTTAACATTTCTCGCATGGAAATAATAAAATGGACATACACAAGTACATTAGTTGATTTTCTATATTTACTAAAAACGTAACTCTTTACGTAATCTATGGATAACGAGATCTAAGAAGGGCAAATTACAATTTACTTTTCTTCCATTGTGAATTAAATTGTCGGCACTAATGAATTTTATTTTATTAGAAATGCATCTTCATTCATATATTGGGACAGATTTACATATATCATCAACATATATAAACTATTTAACTTGATTATGCAAAATTGAAGTTAATATTTTAAGTTCAAAAAAATTCATATACATATATTACTTAGGACGAGAGATAAGCAATTACCCATTGCAAGACCACATTTTAGATTATAAAAGTTATTTGAAAATTAAAAATGACAATCAACAACATATATTTTCATTAATTCGATTGTAGTGGTGGTAGGTAGGGGGAGGGAATGATTAACTAATTCCTCCTGGAGTAAGCTCAAGAGATCAGTAACAGGTACATTAGTAAACTGGCAATTTACATTAAAACCAATCATATATTCTTCCTTCCTATTGACGCTTTTTAATTTACTGATTAAATCTATGTTATATTCAATAAGGCTGCCTAACATTTTACGAATTAATGTACACAAAACACTAACTGACCATTTCGATAAGGCAATATCCTGCACTCTTTTCCCTTTCTCTCACCTCACTTCCTCCCACTGTCCTCAACTCTCACCCCATACATATGCATTTATTAATCGCGAGTATTTAATGGAAGGCAAGAGCTTTAGTATAGAAGGCGAGGTGAATCTTTTGTGTACCGGTGGATACAGTTACCACTAAAGAATTATTTAATATTTGCTTCTAGAAGCGACAGTCTTGCACTCAATGTCGAATTATTCTATGTTTTCAGCAAACAAAATTCTATGTTATGATATTAATCGTTTTGTTTGTAGCAAATTGTTTGTATGAAAGATCTGATAAAAATAGATAAAACGAAAGGTTTTGTATTTCCTCACTCAGATAATATAATATCCTTAGATCAATATAAGCTGAAGAGTTAATAATAACAGACTATGTATAATTCAAAATAGAATATAAACATTATGTTTCTAATAAAATTGACACTAAGGTAAATAACCACTTTAATCAGTTTAGTAAAATAAATAATAATTTTTAATGGAATATAAAAAAAAGGCATCGCTGAAAATACCTTTTAATCAAAGCATAAATATCAAATAGCCCTGTAAAACAAAACATTTGACAATTAAAATGAAAATACAAGAATAAAACCATTTGTTTAATGAAAATACAAACTTTTTGTAAGGATACCTAACTTAATGAATTAAGACCAAAGTAAAGAGAAGTGTTTAATAATAGAAATGAAAATGTGAAGAACATTTTAAATGGGCTAGCTCTTTTAAGTTTAGGTCTTCTTTAATGTTCAACACGCAGTCCAGATCAAATCATATTACTTGTTCAACTGTTTTTTCCCTTCTTTGCTAGTAAGGTAAAGTTTTTTGTCACCAGTCGCGAAATTAATTTATTAAAAAATTGTTGTCGGCAAGCTTCTTTTAATTGCTGCTACAGAAAAGTTAATAATTATCTTTTGTTTTCACTCTCTTTCTCTTTCTCTATTCTTTTCTCCCTTTTTCTTCCCTTGTTGTTGATTTTCTTTTTAAGGTTAACAGCAAATTCTAAATTAAGCAATCAAACAAAACATGCTGTTTGTATGCACTGCTTTTATATCGGTAGGTACCCACAGATGTGGTTTTAAGTAAAAGTTACATAAAACTTTTGTGATTTGAAAGATATTTGATTACTAGGCTTACGTTTAGTATGGTTAATGTGCATATAAAATTAATTTAAAACATAAAAATATATAATAAACTATTCTTTTTATTATCATGGCTCTTGTTCAAAATTTCCGTAATTTTATCAAAGGTATCGACAAAATTTCATTGTTTAACATGGTGTCAGACATAATTTTAGATTTCGTTCAGTAAAAGAATATTAGTTTTATTAAGCCCTTTTGATTTTCTGACTCAGAAGCTCAGGACTTTTTGAACACATAACTTAGATGTTAAAAGATATAATGTTCCTAAGGCAGATCCGGGTCTTAAGTCAATCGTTCAAAGGTATGACCTCACATGCCGTGAAATATTAACAAAGAATACCCCTGTTGTTCAAAAAGGATGTTTACGAAAAGTGTTTAGAAAATATAGATTTTTAATTCAATCTTCTCTTGATAATAACTTATATTTCAGATTTGTAATGTTTTATTTCAGCTTAACTAATTTTTTTTCATTTATTTAAAAAAATAGTTAGCTTTATTTTGGGGACTAATAATAATAAAAACCATCTGGCTTGAAAACTGATAACAATACAATCTTGTGAATTGGATACTTTCTAAAATGATTGCATAGAAATACTAAAGCCATTTAAATTCAATATAGTACCTAGTAGAAATTATTGGATAAATTGTGTTCTTTCTAGTCATTTTGCAGAACCTTTTCTGAAAATAATGTTGAATATGTTAGAAATAAGCTGCATTTTTTCTCTTCACCTGACTAGAACCCCGATTAAAGCCATGTCGCCATTATTCATGGCAATGAAGTGAAATGTGTGACATGTAATACGAAGGAGTTAAATAAATTAATCTATGCTTTTAACATAAATTGTGTTTTTTAATAGTTAGTCTGAAATTCATGAAAGTCTTAAATCATTACTGTACCCCGTCTACATAGATATACCATATCCCTGCGACCAGGGATATACCATAGATATACCATATTGCAGTGTGACTTGGCATTCCTTCACAGTTCCTGTTAAACAATAATAATAAATTATTTTTCCATTAGTAAACAAAATTACCAAACTGTTTTAGAAAACTGGCTTCATTTTCAATTTTATACAGAAAACATTAGAAACATTGTTAATTTCATTTATAAAAACTTGTATGAATAAATATCCGGTTTTTTACTTTACTATAAGTAAAGTATAGTGATCGTGAAAAAATTCGATCTCGAGATTTTGACGGAATTACATGTTTTGAGGTCCCAGAAGTCGTTTTATGACGTTTTTACGATGATGTCTGTGTGTGTGTGGGTGGGTGGGTGGGTGCGTGTGTTAGCATTGCTTGTTACCACGCTACGGTCCAGAACCTTTGATGGATCAAGTTGATATTTTACACAAAAATGGGCCTCATAAAGACGAAGATCCCTATTGTTTGGGAAGAATTATGCATGATGGGAAAGTCACTTTTTTTGCCAAAAACCGTTTTTTTGAAAACATTTATTTCTCCTAAACTGATAACCCTAGAGTTTTGAAATTTTGACATTATCTTTGAGGTTTCAAATGCAACAAACGAAAAATATATTCAGAATTTTAAAACAACAATAATTTTTTTTTTCAATAAAATGTAAAAATTTTGACTTATAATTCAATCTCAAACCTTGTGAGAGCGATACAAGCCATACTGTTTGACGGACAATAATGAAACTATGACTATAAATAGAACATTATGTGTAGAATAAGTTGAGATATTTTTTTTGAAAATTACATTCACTAATGGGGCGTTACAGTACGATAACTGTTTTCAGAAAATGTTTTTTTGACGCTAAACTGCTGATTAAAGAATAATGAAAATTTGACCAAAAATGGAACAAAAAATTAGCAATTCATAAAAAAAAAAAATCATGAAGTTTCAATTACGGGAAAGAGCAATAACGATATAAAAACTCTTTGTTTACCCTAGACTAAGAGATCACCTGCTATACTTGTCGAATTTTTTGTATTTGTTTACATTGTTTACATTGACTTAGAAATTTTTTGAGCGAATCCACTGAGATAAAATTGATTTTATAAAGGAACAGTTTAAATTGTTTATTGAATTATATGAGATGGAAGAGGATAATATTGTGCAGGAAAATGATAACACTCACTCAGAAAAAATTCGTATATATGTTATTTGACAAAGGGGAAGGAAAATGATCTTATTAAATACTAAGAAGCTTATTATTATTATTATTTTAAAGATTAAAATTCCCAGTATGATAATTCTATAAAAGACCAAAAATGTAAATGATAATTCATAATCTGAATCTTTCGTTTAGAGATTAATAAATGTAATTATCGTACATCTTTAATTAACAAATCACCTTAAAACAACATTTTCTTCGCAGTTAAAGATGTTTATCAGAGAAAAAAAGGGTATTTTCCTGTTTTAAATTTAAAAATTTTACTTTAATATTCAATGTAGAAGGATGTCAAGTAAACGATGTAAGAAATCTACTGGCTGTTTGAACGAAAGCCATTCTCTTGTAGGAGAATAAATCGTTTCAAGAAATGTTCACTTTGGTTTTTCAAAAATGTTATTACTGCTGTAGTTATACTAATGTAATTATTTGCAAATAATAAATTATTTGTGATGTACAAAAATAAACTTATAAAAATATGTTATGTCCTTCAATCACTATCTGTACTACCTCAGGAATGATAGGCTAATAATTATATCCCATTTAGATATGTACGTTATGCTTAAATGAGACGTTATGTTTTATATACTCAAGAAATTTGACATTAAGTTACTTATAGTAAAGTAGAGTGTAGGCCACTCCAGATTTTTTGTTTTGCTAAAATGTGTTGTAATTTGATTAAAATCTAACTTTTTAGTTTCAATTTAATATATATAGAACTTGATGTGAACAGAAATTATTTTTTTGGGAAAAGTTCAAAAAAACTGTTTTCAAATAGTGATAGACGACTTTAAAGGGCTTTTGTTTATTTTGACATGAATATTACAAAAGAGACATTAAACTATATACATTAATTTTAAATTAGACTCCAATTCATTTAACTCTGTGTATGTGTGTGTGTGTGTGTGTGTGTGTGTGTGTGTGTGAGAGAGAGAGAGAGAGAGAGAGAAAGATTAGAGAAAAATCTTTAGTTTTGAGAATAATAAGTACCCGAAGCACCAACAGCACTGCCGTGATACAATTAGCTACCCTAACAAATTCACTAAAGTTTGTAATTAAGTAAATAAAGTCATGTGGGTTTCACATTCGATTTTTAATGTCAATTTCTATTTGAGTCATATAATTACTATGCTATAATGCTTTCCACCAACGAATATTTCCATGCACAAAAGTGCACGTCGTGATTAGCAGTTCCTGATCAGAGAGCTAAATTTTTATCCTGCTGTTTTTGCTAAGTCAGTAAAAAATTGTCAAGAATTGGAACGTCAGTCTGTCAGGGAGAGAAGTAGTACTCGTGGTCGTATGGTCTTCCGACTTTACATTATCTCAGGTAATGTCTAATTCAGAAGTTATCAGGTCGACATATTTTGCTCAGGTAGGAAGCTATTGGGACTCTAGAATTGGGAATGGTTTGGAATTGGATTCAGTTCTCAAACACTGGGATTTGGATGGGTGGGCTGTATTTTATCTTCATTGCAGCCAAGTAGAGTTACCATATATACGAGTATAATGCTTTGTGCGTGTCTATGGTCAATTATTAATTATTTAATACGCTCCGCATAATAGATGGTTGTAATAGTCTTATCATATCTAAAATATAACGAGGATGCGAGTTCATCAGTGTTTCTTTAGATTCTGAAATGCTGATGCAGTGATTAGTTTTTGACATATTCTGATTGACAGAGACTAAGCATGCATGCCACAGACATTCCTCATTACCATCCTTTTCTCAAGTCCCTGGTTCAATTAGTTGAGAACGATTGTCTCTGCTGAATAGAAGCTGTAAAGAATCGAGATCTTTGTGATGAATCGAGTGGAAAGAAAGACAGGCTACATTGGAATTGATGGTTAGAGCTCAATGCTAGTGTCCTGTTCATGAACAAGCGCTTTGATCCCACATCCATCACGTCTTTTCCTAACGCCCACCCTACACTCTATATTCACATTAATCACAAATACTAATTCTCAGTTATAATAAACTAAAATGATTACAAGTTTTGCGACTATATTAACTAAAAAATTTCAAATGTCAAATTTATGACCATCGCTGTGGCATCGTCCTTTTAATGTTGATAACATTTAATGATAAACATTAGTTAAACACTGTGTTAATCAATTACTAAGGGAGTAAATTACAGTAGTAATAATAATATTACTCCTAATTATTATACAATTATATATTATCAGGTGAATGTAAGTCAGTCCTCAAATGCTATGTTATGTAGTAATAATATCAATATGCCAATGTAATGTAGTAATTATGTAGAACAGGCTAAAAGTTATCGGTATGAGTCATATAAATTTAGTGATCTAAGAAATAGCGATGTCTAAAAGTCTTACCTCTTCCAGCGAATAGTTTAATTAGACACGCTCCCCATTGTTAACTACTACTTCATCAACGTCTAGCTACCCATAAATCTTACTAATTTCTCTAAATCACTTTAAGCTATTTAAGCTAATTTACCTCAAATGACATATTTCGTATATACTCGTATCATTCTTCTAACCATTTGGTCATTCTCTTCCTAGACTGACCAAAACCATTATAGGGCGTCATAGTCTTACTTTAGGATTTTACATGGTCGTTCAAAGCGTGCGTATATATATATATATATATATATATATATATATATATATATATATAATTAAATAACTTGCCAACTTTAAGTCTAGTATGTTTCTTACATAACTTCTCGAGTTTTATATATTATTCTTCCATCTTTCCTGTATTTAATGATGTATGTTTAAAAGAAGGTCTGCTCCAAAAGTATACCAATATATATATATATATATATATATATATAACAAGATTTCACAATAAACACGTGAAATAACAATGATCAAACCAGAATAAGAAATGGAAAAAAATACGTCATTTAGAAATGATTTATTTATTGAATCGAAATCAATGAATGAAATAATTTACTAAAATAAAATTAACAACTAGTAAAAAATAAAAAATAAAAATATAACATAAAAAATGAAACTGAGTAAGTAAAAAAGACTAAAATAAATTAAAGGAGAAATTAATGATTGAGGTTAAGCCCAGGAGCAGATCCACCCCCCAAAAGACTAATAACAGCTTCTTCTGAAGTTCTCAGAGTGACTTTCGAATTATCAGTTATTTGTCTCAAAACCTATATATGGAAACAGTCCTTAAAACTGAGAAACTCACATTGTACAAACTCGGGACTGACGGCTTTACGCCCCACCAGTTTCTCATATAGTGTATCATCTTTGACTACGATCAGTCCTACATAAAACAGGTCGAACCACTACAGCAACTATTTATGGCGTTTGACACATTGGCATAATATGATGTTTTGGTATTACGATTGGATTAATTAGTAGAAACAAAATTAAGAATATTATGAATGGAATATCACTACAAATACACACACACACACACACACACACACACACACACACACACACACACACACACAACACACACATGCATAAAACAAGAAGGACAACTATTTTGGAAAATATTTGGTAGGCTTAAACTTCTCGACTCAGTTTGTAGAATAAATTTTTTTTGCAACTTAATACAATGATTAAATAAATTTTAATATATTTTTTATTGAATTTTCAATGAACAGTACTTTTAACTAAGAAAAAATAAACTCATTTGTGACATGTAATATTTTAGGAAAAAATAGTAAGTCTTTGGATAATAATGAAGTTTCTTTTGTTATGTTGTTCATAATGACTGTTTTATTTGAAAGGAAGCATCATTTCCTGACAAACAGAATCGTTAGAGAAAAGACAGTTGGGGACTTGCCAATTTTGCAGAATCAACGAAATCTTCTTGCATTTAAGAGAACTGATGAGTTCCAACCCTACCTTACAATTTTAATGACAAATCAAATGAAATTATTGCAGATTTTTTTCTTTTTTTTTTCTCTGTTTATGACATTTTTTAAAATGAAATAAAAAATGTCCAATTAAATTAAAACTATTAACACATTTTTAATTTTGTAATATTGTTTTAGTTGTCAATTATTTTACAGGTAATATACGTTATAATATAATATTTTCAGACGGGCTGATAAAAACAAGTGCTTGGTAATTATGGATCACAAGGAATACTATGAGATACTTGACATTATTGTATCTAACACTACATCAGTTAGACAGTATCAGTTTGACAATATCTTAATTCTTAATGTATCAGTCAAACAGGTAACCATATTACAGGCATAACAGATAATCTTTATTACGAAAATCAGTATTCGGAAGACCACAAAATAGACGAACGCGTGCTCAAGGATATAATTAAGAGAAATATAACATTCACCTCACCCGAGGACAAGGTCGCTTCAATAACGTATTACTGAAGCCCCACCATAAGTAGCCTGGTTATGAGAAACAACAATAAGGTTAAGGATTCTCAACTGAAGGGTCTAATCTCGTGTATGAGTACACCTGTCAAATCGGGGACCTTGAGCCCTGCAACGATTCATACATTGGGATGAAAACTACATCACTGTCGAGAAGACTTACCATGAACCTTTCTATAGGCGGCCCCAAAAAACAGTTAGAGGAAAAGCATTCAGACGGGTAGCAGCGAGTCAACCCCAACGCACCAACCACCTCAATTCAGCCAATAGCTCTTGAGCAACTTGACTAAGAGCTACTTTAAACGATTACTGTAAACTGTGTCTTAATACCACCTCTAAAGACTTTAACAATTTTTTAATTACCCTGAAGATGACTGGAAGCCAGTCGAACCATGTCGGTTCCACCCTAATTAATATTCTCCAACGTTCAGATAAAGGAAAGAAGAAGATATTCAGAAACCTCAAAAAACTGGTGAAGAAAATGACATCAGTAAAGTACGGTCAGTTATTCAATAAAATATTTTATAATATAGTAGATATGTAATCAAGGTTTCCAACCAATGCATAATATATATATATAGTTCAATGTAGAAAAAGAAACATAGAGGAATTAAAAGCACACACTTACAGTCTTTAATTTTCGGTTTGAACCGTCTTCAGGGGAGATAAGAGAGGGAAACCAAGCGCACTGGTTCAGAGACAGTTGCAGACCAACAATGTTGCCGCATGCGTTCCCGGTCACAGAGAATAAGGTAGACAGGAATCAATTCATAATGAAATTAAATTAGTGAAATATGAAAAAAGTAATAAATAAATAAAAGAAAAAATTGAGGGATGAACTGAGATAAACAGAGCAACTTGTGTTTACAAGATAGCTTATAGCTAACAAGCAAACCGCAAGCCTTCAGGTATCATAGCAATATATTCAAAGAACCTCAAAATATTTAAGTCTTCAAAATCTCGAAAATTGTTTTGTTTTTATATGTTTCTTTCATGTTCACTATACTAACTGTGACTTATGTCGTGTTGATAAAGTTTTGAATAGAAGCCACTAACCACCACGTACACTCACAAACACAAATAATGTGTGTGTGTGTGTGTGTGTGTGTGTGTGTGTTCTGTCTTAATTTCTCTATGTTTCTTTTTCTACATTGAACTATATTTGTCCGTTTCGGATCGTATTTCCAACGAAAAATTATATATATACATAGATATATAAATCAAAAAGACAACACATAGAAGAGACGAGAAAACTTACCATACTGGATCGATATTTTGAGCTGAAGTTCATTGTCAGGAAGAAAGTAGAAGGGAAGAAGAAGAGGTACGTCCGTTCACGTATATAAATATATATATATAGAGCATAGAATTTACAGACTTATTTGTGACAAACTGATCTAGTACCCACGACACGTTGAAACGTTGAAATAAAACTACAAACATTTTCTTCGAATATATGTACAGAATACTTCCACCTGGAGATTTTTGCGATTGACCAAGCGCAGGTTTGACCAGAGGTTGCATTTTAATTGAGTAGTTCACTTTCCCACATCCATTTGTTAAATTCATTTCTTAATATACACATAACTTTTACTATTTTGCAAAAATTATTAAATCTTTGTAAATATCGTATTTTTTTTTACATCTATTTCACATATTTACTCTTTATTTTCGTTCGTCCTTTATTTATCTTTCTAGTTATTTCTTGATTAGCTTATTATATAACATATTTTTAAAGACAACACGTATTTCAATAGTCTAGTGATCATAGTTTCTGGATAGATACAGAATATGAAACAATATAGGATTATAAAAATTGTGAATGAAAATTAGAAATGGGACTAAGATTTATGGACCAAGTGACAAGATTCTCGGCAAAGTCGTACCGCGAATTAAAATATGTAAAAGAAAGTAGACATACGACATGATATTAGACAGAGGAAAATAATAGAAATGATACGGTGAAACATTTATAAATTTGAAAGGTGTGAAGGAAAAAAAGAAAGAAAAAAGTTGACGGGAAGGTGGCAACAATGAAGTTTAGAACTGAAATAAGAAAAACATTTTCTATCAGATGATTTAGGGATCCTGACAATATTATTGTTATCGTTAGCATTGAATCTAACACAAATAAACCATTACTAATGCATATGATATTTGATTTTATAAATGTAATTAATACTGATTTGATGATAATTAATACGAATATTCATCTTCAATATGGGTCATTTTAGATTCTATACAATTTGTATCATGCTTTTATTATTTATAGCAAAAAGGAATCTTTGATGAATATTTATGCTAATATTATGCTTTTGATAATGAATATTTATGCTGTTTGACAAGCAATTTTAACAACTTGCCAGTTTAACTTTTGTATATTTTATGAAAACATTTATGAAGAATGTTGTAAAGACCACGATGATCAGTGTAGTTTTTCTGTTGTTTTTAATTGGCATATTAATTACACAATCGACATAATATTACATATCCAATACTACTAAATTGCTAATTATTTATTAAAACTATTCTCAGTTCTAAGTACTAAGCTTGTTAAGTATTAGTACTAGTTAATACAGCGTTGGCTAGGGTCATACTTCATCTGACAGATGTATATTTTTATATTTGTTCCTGAACTCTTTTGTTTACTCTGTCTTGACCATCAAGATGATCAAGACATATCATACATTTGCTCTCTTCTACCGTCTTCAATTTATGGTGCTACTTTGGCAAGGCCCAGTTATTTGTAAAATTTGTAAAAAAAGTTTAATTATATACAAATCTCTTATATAAGAGATAAAATAAATATATATATAAATAATATTATAATTAATATATACATTTTTTATATAAATTATATAAAATAATTTAAACGTTGATTTTTTATTTCACGTCTTGCTATGTAGATATATATAGATTGATAGATGTCTGAAGATGTATACATAAGTGATGCAAACAGGACCCTCCTTGTAAAGGAGCAAGCAAAAAATGAAAGAGATAAACTAGATTTTTTTCAGAAAACAGTAATTCAAAGTGACCAGGTGAACTGGAGCTATGATAAAATTGTTTATTTGTTTGGAAATAATAATTTTTAAACAATCTTTTGGAATAAGCGCTGTTGAAATGTGAAGCACGCATGGACTGCGTGCAAGTCTGATGACATGGATGTTTGTTTATTACTGAAGGCAAATCCCATGCTTTAACGAAAAGGTAATATTTTTTGTAAAAGATATGCAGTTTGGTGGGAGTTTGCGTCGTATGAGGACGCAGTGAATGTGCAGGGGTGGTGTTGAAGGAAAGTGGAATTGTTGCTGGTGGGGTGTGGCAAGAATCCCGTGGTGACCAGCGGAGTCCCTGCATTCCTCGCCCCCCATGGCCTACCACACCACCACCCTGGCCTGAATACCAACTACCTTAAACAATTCACCCAAACCCACCCTTATGCCCGCCAACATCACCGAGTTTTCAAAACTCTTCTACTAACTTCTAGCTAAAATCTATTCCTTACAATAACCAATAATATTCATCTTATTCAACAGGAATAAATACAAATACAACATCAACATTGAAATGTTTTACTTTTAGGTTAATCTGATACATGAAGGTGCATATGTAATCAATCTTTTACGAATATGAAGCCATAAATATATAAACATTTTAATTAAATTTAACTCAGAAGAAAGCAAACATGTAGTTCTAAATTTAACTTCAACAATAAAATTAAAAGTACAAAAAACAAAAAAAATCAGCAAATGATTACTTATTTAATGGCTTTACACATAACTCTGAGGCCTTATTATCTTAACATATACGGTATATCAGATTCTAGAAAAAGAAAGAAAAAAAGGTAACAAAAGTTTATCGACATGATAGAGATCACACTGATTAACTAATCATAGTTTTTATTTCTAAAAATAATGACTTTTCAGAGATGAGTAAGATAGTTGTTGGTTCTGCTAAAATTGGTATGATTTGAAGATCTTGAAATTAGGTTTTCATTTTAGGTCTTTATAGAAAGGAGCGTTAAGGTGATTTTATGATTTCAGAAATTGTTTAATTTTTTTACTCTAAAATATAAATATAAAAAAATTCAATTTGGACAAAAAACTTAAACAGTCAAAATTAGTAATCTACAAAAAAGAAGTTCGACTGTAATTGTTGGGTTAAAAATGTACATTGACTGGGAAATGTTCATAACATTGCATGAAACATACTCGTTATTTAAGTTATGACTGAAAGAAGATCTTTCGAAGAGTTAATACACGTTAAATTATTAAGAGCAATAGAATACTTAAAGATGTAGAAGCAAACGCCGAATACCAATATATTTTATAATATTGTTTAACTCAGGGTCGTGTCCCGTTGCACATTTCCCGGAGCACTCAAGTTTCGTAGCATGAAATTTGTTACTGATACTAAATCGCAGCATGATTGTGCTCCTACTTCAAGTTTTTACTCATGGGCAGGCAGTCCAGGAGCAGTCACGGAGTCAAGAAATTCACTTGGATAATGAACTACTTCCTCATTACTAATCACTCTCTTTAAAGACATGCAAGTTCTATCGTCAGCTTGATATAGCGTAAGGACTTGTTTGTTGGTTTTTCCTGCCTGTTCATTAGTAAGGCTTGAGCATTGCTCGTTCGCAAAGCCATTTATTCTGAATAGATGGTACATCTTAAACTCTGGGAAACACCTTGTCAATAAGCTCAAATAAGCAATATATTCATGTATGCAAATGAAATTAAAATCAACTAACAATACCTAATTGCTACACCTGTATATTTTTAAAATAAACATGTCTGTGTAGTTGGTCAAACACGGCTTAAAAGTTCATAACTTCGCTTCATCGTTGAATATTCAATCCATTCAAAGCTTAGATTTTAAGTTCGGCATACACAAATCTACTGTCAAAGTTTCAGCTTATTATGTCTTACGGTGGCTGAGTTTACTGGTGACAATATTTTGCGGACGAACCGACAGACAGAAATTATTCTAAGAGTACATGCGGCTTCCTTTATATATATATATATATATATATATATCAATGATCAAACCACAATAAGAAATGGGAAAACATTGGTTTGATCATTGATTGTTATTTCACGTGTTTATGTGAAATCTTTTTATATATACTTGTGCTGCTGTCATCGGCGAGCACGCAAGCCACTGGCTACTCTGGCTCAATGCCTTTACTTTATTACCTTTTTTAATATTATTCACTTTTTAAATTCAAAAAAATATTTGTTTGTTACATTTATTTGTAATACATTTGCACTACTGTTATCGGCGAGCACGCAAGCCACTGAGCTACTCTAGTTCCATACCTTACTTTATTACTAGTGTTTTTATTAAGCAATTTTTAAATTAAAAAAAAGATTACAGTTATATATAATACATAGCAAACGTACCCGTCTTTGACGGAATCAAAAGTTCTATTATACTTGTTATTCCAAAATGAAATTATAGAATAGTAAAAAATACCATGATTAGTACAGTGTTAAGCAAATGCCTCTGTATACACTACAGTAGCTGTCTGTCCTTCAGGTTCATGGAAGAACAAACAGTTGAAACCCCTGTCTCTTGAGGAAGTAAACTACAGTTGACCATGTGAGAAAATCTTGGTCTCGCTAACTTAAATTCCTGCGTTAGATAAAATTTCCCTTTGCGATTTAGTTAACGTTATTGCGAAATAGACTCTGAAAGGACTTAGCAATCGTTTCAACGGAAACAATAGTGGCTGGGAATCGATGGTATGCGTAGTATACACACAGACCCCCCAATACCTCACCAATGTCCGCCTCTATGGCATATCTGTGCAGAGAACGAACTCAGAGTCGTGTCCCGTTGCATAGTTTTAGGGCACTCACGTTTCGTAACATGAAATTTATTACTGCTACTAAATTGCAGCATTATTGGTGCTCCTACTTTAAGTTTTTACTCATGAGCAGGCAGTCCAGGAGAAAGAAATTCAGAGTCTAGAAATTTTGTTAGATAATGAACTGCTTCCTCATCACTAAACACTCTCTTTACTGACTTGTAAGTTCTTTCCTCGGTATGATATAGCATAAGAACTTGTTTGTTGATTTTTTCTGCCTGTTCATATAAGGAGCTGAGAATCACTCATTCACAAAACTATTTATTTTTAATAGATAGTACATCCTCAACTCTGGGAAACAACTTTTTAATGATGTCAAATACGGAATATATTCATATGCTTCAATGAAATTAAAATCAACTAACAATACCTACCTAGACCTGTGTATTGTCAAAAGAAACTTGTCTGTGAAGTTAGGAAAATACAACTTAAAGCCCCATAACTTCGCTTCAATACTGAATTAGCAATCTATTTAGAGCCTATATTTTAAGTTAGGAACACACAAATCTAGTGTCAAAGTTTCAGCTCGCTATGTCTTATGGTGGCTGAGTTTACTTGTGACAAACGTTTTTGCTTTAAACGTTCATAACTTCACTTCTTCGTTGAATTTCCAATCAATTCAGTGCCTATATTTTAAGTTAGACATAGACAAATCTACTGTAAAAGTTTCCGCTTGATATGTCTTATAGCTGAGTTTACTAGTGACAAAATGTTGCGGACAGACCGACAAACCGAGAAACCAACAGAAATTTTTCTAAGGGTGGATTCGGTTTCTCCAATGTATGAAACGTAAAGAAAACTTGAAATGAGTCAGTTATAAGCAATGTACAGACAAAATCATTATTTTATTTATATACATTTTCTTACTAGAGTTAGACAATCTAACTCTATATTTAATAAGTTATTGAAAGAGCAATATTACACTAAAAATGACAGCTTGATATTAAGTTTGTTTTATCTGTAGTAACGTAAATGTGCATCATCATACTGGACAACATGTATATTAAAAGAGAAAAATCAGCAGAGCCAATTGATAAACTTTGCTTAACAAAATAGAAAACTTTCTAAGCCTTAAATGAATCACTGTGCTTTTGATAAAATCTGTACGTCAGAGTTGAAAAGCATTTCTATGTGTTATTCTATGTGAAGGTGTGGTAATCGCATTTAGGAAATTAACTGTTTTTAACAAATCATACCTAAAAACAGTAGAAGTGGGATTACTTTTCTAACAGCAATGACAAAGTTCTTTAAGGGATTTAAAATGTACTGTGGAATTTAAAAACTACAAAAGGGAAGCAGAGTAGGACAGATATTTCACCTAGTCTAATAGAACTCAGACCCTTTGTCTAACAACAATAAAAACATGTTTTTATTACAGATGAAAGCATTGATTTCATAAAAACATTGATAACTGATCAAAATTGATATAACCACATTAATAGGAATGAAATCATTAAATTGGTTATATGTAACAATTTAAGTTCTTTCTATAAGTATATAAGTTATTATTATAATATCAATGAACGAAACAAATGAAGATTTACAAGTTTTTGTTCATGAAGTATTTCATCTTCGTACAGTTTACTCTACTTCAATGAAATTTTGAAATTCAAAATATAAATAATGCATAAATAGAGGGGGGGGGGGGGCTGTTATACTAATCAAACACATTGAGTTATAGAAATGAACATTACTGCGCAAGGAAAAATAGTGCCATTTTTTTACTACTCTTTTAGTTAACAATAAAATTTAAAATACTATTCTAATATTTTACTTATTTTACAATATTTACTTTTACTGTGTAGATTTAAATAGTATTAATCATTTGAAATAAAAACCAGAATGAAATATCAAGTTTCAACTTTGTTTTGTACACACTCATTAGACTTGATGTGTTCATTGTTTCTAAGGCCGACATGTATAGGCTTTCACCTTTAGTTTTGCTCTAAAGGAGGGGAGTGAGGCTAACTTAATGCTTTTCAAGATTAAAATTATGTTGGGGGGTCAGCTGTAGTGAAACAGACAGCGTGCTTGCCTTGAGAATTGAAAATTGCAGGCTGCAGTATTTGTAATGACTCTAAATTTTCCTGTGGGAGACTGAAAATCTTATTTATGTCGTCCCTCGGGTAAGATGTAAAGCTGTCAGTCCAAAGCCTGCACCATGCCAGCTGCTCCTTAGATATCATTAATATAATAAACATTAGCGAGGTAAAACTTACAACTCTCAATTTACAGTCAACCTGGGAATGCCCATAACTAAAACGGGGACCAAGTAATAAACGAGTCAGAATTTTCTCCTTACACTGTTTAATAGAAAATGGATATTTTTAAAAGCACTAAATGGACAGCAGTCGACTAACTTTATCAAACATTAGACAGTGACATTAGAATATTGTTCGTACTAAAAAAAAATAATGTTTATACAAAGAGTATTACCTGTCGAAGTACGCAATGGGAATGACTGCCTGTAATGTTCACTCATACAGAATGTTATCTTTTTTCTAGACTGTTTCTTCTATTAGCCGTTTATAAAGCAGAAGGTGGATCATTTTAAATGAACATGCGCTGATTAAACTACAAGTATTAACTGTAAAAATAAACTATCTAACAAAAAAAATAGTTATAATTGCAACAATTATATATATAAATATATCTATTATATGAAACAATAATTTGTATAAAAAAAAGAAAATTACTCAAAACTTACTTTTCTGGTTACATAAACTAAAGTGATTTTTCGTAGCTTTTATGAAATAAGAATTTGCAGTGCCCTACACTCAACTTTACTATAAGTAAACATATCAAACTTGCTGACAACCAACTGATTTTCTGTTTTATTTTAATGTGACTGTACACACGCTTTAATAAAAAATGTATCATTTGTTTACATGTGGCTATAATATTTTATCAGATATAAGAAACTTACAATTTTTTATCAATCTGAAATGTTATTACAGTTATTAGACCGAAGTCCTGAATCCATGAGACTCTTACGCTCGACGGCCAGACATTTTATATTGTATATCTCATGTTTGTAACTAAATAGAACTTCAGATTTTAAGTTCTTTTATGTTTTTCATAAAAGAAAAGTATCCCTTACTTCTATAGTTTTAGGAATGGCTTGACAAAAATCAATCCCATTAAGGCGTTTTGCTCGGAATCCAAAATAATGTGATCAAAGGTTTCTATCTGTTCTAGACACGGAGTCTGCATTCTTGCTATGGTATCAAATACATCTTCCATTCATAGCAGTTATTTAGAGAAACTTCTAAACATGTTTTACAAACATATTTTTAAATTCTCCCTTTGAAGTTATACTATTCTTTAAAAATATGAGTTCAATGGAAAGAGCTTTTTAAACTAAATTAGGTCGAGTTGTTCTCACCATCTTTTAGCTGCTTTGATCTTGATCTATTTGCCAGTTTAACTTCTGTGATACATGAGGTGAGTAGTGTAAATATGCTCGCGACTGCGAGATGTTTGTATGGTTCCAAACATTTCCAAACTGTTTACTAACTCACTCACTCTCAGGCATTACCTAGTTTCCAGCTGATGACATGAAAATCAAATGACTTACACTGCTTCATTATTACTTTACTACCCACCAGTATGTCAGACTAGAGTCTACGTATTAAAATAAAAAACAGAATTAATAGAATTAGATTCATCGAATATCTAAAAACTAGCGCAAAATTAGTATCAGTTTTGTAATATTAAGGAAAGAGGGCATTTCAAGACTTCAATATTACCCAAATACAATGAGATTCATAAACTTACAGAAGACAATATTTGAGGTTAAGTTTTGTTCAAGGGTGCAACATGTAGTTTGATTTGAACACTTTGTTTGACAAACAACCATCATATCATGGAAAAGATCAGAAAATCTATGTTTGATTGGCGTTGATTTTTTATATTTAAGAGTGTTATTCATCTTACATACCATCAAGGAGATATGTTACATTACTTTCAATTCAAGCTCATACATTACATTCAATTAACTATTTGAATCGTTTCAAATTTTTTTATTCAACCTGTAAATCACAATTTTATTTTAATCGTTTCCTAAAAAAAAATGTCTAAGTAAATTTAAAGAAATATAAGCAAATCCTACAAATACAGCAGGCGATCTACTTTTCCAAGATGCTTTTTCAGTTTTTTTGGCTGTTTCTCTTTGTAGTAATAGGGACTTTATGTTTATTTTAATAAATGACTAATATAAGTTTCAATATTTTTGTGAAACTTTGTTGTTTGATAATTAACATAGAACCACTTTTATTGATAAAAAAAATTTTTTCTAGAATCCAAAATGTACTATGACACCCGTTTCCATCTACGCCAATCTGACAAAAAGGCATGGAGCTCATCCCCACTTAAAGTGGTATGTTTAGGTGTAATTTCATTTTATCATTCAGAGGGTACAGATTATATTCTGTTTATAATTTTCAGATCCCATCATGTATCAATAATTTTACATTTTATTTAAAAAAAATCTTTCCAGTTCTTTTAAAAATCTGAGGATTTTTTCACTAATCGTTTCTGTTATTAATTAAACTTAACTTTCAAACAAGAAAATTAACTTTCCCATCATGCAATATTATCCCCAAAATAGAGCACATCTGAACTGTACTGACTGCAGCGTCTCAACAGTCTTGTGAATACATACCCACTCTCCCAAACACACACATACTAAGTCTAGAGGCATGTTGTTTTCTTTCAAGAAATGCAAGGCAAATGAATAGAAAGGACTTTTTGAAATTCAGACCCTGAGGGTATAAAGTAAGGGAGCAACACGTATTAAAATCATATTATATAACGAAAATCCAATATCAATATTCCTTCGTTTTAAACGGTTATATTCTTTAAATTAAACAGTTTTTTTACTTCATCAGAACTTTTTTTTTATTTTTATTGGCACCATTTTGAACTTTTATGAATAAATTTGTCTTCTTCGGGGATGTAATTTGTGACATACTCGTATATCTGAAAGAGACCAAATCTTGGTCCAGAGCTCAATAGTGGTATTAATAAGATAATAAAAAGAACTGATTAAGTATGACACAAAATCATAGGATAAAATAAAATGAAACTAGAAAAAGTAGCGAATAGAAAACTGTGCACATTATTCACTTTTACTTTTCGCCAAACGTCTGATCTTCTAGTTTAAGAGATCCTAATTTCTTGCCAAAATTGTTTTTCCGATTACGAGAGACAGATATCAAGATGAAATCTGCAAGTATGCTGGCTATGTTTTTATGAAAGTGTGTGTTGGACTAACCGAATCAGGAAATGCAAAAAAATACATTCTGAATCCATTACAACTCAGAGCAAAACATGTAATCAGTAATATTGAGATTTATTTTTTAAAGAGAAAATTATATATTCTCTTTAATAAATTAAAAATTTGAGAATTATATATTCTCCAAACAAAGAGAAACATTATTTATTCGTTAAGATTATGTTAGTAAATAGACTATAACTTTATGTTCGGTATCATTTAATATTTTTGAATGACATAGGCAAGGCAAGTGAAGTTGAATTTGGTTGACTACGTCGAAGATTTGCGCAGTCCAGATAAGTCAAAGCCATGCTTTAGATGAGATAGAACTTAATAAAAAATGTGAAAATGAAATGGACAAATTTTGTGGAAGACTACAATATTGATTTGTTCATAAAAAAATAGCTTTTAAATTAATAGAAAACAATGCCATTATAATTATAACAGTCTAAAGTCTGTTGACCGTAAAAAGAATTTTAAAAAAATTTGAATTCAATGTAGAACTGTATTTGCTAGTCTTATCTGAAAAAAACAAATATATAATAAAGAAATGTTAAACAAAATTAGAAGCTTTATGTTAAATGGAATGTTGTATTAAAATTTTTGTCATACATAGAGTGGTAATACAGGCTTTTGTTGAGGCTGCCAAAGCCCTAGGCTGTAAGACTATGATAAAATGAAAAAAAATGAAATATTGAATGAACGACATAATACCTTTTCACTTAGACGGGCTGGCAATCCCATAAGTCAAAAGGACCAGAAAAGATACGGGATTCAGGGATTTAAATTCCTTTTTAGAGAGAAATTTCTATTAAAGGTCACTGTTTGGAGAATTCGATTTTATTACGTTCAGTAAATAACACTTGATATCATATTCATATCAATCTTATTATTGAAAAGTCACATTTGTGTCATTTCAATATTATTTTAGGTAAGCAAGTTCATATATTGTTATTTTTTAACTTCATTAACAATTCTAGATTGTTGTTAATAAAACAATTTTCTTTTGAAGATTTCAGTCTTCAAAAAGATTGTCTGCGTAAAGATTTATAAACAAGAAACCAAGGTTAACATTTTTTTTTTATTAATGCATTAATCAGGCAGGTAAAACAAATTATATTCTTTCAATTTTCAGGTTGACCTCTAAGTTATCACACTGACATTTAAAAACCTGACTCCAGTATCTACCAATGATATAAATTACATATATGTCACATTTCTTGACAAAAAAGTTTCAAATGTTTTTTTAGTATTATGGAGTGAAATAATAAGAAGTTGTTCTTGCATTTAATTTTAAATTCGATCTATTTATTTTATTGACTATTAATTTTTTTAAATTATTAGTTTTGGAAAATAATATTACATAGTAATACCGGTTTCTTATTACAGTTTAAATTCACAATTTCAAATTATTTGAGATATTGTATGGTTCCTTGTGTTTGAGGTTGCAATTACTACTCTTCGGTAATCTACAACAGCTTTAACTATTAGTTACCTCATTTTTATAGCATAAGCACATCAGTATAAATTAACTGATTAATAGATTACCAATGGATGTGGCAATACATTTACTTATGGTGAAGTTCTGTTTGTCATTCCTATTAAAGGACACTGTGACAAAAAAAATTGGAATTTTTAACAGTTGTATACGTTTTGAGATTTTCTGAATCTATTTTTGCCTGCATTTTTTTTTCAATGATGTTTGGATGTGTTGGTAACAAACATTTTTTTCAAGCTAAAAGTCTCCCAATGTTGATATGGCTTAGTGAAATGCAAAGGATATATGGTTTTTACAGTGGAAGTAAGCCCATTTATTTGTGGCTAATATTGCATTGTAAGAAAATTAATTCATTGCAATCCATTTTAGGGAAATTACAAAGTTAGTTTCCAAATATATACATTTTATTGAAAAAAAAAAAAGCATTATAATGACATAGTGTTTTACTTTATCTAAATCTGCTCAAGTGAAATGGTGAACTCCATTTTTGTCACCCTTCCACGCGGATGTTCTTGAAGAACACTGAACTGGTTCTTTCAACAGAAGTTGTTTTCATGAGGACTTCGTTTACAATTCCCGCCATGACACCATAACTAGATACTTTCGAAAACAAGTGGTTAATAACCTCAGGTTGTTTACTTTGATGAAATCTGGATTGGTCTGGTTTACTGGGAGAATTAATTATTATTGTAATTAAACCTTGTTTGATATCTTTACCTGCTCGATTATACAGTTATACAGACTTCACGATTCTTAAGAATAAATAAATACCCATAGCAACTGACTGCACAAACAGATCATTGATTGCATGTTAAAAAGAGTAATTCATTTTTGTTCCATCACTCCAAAGATGTGAAATTTTCATTTCGTACAGCTTTTATATAGTAGTAAGTCATAATGCAGCGACTCTTTTACTGTTCCAAAAAAAAAAAACAAATTTCATTAAAAAAAACTATTATTTTGAATTTTTACTCATTTCTCGAATGTTTTTGTCTTAAGTCTCAAGTTATCAAAATAAGAAATTTATTAGAATTAACTTTATTCTTCAAATTTAGGGTAATAATTAGTTATATATATATATTACCTTTTCAAGTAATTATATTTATAGCTAGACATGTAAAATAATTACTTACGTATTAAAAATAATTTAAAATAAATTTACCGTTTTTTATAAGGTAAGTAATAAAAAATGAATTACACAAAAAATAGTAACTAAATAAAGAATAAAACAAGGTGTATCCCAACTGAACTGTTTACTTGTTAGGTGTACTTTGATAAAGTCCGTTGAATGATAAACACAATAAATACTGAATGGATTCAATGGCGTAATCTGCACTGCATGTAGTAAGAGGCATTGGTATAGACCGCTTAATAATAACGATTCTGCTTAGTGACTACATGAGTAATATTGGCCTGTGTTGCTTCTAAACACAATTATAGTTATGACTCTTTAGTGATCTGATAGGTATTATTATTCAGTCATTGCTCTCATCTCGATTATTAATTCTAGTTACTTGTCTACTGTTTTTTCGAGCCCTGTAACAATTATAACACTTACTCGTATGTTTTAATTCGTGAAATCGATAAACTTACTTTAAAAAAGAATTAGTGAATAAAGTTGATTGTCAATGGCTTTGAAATGCTTGCATAAAGTAAATTTGGGTTTGAAACATTGAAGATTTTGATCATACGGATTCATTTTATTTTTAAAAATAAGTTTACTTTACAACTTTATAGTTTGATAGTTGTTTGAAAACTTTATACTCATAACTGTGTAATGAATACAACTCTATTTAAATGAGATACAACAGGAGTGACAGTAATATTAACTTTGTTGATAGTCAAAGTTAACTGAAAAAAAACATATATTATTAATTATATAAAATTATATTATATTATAATATAAATTATATAAAATTTAATTACAATAATAATTAATTCTCCCAGTAAACCAGACAAATCCAGATTTCATCAACCAAAGTAAACAACCTGAGATTATTAACTACTTGTTTTCGAAAGTATCGAGTTATGATGTCATGGCGGGAATTGTAAACGAAGTCCCCATGAAAACAACTTCTGTTGAAAGAACCAGTCTCAGTAAAGTTTATTCTTACTACTGGATCATACTACAAATAAAACTATGTGTATAAGACTCTGCAAGACCTTTTAATGTCATTTCATGACATGTTTTAATTGAACTTATTCAAGTTCAATAGTTGAGGATGAATCCCAAAGTAAGAAAATTATAACTCATTATATTACCTACTCAGAGCTGGACTGGCTATTAAGTATGTTTACTCTGAGTAATTCTAATAAAGTGTTCAAAGCAGTAACAGTAACAATCTAATTACACGTTTCGATGGAACCATGTATTTCTACATGTAGCAATATATAAATATTCTAGGGTTCACTTGTATATCTTTCGTTCAAGAACAATATATATGTCAAAATTTGACCTCAAACTAAACTGATGCACAAACACAAATGCATTAGTTTTCTATAAACAAATGGTTTTTAGTAATTTTGATGTATAAATAATGTTACTGGTCAGTAAATACAGGGTGCGGCAGTTAAATCCGGACAACTTTCATTTTGAATTTCCCGCCAAATCGTACTTCCGACAGAGGTCGCAATTAATGTTCTTGAACGCCACGGGCGTCTAGTAAACAGTTATAAACTTAAAATGGCTGAGATGCTACGTACAAGAACGGAGAACAAAGCCGCGATTATTGAAAGCTTTTGCGCTGGGCGTTCGCGCTGTACAAACAAAGAAGCTTCTGAATTGACATTGGAAATTGCTTCTTATCCAAGAGCCCACTCTTCTAGGCTCTACGGCTTTTGCAGTGTCGAAGAGGTAGAATTTGTGGACCATTTTATGATTAGTCATGGGCGAGCTGCCTCTCCGAGGGTGCTGACGGCTCATAGTGTCACCCATCTTATTGTAAATTACCCTTTTATTTGACTTTCGTGATCTAGTGAGAACTTTACTCAACACATATTCATCATGTTTGTTACCGTTGGTAATCTATTATGTGGATAATTTATTAGACATAACTATTAAGAAAAAATGATATGTGTATTTAATTGTCCTGAAAACTTAAAAATAATATACTAAAAATACTGAAATATACTGAAAAAAAAATAAATATACTAAATTAAAAAAAATGATATAAAGCATTATTAACAGTTTTTTAAATAATTAAAAAACTCTTAAGTTAAAAATGTTGTTATGTTTTTATGTGCATTACAACCTCAAAAATGGGCCTCTTCAGAGAGTAATGTTATGTTTAATAGGAAAAGGTTAACACCTTTTTTGTTAACTATAAATAGCAACATTGTAAACTAAAATTGTATCCTCCTTGAGATGTTCTTCGGTAATATAACATTGGCAAAAAACTAAAATACAGGTTATGTTTGTTGAAACACCGCGATATTTTCTCCCAATAAGAAAAATAAACAATACAAATCAGCTAAACATTAATATTTGAAATGTCGGAGATGACTATGTAAAGGACATGATTACATGATACCGATAACACTATTGCTACAACAGCTGGTGTTTTTGAAATCAGAGATGTAAACAAGAAGTGAACTTCTTGTTTGGAAGGTCAATTATGTACACACTGGTTGAGAGTCAAACAAAACACTGATCGAGTTATAATTTCTGTATTAAGGGTATGAAAACTGCCAGATAAAGCTGGCCTAGGAGAAGTAGTATGCATGACAGTGGTTAAGTTGTTTCGCTGACCAATAAAAGCCTTGTGAAAATTGAAATAATTTCTTTAGTTTTGCTCTTTTTATATTTATTTTTTGAATAATTAAAATGCACATTTATTAGTTTGTTGCCAACGTAATAAATTGTTAATGAACAGTTTCTAGTCTGTTTAATCCAATGATGATTCATACTCTTGTAGGGTAAAGAAAAAAACTGGCAAGAGATCTGGATGTATCTCTCATAATCGAGTTGCTTGGTATATCACACAATGAAGGTCTGAAGAGCATTAGTGGGATTTCTATAGCCGAGGTGGAATTTACCCTTAATAATGGTCGCTTTTCCCACTCCCTTCATATAAAACCCTCTAATGTTTAGTATTTTCATTACAATAGCTGTCATATTTCTCATATTAAAAAGACTATCCCAAGATTTCTTTTTCTGAAATATCTTTGAAGGCTATGGGACATTACATTAACCTTTAAAAAGACTAACATTCTTGACAAAGCTATTTCCTTGATTTAATCAACCTGCTGAGATGCTGAGGCACAGAAAAGATCTGAGTAGTACTGCCCTCACCACTAATAGCTATCAACTCGACTTCATAAAGCTGGCAAAGCAGATAATAAGATTTTTTGTCATTATATCTATCTTATCGTTTATTCCATTTTTAGTAGTCTGCATTATATATTATATTGAATACGTCGTAAGCCAGTTTTTTTTATCTTTTCTGCAAGGTATGATAGTTTTTAAGGATTTGTTTTTCACAGAGCTAAAACTGAGTATTAGTTGTAACAGGGCTTCCGTCTATCAGCGCAGAAACTTACGCATTTTTTTTGTGTGAAATGTTTTTGTTTACTTAGTTAATGCTTTTTCTTGGTTTTGTGAACAATAAGTTAAACATTTCCTATTGTTTATACTAATGTTTCTGCCACTTTACGAGATTCATAAAAGACTCGCAGTTGTCTGTTCGTGATCTAATGATTTAATGTATTCAGTATTTGCCATTATTTTCTGTTAGTTTTAATTTTATTTATTTATGGTATATTTACAAAATCTATCCACTCGATTCAGATCACAGTGTTTGGTGGATTGTTTTTATTTTATTTTTTATAATAACAAATAGTCTCAGTACTGTTGACGTGTGGTTTTTGGGCAGTATTTCCTCATGAGGATTCTACATTATTGCCTATTCTGTGTTTTTAGAAATAATTATTTTCTTAGAATAAAGTTTCTAGAGTTAATATAACCCCAATATTACCAATAATTGGAAAAAATTTAAACCTTTTCCTGTTGCACTAAGAATCATTTTTTGTAAGAATAAATATTGCATTGATTTTAAATTTACAAGGTTGTGAACATGATTGTGGCCACACGATCATGATTGTTGTGTAACAAAACTCGTTGACAGAATTAGTTTTCTGTTTGAACCGTCATTAGGGGAGATAGGAGACGGGAATAAAGTACAGTGGTACAGAGACAGTTAGAGAACAAGATGGATGCATGTGCTCTCGGTCACAAAGAATAAGGTAGACAAGAATGAATTTAAAAATAAGAATTAAATAGGGAACAATACGAAAAAAATAAAAGGAAAACAGAAGGATGAACAAAGGATGTGATACACAAATAAGTTCAAAGACGAAGCTTTAATAAAAATCAAAATAAAATAATAATAATATTAAATAAAATAATTAAGTAAAAAATATAACATGAATAAATGTAAAGGAAATGAACTAATTAATAGATTATCTTTTTAGATGATGACATGGTGCATCTACACGAACTGATCAGCGAAATATAAACTACTTCGGAGGGTTGTAGAGTAAGTAACATCTTCGAAATCACAGGGGGCAGAATCTGCAACCTGTAGCATTCGTTGAAGAGAAGTACGTGGTTTTCTTGTCTTTTGTGCTTCTAGGTTTTAATTTCGAATTATTTATATAATTCATAAGAATATTGAGTGTCGGATTAAAATAAAATAATTTAGAAATCGGCCAGTTTTCCAGATTTAATCAAACCATCATAGCCAACATTCCGTTTTTAGTTAAACTTTTTTTTCATAAGAAAAAAATATCTATTACCAATAGCATAACAGAGGACTAATGAACGTCAAACTTAAAAATAACCTACCTATTTTATCCTGCCTTTAAACAGTGTTTTACTAGTAATTTAGATATTTTGGAGTTTCTTTGAAAGTTGATTTTTTTTTTTTTTTTTGACAAGAGGTAAATAACTTTGTTGCAGTAATTACAATGATAATTTTATAAATAATGATAAAAGTATCGACCGTGAAATAGAAACGAAACTAAAGTTTATCGGGACTCGGTCAGTTCTTCAGGTTCAAATTAAACTCTCATTGCCAAAGTTTCGATCTTTATTTAAAACCTTTTTCATAGGCCTACAAAACAGAGCAAATATAAGAAATAATTGAATCATTCCAAAAAAGTGCAATTAGTTACTATTGAGAAATTACAATAGAAATTTTGAAAATAGGTTAGTGAGAAAACTTACAGAAGTATAAATTTTGAACAGAAGGACTAAGTATTCTTAATATATAAAAAAAATTTATACTTCTGTAAGTTTTCTCACTAACCTATTATCTAAATTTCTATTGTAATTTCTTAAGTATAACTAATTGCACTTTTATGTATGTTTGATTTTTGAATGATTGAATTATTTCTTATATTTCTTCTGTTTTGTAGGCCTATGAAAAAGGTTTTAAGTTTTAAATAAAGACCAAAACGTTGGCAATGAGAGTTTAATTTATACATGAAGAACTGACCAAGTCTCGATAAACTTTAGTTTTTATATATATATACTTAAAATAAACTGTGACACATAGATTGAAACATAACAAAGACTATAACTTTTCTTTATAATCAACTCAATTTGACTGTCAGTCAGTTGACAATCAGTTGACTGTCGTCCCTCCGTCAATTCACTTCTTCTCCTGAGGACGACCGCCATTACGGTCGAAATATTGAAAAGTTGGTCTTTGTTATGTTTCAGTCTATGTGTCACAGTTTATTGTAAGTGTTATCTGTCCTACCGGACCGTTTTTCGTTTATCATGGTATGTATATATATACATATAGGTGTGTTCTCTAATCGGGGTTCGGTCAATTTTCCAGGATAAAAAATCAAACTCTCGTTGCCAACGTTTCGGTTTTATTTAAAACCTTTTTCATAGGCAGAAGTAAGAATTTGTTAACTAAGAATAAGGTTTTAAATAAAACCGAAACATTGGCAACGAGAGTTTGATTTTTTATCCTGGAAAATTGACCGAACCCCGATTAGAGAACACACCTATTCTATCAAACGGTCGATATATTATTGAATCTGTTATATATACATATATAAATAAAGATTTCACATAAACACGTGAAATAACAATCAATGATTAAACCACAATATGAAATGGGAAAACAAGACTAAGATCTTTCAACCGTAACAAGCGGTCTTCCTCAGAGTCAAAAACCCAACTGAAACACTAGATGCAGAAAACATCTGGTGAGAAAACATTGCTAAAAAGATATTTTGCTAAAACTTCTGGTCAGATGTTTATATATAAAGCAATATATAGGTAATATATATATATATATAAATTTCACATAAACACGTGAAATAACAATCAATGATCAAACCACAATAAGAAAATGGGAAAACAAGACTAAGATCTTTTAACGGTAACAAGCGGTCTTCGTCAGAATCAAAAAACCCAACTGAGTTTATATTAAATAAACCATATTAGAGTTAAAGCTACTTTTAATGCTACTATTTCTAATTTATTCATATTAAACTTGTTGAGTAATAGTTTGTTGTTTTCCAATTTAAAAATTCTATTCATCTATCTCTAAAAATGATTTCAAGAAAACCAAAACGTATGCATTGAAAGTTGATTTGATCTAGGAAAACTGACTAGTTTTGATAAATATTTATATTTTATTCTTCAGTGAATACTTTATCAAGATATCTATATACCTATGAAACTCTGACGTTCTTGTTTAAATATTTCCACAGGGGTGAAATTGGAATACCTGTTAATTTCAGTTTATGACGAATTATTCAAATAAATATTAAATAAAAACAGCGAGTAATATATTACTTTACAAATAACGGTATTAAAAATGAAGTAGAATGAAAAATAAATTCTCTAAACGTAAGTCAAGTAAAATTAATGACTCCAGATGTAATCTATTTATGGTATAGAATAAACGTGACGAGTTTTTCTTCGAAAGATGTTAGTCCCATTTTTAGAAATCTAATTGTTGTTTAGACGATATTCTTTTTTGTTTCAGGTATTTACTGTTAATTACTGTTACACATATAATATTAAAAAAATTGTATTTATCAGGAATCATTCAGTTTTCTAGGTTCAAATCAAACTTTCGAAGCCAACGTTTTGATTTAACAATCGTATTTGGAATTTAAGCAATAAACAGATGTATGAAACTCCGATAGTATAAATAATAAACTATTATAATAGACGTTTATAGTGAATAATTTTAGGAATATAAACTACAACACAAATGTCAGCTTAAATACGAATGTTCTAAGGTAATATTATAAAGACACATTCCTTTCATGAATGATATTATGTATTGGATAAAATAAATGGAATATTTCAATATACAGGTTTTCTTTGTTTAAATATGCTTGATTGTGTATATAGATTGAATTGATGTTTCATTTATTTATGTAATAAAATGAATGAATTTTTTTACTTTTAAATTACTTTTTGTTTTATTAAATATGGTTATTTATATATATATAATATATATATATATACCTAAATTCATGTTAAGAATTCTATATCAAATGTTTGGACTCTATAAGAATCTTTGTTTTCATGGCTTAATAACAAAATATAGCAATAACAGCTATAACAAGTTATAGCAGTATCAGTCAATCAAGTTCAGTGAATGTCTTTTATTAACTGTTGATATAATTTCTTAACACTATGTGACACAAGGGGTCATGGGTCGTCATGAATAAATTAAAGGTCAAATAAAAGTGTCAATAAATTTAGAGTAATTCTAACTAAACGACTAATTGCTGAAAGATTGCAACAAGTGAAATAATTACAATAAACGAAATGGCTGAACAGAGTGTAAAGTCAAGAGTAAACTTTGTTAACAAAGAAATTTAGCTGATTTAGTGAAAGCGCAGACAGGCAGAGTTTGGCAATGAACCAGCCCAAGTGACAGTGCTCAAAACTGACTGCTTGATTCTCAATTCAAGCATTTAATCAAAACCTTCCTCAACTTTATATCACCTTTTTTTTATGATAATCACCATATAGTTTAAAAAATTATTGTTCCTTCGTTTATTAATTTTATCCACGGTTTAAAATAAAATTTGTAAACTCATTTAGATTAATTAATTATTTAATGAAATTAATTTGAAAACATTCAATTGCATGATTTATATTACTGATTCAAAGTAGTAATTAGATTAGTTCAAATGTTAAATTTTTCGTAGAATATGATGAACATTAACATTAAATTGGAATGATTGGTTTATATTAAAATGCTTAGAGAAAAAAATTATAGAATACGTTATGTGACTTAACATACTCTTTGGAATATTGCGGTTAGAATTCCAAATAAATTATTACTTCTCTACGAGCCTTATTAACGGAATAATTATGAAGTGTATTTCATTTGGTAGGTTTGTCCCTAATCGTGAACTGTCTATGGATTATATTATATTACGCTGAAACAATAAAAAAAACAATTATTATTATTAACGCAAACAATTAATTAGTAAACAATTATTATTAATTATTAATAATCATAATTTATTATTATTAAACAATTAATTATGTAAAGCAAACAAGAATGAAAACAATCCTCTCTTTGTGCTGGACAATAAATAATAACGTCTTCGGTGTAACCTTTCTATCGCTGATTGCATATTTATTTAATTAAAGGCTATAAATATGTATCAACATAGTTTTATTCCATACAATTGCAGTAAAAAAAAGTGAAAAATTAAAATTTTGGGGAGTAGAGCGAGATTGGTACATGACTTGGCGTACGTTGGTGCAAGACGCGAGGTAAGCATGAGTAGTGTAACGTGAGATCTTTATCGACTATTTGATTCTCAATCTTTTTTCTGCAAAGAAGGAGGCTTCGCATATATGACAAACCTCTGCCACTTGTAGGTAGTTCTATTTTCATCCCCATTTCATGTTCTTGTTTAATTGGCTTTTAGTTTTCTACGTTATGTGACTATTGTTAGGCTGTAATGAATGTTACTTCAAAGGCGTTTAGACGACTTGATAATAATTTCCATTCCCACTTTTTAGGAAGACACTTCCCTTTTTGGATATTTGACCCATAAAAGGCAATTCTTATGTGAAGATACCTCTCTTCCTTCAGTATCCTGAAATAAAACAAGAGCCCATTCTCAAATGACGTGAAAGGTCTACTTCATTTTTCCAGGAAAATACTTCCTTTTCTCTTTTTTAGGAAAATAATTGTTCTATTTTTCATTGATAAGTTAGTCATTTAATTGAACAAAATAAAGTATGAAATATAATAATACCTTGTCTAGCAGTGAACTGTGACTTGGTTGTATATTACCTTGCAAGTAAATGCTAGAGCTTACGAGACTTTTATTTTGGAAAGTTTTATATTGTTGTTAAATTATGCATTTCAAAAATGACAAAATATTCGGTTAGTTGATATGTGTTGTCCTGCCTAATACTGGTCCTGCACTACTGCTTCCCTTATGCTAACGGAAAACCTACGACTCCCTCCGACTGAGGCTAGCCGTATTTGAGATAAATAAGTGTCCCCACATTTTCCCTTTTGAGTAGGGTTACCTTGTTTCCCTGTTTATTCAAATAAGATGGCATCCAGCAAGCAAATCCCTATAATCAAAGAATTTCCCGCCAAATCGTACTTCCGACAGAGGTCGCAATTAATGTTCTTGAACGCCACGGGCGTCTAGTAAACAGTTATAAACTTAAAATGGCTGAGATGCTACGTACAAGAACGGAGAACAAAGCCGCGATTATTGAAAGCTTTTGCGCTGGGCGTTCGCGCTGTACAAACAAAGAAGCTTCTGAATTGACATTGGAAATTGCTTCTTATCCAAGAGCCCACTCTTCTAGGCTCTACGGCTTTTGCAGTGTCGAAGAGGTAGAATTTGTGGACCATTTTATGATTAGTCATGGGCGAGCTGCCTCTCCGAGGGTGCTGACGGCTCATAGTGTCACCCATCTTATTGTAAATTACCCTTTTATTTGACTTTCGTGATCTAGTGAGAACTTTACTCAACACATATTCATCATGTTTGTTACCGTTGGTAATCTATTATGTGGATAATTTATTAGACATAACTATTAAGAAAAAATGATATGTGTATTTAATTGTCCTGAAAACTTAAAAATAATATACTAAAAATACTGAAATATACTGAAAAAAAAATAAAATATACTAAATTAAAAAAAATGATATAAAGCATTATTAACAGTTTTTTAAATAATTAAAAAACTCTTAAGTTAAAAATGTTGTTATGTTTTTATGTGCATTACAACCTCAAAAATGGGCCTCTTCAGAGAGTAATGTTATGTTTAATAGGAAAAGGTTAACACCTTTTTTGTTAACTATAAATAGCAACATTGTAAACTAAAATTGTATCCTCCTTGAGATGTTCTTCGGTAATATAACATTGGCAAAAAACTAAAATACAGGTTATGTTTGTTGAAACACCGCGATATTTTCTCCCAATAAGAAAAATAAACAATACAAATCAGCTAAACATTAATATTTGAAATGTCGGAGATGACTATGTAAAGGACATGATTACATGATACCGATAACACTATTGCTACAACAGCTGGTGTTTTTGAAATCAGAGATGTAAACAAGAAGTGAACTTCTTGTTTGGAAGGTCAATTATGTACACACTGGTTGAGAGTCAAACAAAACACTGATCGAGTTATAATTTCTGTATTAAGGGTATGAAAACTGCCAGATAAAGCTGGCCTAGGAGAAGTAGTATGCATGACAGTGGTTAAGTTGTTTCGCTGACCAATAAAAGCCTTGTGAAAATTGAAATAATTTCTTTAGTTTTGCTCTTTTTATATTTATTTTTTGAATAATTAAAATGCACATTTATTAGTTTGTTGCCAACGTAATAAATTGTTAATGAACAGTTTCTAGTCTGTTTAATCCAATGATGATTCATACTCTTGTAGGGTAAAGAAAAAAACTGGCAAGAGATCTGGATGTATCTCTCATAATCGAGTTGCTTGGTATATCACACAATGAAGGTCTGAAGAGCATTAGTGGGATTTCTATAGCCGAGGTGGAATTTACCCTTAATAATGGTCGCTTTTCCCACTCCCTTCATATAAAACCCTCTAATGTTTAGTATTTTCATTACAATAGCTGTCATATTTCTCATATTAAAAAGACTATCCCAAGATTTCTTTTTCTGAAATATCTTTGAAGGCTATGGGACATTACATTAACCTTTAAAAAGACTAACATTCTTGACAAAGCTATTTCCTTGATTTAATCAACCTGCTGAGATGCTGAGGCACAGAAAAGATCTGAGTAGTACTGCCCTCACCACTAATAGCTATCAACTCGACTTCATAAAGCTGGCAAAGCAGATAATAAGATTTTTTGTCATTATATCTATCTTATCGTTTATTCCATTTTTAGTAGTCTGCATTATATATTATATTGAATACGTCGTAAGCCAGTTTTTTTTATCTTTTCTGCAAGGTATGATAGTTTTTAAGGATTTGTTTTTCACAGAGCTAAAACTGAGTATTAGTTGTAACAGGGCTTCCGTCTATCAGCGCAGAAACTTACGCATTTTTTTTGTGTGAAATGTTTTTGTTTACTTAGTTAATGCTTTTTCTTGGTTTTGTGAACAATAAGTTAAACATTTCCTATTGTTTATACTAATGTTTCTGCCACTTTACGAGATTCATAAAAGACTCGCAGTTGTCTGTTCGTGATCTAATGATTTAATGTATTCAGTATTTGCCATTATTTTCTGTTAGTTTTAATTTTATTTATTTATGGTATATTTACAAAATCTATCCACTCGATTCAGATCACAGTGTTTGGTGGATTGTTTTTATTTTATTTTTTATAATAACAAATAGTCTCAGTACTGTTGACGTGTGGTTTTTGGGCAGTATTTCCTCATGAGGATTCTACATTATTGCCTATTCTGTGTTTTTAGAAATAATTATTTTCTTAGAATAAAGTTTCTAGAGTTAATATAACCCCAATATTACCAATAATTGGAAAAAATTTAAACCTTTTCCTGTTGCACTAAGAATCATTTTTTGTAAGAATAAATATTGCATTGATTTTAAATTTACAAGGTTGTGAACATGATTGTGGCCACACGATCATGATTGTTGTGTAACAAAACTCGTTGACAGAATTAGTTTTCTGTTTGAACCGTCATTAGGGGAGATAGGAGACGGGAATAAAGTACAGTGGTACAGAGACAGTTAGAGAACAAGATGGATGCATGTGCTCTCGGTCACAAAGAATAAGGTAGACAAGAATGAATTTAAAAATAAGAATTAAATAGGGAACAATACGAAAAAAATAAAAGGAAAACAGAAGGATGAACAAAGGATGTGATACACAAATAAGTTCAAAGACGAAGCTTTAATAAAAATCAAAATAAAATAATAATAATATTAAATAAAATAATTAAGTAAAAAATATAACATGAATAAATGTAAAGGAAATGAACTAATTAATAGATTATCTTTTTAGATGATGACATGGTGCATCTACACGAACTGATCAGCGAAATATAAACTACTTCGGAGGGTTGTAGAGTAAGTAACATCTTCGAAATCACAGGGGGCAGAATCTGCAACCTGTAGCATTCGTTGAAGAGAAGTACGTGGTTTTCTTGTCTTTTGTGCTTCTAGGTTTTAATTTCGAATTATTTATATAATTCATAAGAATATTGAGTGTCGGATTAAAATAAAATAATTTAGAAATCGGCCAGTTTTCCAGATTTAATCAAACCATCATAGCCAACATTCCGTTTTTAGTTAAACTTTTTTTTCATAAGAAAAAAATATCTATTACCAATAGCATAACAGAGGACTAATGAACGTCAAACTTAAAAATAACCTACCTATTTTATCCTGCCTTTAAACAGTGTTTTACTAGTAATTTAGATATTTTGGAGTTTCTTTGAAAGTTGATTTTTTTTTTTTTTTTGACAAGAGGTAAATAACTTTGTTGCAGTAATTACAATGATAATTTTATAAATAATGATAAAAGTATCGACCGTGAAATAGAAACGAAACTAAAGTTTATCGGGACTCGGTCAGTTCTTCAGGTTCAAATTAAACTCTCATTGCCAAAGTTTCGATCTTTATTTAAAACCTTTTTCATAGGCCTACAAAACAGAGCAAATATAAGAAATAATTGAATCATTCGAAAAAAGTGCAATTAGTTACTATTGAGAAATTACAATAGAAATTTTGAAAATAGGTTAGTGAGAAAACTTACAGAAGTATAAATTTTGAACAGAAGGACTAAGTATTCTTAATATATAAAAAAAATTTATACTTCTGTAAGTTTTCTCACTAACCTATTATCTAAATTTCTATTGTAATTTCTTAAGTATAACTAATTGCACTTTTATGTATGTTTGATTTTTGAATGATTGAATTATTTCTTATATTTCTTCTGTTTTGTAGGCCTATGAAAAGGTTTTAAGTTTTAAATAAAGACCAAAACGTTGGCAATGAGAGTTTAATTTATACATGAAGAACTGACCAAGTCTCGATAAACTTTAGTTTTTATATATATATACTTAAAATAAACTGTGACACATAGATTGAAACATAACAAAGACTATAACTTTTCTTTATAATCAACTCAATTTGACTGTCAGTCAGTTGACAATCAGTTGACTGTCGTCCCTCCGTCAATTCACTTCTTCTCCTGAGGACGACCGCCATTACGGTCGAAATATTGAAAAGTTGGTCTTTGTTATGTTTCAGTCTATGTGTCACAGTTTATTGTAAGTGTTATCTGTCCTACCGGACCGTTTTTCGTTTATCATGGTATGTATATATATACATATAGGTGTGTTCTCTAATCGGGGTTCGGTCAATTTTCCAGGATAAAAAATCAAACTCTCGTTGCCAACGTTTCGGTTTTATTTAAAACCTTTTTCATAGGCAGAAGTAAGAATTTGTTAACTAAGAATAAGGTTTTAAATAAAACCGAAACATTGGCAACGAGAGTTTGATTTTTTATCCTGGAAAATTGACCGAACCCCGATTAGAGAACACACCTATTCTATCAAACGGTCGATATATTATTGAATCTGTTATATATACATATATATATAAAGATTTCACATAAACACGTGAAATAACAATCAATGATTAAACCACAATATGAAATGGGAAAACAAGACTAAGATCTTTCAACCGTAACAAGCGGTCTTCCTCAGAGTCAAAAACCCAACTGAAACACTAGATGCAGAAAACATCTGGTGAGAAAACATTGCTAAAAAGATATTTTGCTAAAACTTCTGGTCAGATGTTTATATATAAAGCAATATATAGGTAATATATATATATATATAAATTTCACATAAACACGTGAAATAACAATCAATGATCAAACCACAATAAGAAAATGGGAAAACAAGACTAAGATCTTTTAACGGTAACAAGCGGTCTTCGTCAGAATCAAAAACCCAACTGAGTTTATATTAAATAAACCATATTAGAGTTAAAGCTACTTTTAATGCTACTATTTCTAATTTATTCATATTAAACTTGTTGAGTAATAGTTTGTTGTTTTCCAATTTAAAAATTCTATTCATCTATCTCTAAAAATGATTTCAAGAAAACCAAAACGTATGCATTGAAAGTTGATTTGATCTAGGAAAACTGACTAGTTTTGATAAATATTTATATTTTATTCTTCAGTGAATACTTTATCAAGATATCTATATACCTATGAAACTCTGACGTTCTTGTTTAAATATTTCCACAGGGGTGAAATTGGAATACCTGTTAATTTCAGTTTATGACGAATTATTCAAATAAATATTAAATAAAACAGCGAGTAATATATTACTTTACAAATAACGGTATTAAAAATGAAGTAGAATGAAAAATAAATTCTCTAAACGTAAGTCAAGTAAAATTAATGACTCCAGATGTAATCTATTTATGGTATAGAATAAACGTGACGAGTTTTTCTTCGAAAGATGTTAGTCCCATTTTTAGAAATCTAATTGTTGTTTAGACGATATTCTTTTTTGTTTCAGGTATTTACTGTTAATTACTGTTACACATATAATATTAAAAAAATTGTATTTATCAGGAATCATTCAGTTTTCTAGGTTCAAATCAAACTTTCGAAGCCAACGTTTTGATTTAACAATCGTATTTGGAATTTAAGCAATAAACAGATGTATGAAACTCCGATAGTATAAATAATAAACTATTATAATAGACGTTTATAGTGAATAATTTTAGGAATATAAACTACAACACAAATGTCAGCTTAAATACGAATGTTCTAAGGTAATATTATAAAGACACATTCCTTTCATGAATGATATTATGTATTGGATAAAATAAATGGAATATTTCAATATACAGGTTTTCTTTGTTTAAATATGCTTGATTGTGTATATAGATTGAATTGATGTTTCATTTATTTATGTAATAAAATGAATGAATTTTTTTACTTTTAAATTACTTTTTGTTTTATTAAATATGGTTATTTAATATATATATATATATATATATATATACCTAAATTCATGTTAAGAATTCTATATCAAATGTTTGGACTCTATAAGAATCTTTGTTTTCATGGCTTAATAACAAAATATAGCAATAACAGCTATAACAAGTTATAGCAGTATCAGTCAATCAAGTTCAGTGAATGTCTTTTATTAACTGTTGATATAATTTCTTAACACTATGTGACACAAGGGGTCATGGGTCGTCATGAATAAATTAAAGGTCAAATAAAAGTGTCAATAAATTTAGAGTAATTCTAACTAAACGACTAATTGCTGAAAGATTGCAACAAGTGAAATAATTACAATAAACGAAATGGCTGAACAGAGTGTAAAGTCAAGAGTAAACTTTGTTAACAAAGAAATTTAGCTGATTTAGTGAAAGCGCAGACAGGCAGAGTTTGGCAATGAACCAGCCCAAGTGACAGTGCTCAAAACTGACTGCTTGATTCTCAATTCAAGCATTTAATCAAAACCTTCCTCAACTTTATATCACCTTTTTTTTATGATAATCACCATATAGTTTAAAAAATTATTGTTCCTTCGTTTATTAATTTTATCCACGGTTTAAATAAAATTTGTAAACTCATTTAGATTAATTAATTATTTAATGAAATTAATTTGAAAACATTCAATTGCATGATTTATATTACTGATTCAAAGTAGTAATTAGATTAGTTCAAATGTTAAATTTTTCGTAGAATATGATGAACATTAACATTAAATTGGAATGATTGGTTTATATTAAAATGCTTAGAGAAAAAAATTATAGAATACGTTATGTGACTTAACATACTCTTTGGAATATTGCGGTTAGAATTCCAAATAAATTATTACTTCTCTACGAGCCTTATTAACGGAATAATTATGAAGTGTATTTCATTTGGTAGGTTTGTCCCTAATCGTGAACTGTCTATGGATTATATTATATTACGCTGAAACAATAAAAAAAACAATTATTATTATTAACGCAAACAATTAATTAGTAAACAATTATTATTAATTATTAATAATCATAATTTATTATTATTAAACAATTAATTATGTAAAGCAAACAAGAATGAAAACAATCCTCTCTTTGTGCTGGACAATAAATAATAACGTCTTCGGTGTAACCTTTCTATCGCTGATTGCATATTTATTTAATTAAAGGCTATAAATATGTATCAACATAGTTTTATTCCATACAATTGCAGTAAAAAAAAGTGAAAAATTAAAATTTTGGGGAGTAGAGCGAGATTGGTACATGACTTGGCGTACGTTGGTGCAAGACGCGAGGTAAGCATGAGTAGTGTAACGTGAGATCTTTATCGACTATTTGATTCTCAATCTTTTTTCTGCAAAGAAGGAGGCTTCGCATATATGACAAACCTCTGCCACTTGTAGGTAGTTCTATTTTCATCCCCATTTCATGTTCTTGTTTAATTGGCTTTTAGTTTTCTACGTTATGTGACTATTGTTAGGCTGTAATGAATGTTACTTCAAAGGCGTTTAGACGACTTGATAATAATTTCCATTCCCACTTTTTAGGAAGACACTTCCCTTTTTGGATATTTGACCCATAAAAGGCAATTCTTATGTGAAGATACCTCTCTTCCTTCAGTATCCTGAAATAAAACAAGAGCCCATTCTCAAATGACGTGAAAGGTCTACTTCATTTTTCCAGGAAAATACTTCCTTTTCTCTTTTTTAGGAAAATAATTGTTCTATTTTTCATTGATAAGTTAGTCATTTAATTGAACAAAATAAAGTATGAAATATAATAATACCTTGTCTAGCAGTGAACTGTGACTTGGTTGTATATTACCTTGCAAGTAAATGCTAGAGCTTACGAGACTTTTATTTTGGAAAGTTTTATATTGTTGTTAAATTATGCATTTCAAAAATGACAAAATATTCGGTTAGTTGATATGTGTTGTCCTGCCTAATACTGGTCCTGCACTACTGCTTCCCTTATGCTAACGGAAAACCTACGACTCCCTCCGACTGAGGCTAGCCGTATTTGAGATAAATAAGTGTCCCCACATTTTCCCTTTTGAGTAGGGTTACCTTGTTTCCCTGTTTATTCAAATAAGATGGCATCCAGCAAGCAAATCCCTATAATCAAAGAGGTAGGGGTTTTGGATAGCTGAAATATCTTAGTAAATAAATTTCCCTGTTTTTTTTCCTTTTTCCTTTTGATCTAACATAAAGATTTAGGATTTCACAGTAAGGCCATATTTCTGTTCATATTTTTATTTTTCCCCGTTTCCAATTTTCCTCTTTCTTATTTTTTTACCTTTGATCTAAGCTAAATTTGGGACTTCGCTGTAGAGTGATCTTTCTGTAGAATATATTTTAAGCAATATTTCGACCACGTCATCATCAAGAGAAGAAAACGAATTCTACTTGCCTAGCAAACCTCAACTTATATATATATACACTATTTTAGTTATCAAAGTTTGGTACAGTGTCAAAAATTCTGAAAAAAATACCTTAAAGCTAAAGTTTTTTCTATAATTCTAGACATCTTCAGGGTTACATCATAAAATTAATGACAATAACATGATGTAATAATTCTGTATTGACGTAGTCCTAACGATATATTGAAACATAGACAAAACATTTGAGGCTGGGTCAAACTTCGATAAAGATAAATAGTGTAGATTACATGTGATCAAGATAAGAAACCTTTGTGCTATGTGTATACTAAGGCGGCGCGGTGATTTTCGCATAGTTTACTCTGACTGCTTGATTGCCAGTCAGTCTACATTGCATTTCACATTCATTTCATTGACAATATATGTCAATGCCCCTTACATCAATGTCAAAAATCGACATTTTTATTTTTCGTTGCTTATCTGATTTAATGATTTAATATTTTAATGACTAAAGAATAAAGTTTAAATAATACTAATGTTATTTTTGTTTTTAGAAAGTTATAAAAAACGCTATTGTCGTCTGAGTGAAATGTAAAAACTGACTCTTTTTTGTATGTTTGGTGAAGACACATGCTGTAATGTAGTAAGAAATATAAATTTTGTATTTTTTGCTACGACATTAAAATAATTAATATAATGTTTAACTTTTATGGTTAGGAGCTATTTCTAAGATTATAAGGATACTAACAAATAATATCATATCAACAACTTATTTCATTAATAGTGTGTGTTAAATTTTTTAATATCTCTGTAATAAAAATTAAATATACACTATTAATGAAAATATGCTGTTGGCCAGATATTATTTGTTAGTATCTTTAAAATCTTAAAACTAAATCGTTATATTAATTATTTTAAATTTTCTCATTTCTTACTGTGGTTTCAACGTATAAATATATAAGTTTGTACTTTTCATACCTTATCAACTAGTGATAGTGATAAACACAATAAATATACTTTTATTGTGTTTAAATTCAATGACAAATACCCTTTCTACGGCATTTACTTTTTCAACACTAATATATCCTGGACTACTTTGTATTCATATCATTTTCAGATTTCAATATAACCGTTTCTTTGTTTATATCCCGCCTTCAGATCAAAACAAAAAATAATATCAATAATTTTTCCTACTTTATCATAAGAAATATATGAAAGCCGAGTAAGAAAAAAAAGTGGAAAAGCTTTTACTCGTTTCGTGTTACTCTTATCAATTGGGAAAACAAAAGAAGCGAAATATACCTTTCATATGAGAAAAGCTGATTCAATATGGACCATTTCTTCAATCACATTGTCGGTTACGAGAGCAATATACTGTTCTCGTGAGAAACAGGCACGGGGATAATGTTTTCTACCCAGTTCAAAGCATCATGAAAGATAAATTCACTGATATATTCAGTTTCTCGTGGCATTGGAAATGTTTTTTCTATTACCTTCTGAAAGATGTAAATTAAATTCTAATAACATTTCTTTTTACAATCAATTTTAATGTCTAAATGTAACATTTATTTATTAGCAATAATGACATATATACATGTTAGGTTTTTTTTTTGTGTTGTATGCTTACCATTAATGTGAAGAGAATGAACTGAATTACAAAACATAAGTCTATTTCTCATGCTACCTATACACACAATCATACACGCTCACACACAACACACACACACACACACACACACACACACACACACATATATATATATATATATATAATATATATATATATATATCAGGATAACTTGATTGAGAAGATTAACCATGTTACGTCATCGTCATTACTAAAGAGTAACATTAATACTCGTATTGAAAAACTTTCCATTTCAATGAATATGGTATTTTTAATAATCACAGTAAATGTTATATTTTCTGAACGCATACATTTAAATGATCAATTTCTTCATCACCAATAACAGTAGTTTACTAAAAAGTACAGCACAGATGAATAAAATTAGTTTTTGATGTTTACAAATTTTCAGTTTGTTAGGTTCCCTGAATGAATTTTTCTTTAAGTCTGCCTGCATGTAGTGTTCTAAATAAGTAAGACTCCAGAAGACCCACCATAACAAAAATTATAATGAATATTAGCAGAAATACAGCTGATTGTATGGGAACGAAGTGAATCATAGTCAGGTAATTTTAAAACATGGAAAAGGTACAAGAGCAAATATTAAAATAAAAATGGCAAATATGAAGTTTAACTCTGACTAAAGTTATATATTTATTTTATTGTTCTAGAAAAGTGATCTCCAAGTAAAATAAGTTGCAAATTTAAGCATTTTATGTGTATGTTATGTGCTTCAGAAGCATTTAATAATATTTAAGATGTATTTTTGATGTTTTGCACTTATTGTTCGCAGTATGTATATGTATTACCCTCAACTATATTAGTATTCTAAAAATTTATCAATTTGATCAAACTAGTTCTTTATATAATTTATCAAATTCTCTTTCCTATCTTCTATCTTATCAGAATATTGAAAAATTTTAGCATACCTTCTTGCTAATTAGCAAAATAAAATATTAAGAGACCTAATTTGTGACTACTTTTTATATTAAAATGAAATTATATATAATATACATTTATATCAAAACACGGCATAATGAATAATCGGCAGATAGTCTGCTATCAAAGTTGTCACTCACCAAATAAATTGTCACTCACACTTGTGGCACAAGTGTGAGGTAAGTCATACAGATACAGTCAAACAATATTTATCGGTAAATTACCATTGGGTTCTATGCAAATGTTAAGTAGACCACTTAAGTGTTGACATCCACTCTTAGAAGTACTGGGATCTAACAGATTTCTCGATTGCTTTTTAATGAGAATTTTTGTATGTAATAATAAATACTGTTCAAGATTTTAGAACATATTACCAATATGTTAGAACCTTTTATTGAAGACGATACAAATCAATATATTAATGTCTGGCTACTGACGACTAATTCAAAAATGTATATAAATAATTTAATTGAAGTTAAAATGAAATAAACATAATTTTAGTTATTTTCGTGCAGGGATTTTTTTTAATTTCTTCTCATATGAGTTTCACACTTGTGTTGGTGGTGTACCGCTTGACGTATTAGACATCGCTGTATTATAAGGATATAAATTATCTTCGCCAGGTTTTGATTTTGCCCTATTAGTTTATACAACATCTAAACAGCGATTGTATATTTGTTAAATTTTATCATGACATCAAAGTTTCCAACTTTTAGTGTTGAGTAAATCATTTTATTAATATCTATCTAGTTGGATATTATCTCGTAAATAATAAATTCACTTTGGGGGGGGGGCTAAAGTTATAATAATATTTCAAGATCCTGATATTGATATATTTCACGTAAAATATGGTTAAACTTACATTTCTACTTTACTATAAGTGACGTGAGAAATTATATTTCAAGGATTTGATGTATTTAAATAACAAGTAAACGGTCCTCTGAGCTTATTTGATCACACTCAGCAGTGTTTGATAATGCGATCGAATGATGGGAATATGCAAAAAGCGGATATAACTGATTTCATTGCTAGTTGGCTCTATATTAGGTTTCCTGATTTGTAATGTTGAGTGTAGGCCACGCAAGATTTTTGTCACTGTTTGCTGATAGGTGTATTTGGATAGGTTTCATGGTGCTTCGCTTTCAAATCTAATTATTAAAGCACTGCTGTATAATTCCGTTTTAGAAACATACTTTAAAATATTCTCATTTTTTTTATACCTTCAACACTGAGACCATCGATTCCATAACCTGTTACTCACTGGGTCCACAATGCCTCCTTGATGAACCAAACGTCTTCTCACCTTGAAAAATTGATAAAATTAGTCAATGCAATGTATCAATAAATTGTTTCAAAAATTCAAACCGAACCTACATCAAAATATATTACCTGGCAACTATGGTGTGAATAATCCTTGAATTGATTCAGTCATCACTTCACAAGCAACCCTCACTCATATGTCTCAGTAAAAACTATTTATTTCCAACTGTGTTGTCTGGACTTCAAAACGAGTGAATCTGTAAGAATGTGTAAACAATTTTTTTTATCCTCATTACATTTTATAATAGGCAACCAAAAAAGTGAGTATATCTAGGTTTCAAAGGAAATTATATTCCTTTACATGTATTGCTACAAAATATATTATTTATCCAGGATTGTAGGTAACACGTATATTTATATTTCAAATTTTTAACCATATGCATCATTCCAATTAATAATAATATTATAAAATAAGAATATTTATAATATTTATTAATTTATTTATAAATACTATTTAGTATTTAATAATATTATTTATGTATAATAATAATTAACCTTTAATATTTAGTATATTTAAGTAAATATTTGTTCAACAAAATCTGCTAAAAGACATTTTTTTACAGTTAGGAAGTAGATCAAGGGAATAAAATATTGATCAAAAACATATATTGAACAATGTATATAAGTGAGGAAATATTTTACAAAAACTATATTGCTCTGATACGTACAAATCATATTTTTGTACCACCATATCATTTATCATCATAGTATAGTACCATAACATGGTGGATCATGTTACAGATCCATCGAACACTATACTGTGTGGTGTTAAACCTTTTGGATGCCCTCTCACGTAAGTCAAAATAGAGAGATCTTTAAAGTATGAATCAGAAACATTCAAATCGAGTATTTTCAAATTTCGAAACTAATATTCTTTTATGAGCTATACTTTTATAATACAGTAATAACAGTGTATTGTCTATTTTCCCAACTCTGCTTTTTTACCATTAGTCTACTTTCAGTTGTCATTGGCAAGTTTTTCAGTTTGTCGCTTGATGTTTTATGATCAATGTTAATCAGTAAATCCAATGCATCGGAGCCTATAGTGAAAAGATCATGCGTACCGAAATAAACAATGTTTAATTGCAGCCAATATCAATTATACGCAAATAACCGTTTTTGCATGGAATACAAACATACTATGTAAGTTTTTATAATCTTAATGTATTTACAGTAAAGCAAGTGATGAACCGCTCATAACTTTCCAGACTACTTGAAGATATATTAAATAAGTTATATATCCTTGAATTAGTTAGCTGCTATTTGTGATGAACAACACCTCCATCAAGTTGTTCAACTGAATACAATAAGTGATAATAACATACTATAAGGAATAAATCTGTTACAGCAATCCCTAAATTAAGTTATAGTGAATTTTTATTTGTCTGCAGCATATTTTTATAATATAAGGTAAATTTAATTATTTTGACCAATCCAGGTTTTTTTAGCTTATGCAAACTATCTTCTGCGTTCTAAACATTAACAGGGAAAAGTTGGTAGAAACAGGCAACTATTATAAATGTCCAACGACCAACGAATATATCCGCGCACTATAGTGCACGTCGTAACTAGCAGTTCCAGACCAGAGGTCTTCTACTGCTTGCTCACTGTGCTACTATAACTTGGAATGTCAGTAATTCATGTCAGATATAAGTTCGTCTGTACAGTAAAGATGTCGTATTCGCGGTCATGTGGTCTTGTTGAGGTCATTGTTTTCAAAGTTTTTAGTCATCAGTTGGGAAAGTAGTCAGATATTCAGTGGATGAAGTAATTGTTCAGTGAGGTTGAGGAAGGTTGGTGGCAGGATTTAGAGTTTGTACAAGGAGGTTTGGATGAGTAGATAGTTTGTTGTCTTCATTGGTTTACACATTGCACATTATAAATGTGTAATTTGTTTTCAAAAAACTTAAACATAAAATATTCTACACATTTATTTATATATCTACTGCTTTATCACCCAGTTTTTATGTCTACCAGACTTATAATTTCTTTTAAATTTTACGAATTGATGTTATAGTTTCTTTTTTCAGTGAATTGGAAGATTAGTATCATTTGAAAGATATATTACTTGGTTAGGTCACATTAGCTATTTCATTCAACACAAATCCAATTTGTATTTATTATTTGTACTCATTTGATGCAATCTGGAGTATTGATAGCATCATGGCTGTTAGAAGATTTTTTTGGTCATCGCTGCTGATTGATTCAGATTTCCTTTAATTCTTTTCTCACTTTTGAGTTCGCTAATGTGCTCATCGTTTGAGTTGACTTAATTTTCTTCGCAAATCTACTAAAGGATAGTACCTTTGTTTAAGCAATAAAATGCTATTATTTTTCTAATAGTTCTTTTACGCGTTGTGTAATGAATCTTTTCCACAAATAAATGAATATTACTAACAAAGGGACATCAGAGTCTCAACGTTCTTTCGTCAATTCCATCTATGTCTTTATAAGAAGAATTCATTATATGTTCGGGCGTGACTATCAAATATTATTTGTAAAGGGTACACACAATAACAGAGAAATTAGAACTGAGTATGCTAGCTGTTTTTTTTGAAACTAAGACTCTATAGACGTGCTCGCAATAAAGAATGTGGGATAAAGGCAAAAAAAGCCCATACGAATTCAAACTGTCTGCACTACGGCAACTGAAAAACACAAGTCCACCGAAAGTCAATTTTTATTCTTTTTGCTTTCTCTGGTACATTATACATACCTTATCCTCTCGCATTATTGAAGTCAATTTTCAATTATACCATTTTTTAATACAATTCAGTATCACAAGAACCTTTCTTTTTGGATCTCCAATTTTTAGAAATACTGAGCATGTTTTTCTATTTCAATTTTTTTTTAAATAAATGTTACAAACTTAGTATTAATATAGTCTGTTTGATTTTTAATACATGTAAAGGAACAGGAAAACATTTTCGACAATTAATTCTATCAGGATGTTATCAATTATAATTCCCCGAGCATATTTTCTACACAATAGTCTCAAGAGATTTTTGATCAATGTAATACTGCTTACTCCTTTCAGGGAAAAAGTAATTCCTGTAATTTAATTAAATTCAAGAATTTATTTACAGTATTGAAAGATCTTCATTCAGAGTTTTTTGCACAAATTTGCAAATTTGAATTTGAGTTTGAATTGAATTTGCAAATTTCAGGTTTGCAAATAATGTAAAGTAACTTTAGTTTCATTACTATAATTTATTACCGATAACAGACCATAATATGAGAATTTTCCTCACCGATTAAATACAGGCCCTAGATTAGAATCTTATATTCTTCTTGGTAATAAAAAAGAATAAAACTGGCAGATTCCCCTCAAGATTACATTGTTTATTACTTTAAATTAGAACCAGGAGTGGATAGGGGTCAGGAGCACTCTAAGAGGTAGAGTGTTTTCCTTTAGCTCTGAAGACTGCGGCTTCGAATCTTAGCCGCGGCTCACGATTTTTATGAGGGTGCACGCTTCCCTCAAAGAGCTTTAGAAGGTGTCGGTCCCGATTCTCTACCATGTCAGGTACTTGATCAAAATTCTTTTGTAAAAAGTTTAATAAGATTTTTTCGTGTATCAAAATATGATACAAAGTGTTCGTAAAAATCTCGCTAAGAGCAGTACTGTGGTTAATTAGAATACGAAATGTCAACGTAAGGCTTTCTATAATAGAAAAATACCATGGTAGTAATATTATCCGTGCTACTTAAAAATATCAGTTTAATTTTCATTATTTACTACATGTTTCAAAACTGTATTTGTCTCTGTTTATAATATTCTTAAAAAAAAAATAGTTCGCCTTTGAAATAAACACATACTGTATTAATACAACTATCAATAACCTATAATTACTAAAATTTACTAATTACGATATAATTAGCGGGACAAGGCCCCCAAATCATTCCTAAATGTCCAAAGTGGCCTGAGTTTTAGAATTATTGTTCATTCTTATAAAAACGGGGACTATGAAAAGTATTCATACAGGTAGTTGAAAAAATTCTGGCCCATACTTTTCCTTTTCATTTAAAAAAAATTGGTATGATTTACACTCGATTTACAGTAACTCGATATATCATGAAAACAAATTTCAATTTAAAAGTTTAATATCAAACGTAATAATGTTTTTGATTTAATGTAATATTGCTAGCATTATATTCCTTATTACGACGTAAATATAGTGAATAGTTTTATACCTTTAAATATTTTCTAATCTTACTTCACAAATTTTTAAAATTTAATTTGTAAAAAATAAATATATTTTCATTCAAAAAGAAAATAATCTGTTTGATATAAAAAAACGTATAAACGATTTATTCTTAAGGTGGTATAATTTATGTAAACGGCTTATTATCAGTCATTTGCATATATTATGTATCAACTAGAGAGGCCTAATTAAATATAATAAATTCCTTTAATATAGTAAAATGCCGAGAAAGGGGAATCGCGTGTTCATTTGGTATTTCCATACTTGTTAACGAATTTATGCCGAAGAAGAAAGAAAACATTAGCTGTAAGAAAACGGCAAGGTAATCCATTATACAGTTTAAATATCGTCTATTTGTTTTTATTTTACTACTTGCTAATGCTATATTATTTACAATAATTTTTCAATTCACGCTATCTGGTACTGTCAACAAGATTCCATAATTACTAAAAAGCCAGTTATATATACTCTGTTTTAAAACTTCTTTATTTATATTTATTAAATCTGCAAGAAAGTTTAAGTGATTTTCTTTATAACTTTCATGGCTTTTATTTTTATTTTTTCTTTTATTTTATTGTACTTAACAAATTTTGATTATTTGGTATGGGTGATATTACAGTAAATGCGATGGCTGTTCTTAAAAACTGATTTTTGTCTGCAGATAACAATTTCATATCCTTGTTTATTGGTTTTATATACTTCCCTACCATTATATACACTATAAATATAATATATTAGTATTTAATAATAACTATTTGATGTAACTCGCCTAGTAAAACTGGCCATTTTAGATGTATCATTCGAAATCCTTCAAACAAAATTAATTAAAAAAATGTTAAATCAATATGAACTCACTTAGACAAGCTGAATTATAAACTTAGTGTGTATATCAGAACTGACATTATGGGAATGCAGCACAAGACTATTGAACAGTACTTAGATCCTAAGAGCGCAGTAAATAAAACAGCAGACAAGATCACTGTTGGCACCACTGCTGAAAAGATGAAGGAAATAAAGTTAAAATAAGTTGCGGTACTGAATTTTATAAAACCTGTTATAAAGAACAAGATTTTTTAATGAGGAATGAATTAGTAAATACGTCTCAATGAAAATAAATTACATGATTATGAGTATTGGAACTAGAAAGAATAATGAAAACACCCGTATCTGGTTTAATTATAAATGGGGCAATCAAACTATATTTATAATTAAATTTCTTTGGACTTTGTTTAAATGAAAAACTTAAAGTAGACAAAAATGCTCATTATAATAAATTTTTGAAAAAAAGTTAAAAAATTCCACCGTCAGTTCACCTCTGACATAGGCAAAGTCTTTACTAAATGGACCAAACATGAAAAGTCAATATCCTTTAATCACCTGAAGAAGCGTAGTGTAGGCCCGGCTACTGAACGTGCAACGACAAATTTTAAACTTTAATATCAAAAAATGCAAAAGGCTTTTATTAAAAGGATTTTTTTTAACAACTTTTAATGGTGTCTTTTTTATTTAAAAATACTTTGTATTAAACCCAATATAAAAATTTTTTCCTGAAATGAGTTGATTCCGAAAATTAATTAAAGAAAGTTTGACCCACCCATTTTTTACATGGTAATAACAAATCAATACAGACCAGAAGAGAGAGAATACAACGAAATTAAATTAAAATTTAAAAGACACAATTCATTATAGAAAAAATATGAGCTTAAAATCTGATTAAACTTGTACTTAGTGTTATCACATTATTACAATTACCATATGCTCGAATCCTTAACCAGATCTGAAGGTAATATCAATGTTACCTTAAGGCACCTAAAAGGAGACTATTTGTCCTTTTACTCCCAGGGTAACCCTGAATAACTAATAAAGTGTTTCGAAGCACCCATCATGGTTAAACAGCACACGTCAAGACTGATGACCGAGGGGTTCTTGGTCTGTAGAGCAAACCTAGATAGTGGTGACATGCAGTTCAATTAATCCTCTCGTCGTGGTGTCGTCTGCCAAAAGGCTACTGTTTAGGGTTCACTCTTTAATATTACTTTTGTAGAAAGTAATGTTTTTATAAAGAGGAAACAGTGATGTTTTCACATTCCTTGAAAAAATGGCAGAAAGCCCTTTAAACAGGTATTGAAGGCTATAAAGCTTGGTATCATGCTCCTAATCATCCCGACTCCCAGCTAACAGTAGATCAAACGGATACCATCTGCTCCTGTATTTTGAGGACCAGATGGGCCAGAAGTAGCTAATCCCAGCTTTAGCAACCTTGTATATAGGGTGGTATAGGTCAAGGTAGTCAACCTAACTGAAAGCGTTACACAGGGCTTCATAGTCTCACAACAGGCTCCAAGCCATGGAAAGATCATCTCCTGTTCACAGTTAGCTTGTTTTGCTTTTCAAACAGGAACATCTAATGATGATTAAGTCGAAATATTGAAATAACTCTTGGGCAGTTATTTTTTACTTAACTATAAAGTAAGTATAAGCACATGTTAAAGGCTTGCATCATTGAATATGTGTAATTCAATTCACTACTCACGTGTTGATACGTCATCATAACGTATGCATCAAGCATGTAATATAAACGGGATAGCCAATGCAAAAATCCACTATTTTGTTAGAATAACCAATTAATAAGACAGAATTTAGTCATATTCCAGATTAATTTTCTAAATATTCTTCATTACAATTTCGGTTTGAGCTGTGCAGTCATTAAAACACCTGATATGTCCCACACTTAGGAATCAGACACATTTCAGTATATCTATTTTGACAGGCAGATAGTAAGAAGTATTTGAATCCAAAAACAAAAATATGATAGGGAACAACAGAATCCTGCTATCCTCAGCTGATAGAATTACTTCATTGACAGACCTTTCATTACTTGATGCACTGATACTTCTTTGTAATTTTAGAGTAATAATAAATATATGTGAGATATAGATAATTAAAATTTGTTGCAGAAGTGTAGTGTGCTATATAATTAAGGTACATATTATATTTTTTGAACGAGTACTATAAAAAATGAACGTGAAGTAAAGTTGTTAAAGTAAATTTTTGATGAACAAAAATTTTATTTACACATTTAAACAGTTACTGATTTTTAGGTCTGAATAAATTTTTCTTTACAACTGCTGTGTGGCTGGATGCATATGATAATATATTTTATGGACATGACAAGACACATCCATTAAAAATTGTTATATATGATAGTTGACAGACATATATATAGCATTGTATAGAAAAGCACTGAAATATATTCAGGTAATTTTGAAACACGGGAAAGGTACATTATTGTTCTTAATGAGAAAATGGGTACTAATTCAAACTCACGACTTTACATTCTGTATTAAGTTTTAAGTTCTCTTATAAATGCTGCATTATAAAAATGTAATAAACTTAAAACGATGTATAATAAAACATTTACTACGAATGTCAAATATTAATTTTTACATCCAGTTAATTATCATATTGTTCAAAAACCGGGATAACCATTTCCCTAGTAGGCCAGATTACTAATTTATCAAGATAAATGATACAAGATTGTATCATCAGGCCTCAAAAGCACTTGTATACAGTTTAATCAAAACTAGAATTGCAGAGGCTTTTTTTAATACAAAACCTGTACACGAATAAGAAAAATGAAACTCGTTTACTCATGATGATATCAAAGTAACTTTTTTACATTTTCTTCTTTTATTATTTTTGTGATATCTGCATTTATGTCTTTATTTTATGTATGCTAGTGAAATGGAGAAAAATTATTTTCAGCCATATGTATTACCCCATAATTTTCTGGGTGAACCAAATTCCCTGGAAGATGAGTTTCAGTAAGGAGTTTCAAGTAATGCTTGCAGGCGATCTCCTGGGGGTTGGCGGTCGATGTTAGACGTCTTAGCCACCACTGCTCTAGATGGCAATGACTTAACTTGTCCACTTTTTGATAGTTGATAGAAATTCTAATGACTGTATGCCTGACAAATTTTATTATGGCATCAAAGTTTACAACTTATTATCTGTTGAAAAAGTATCCATACTAATATCTAGCTACCTTGACAAAATTTTGAAAATAAAAATTTAGTTCTAGGGCCAAAAGATATGGAAATATTTTAATAACTTGATATTGAACCCTTTTTTCTTAATCATATGAAACTTATATTTATAATTTATCATAAGTGACGGGCAGAAATGGTGACAATGGTGAGTAAGATCTTGGTAGTATTTTTAAACTAATTTAGATATTAAGCTCAAAGTTCTGGTTCTTGAACTAGAATGTGCTTAGCTTTACTAAACAGGTAGTCTATATGCTAATCTAAATGAATCTTTGGACGCTCAGTCCTGCAGTCACCTTCTGCTCTGTATTTATTATCTTTAACTTCAAATCATAATACATTCAATAATATACTACCTCTAGTTGTTGATCAACTATTGTTGCTATATGAAATGATATATTCTTTATTTTATTGACATAATAAAAAAAGGTACTCAACATTTAGTTAACTGGGTAATATTTACTTTAGCTAAATGATTGACATCAATTGTCTTGTTAGCGCTCTAAAGAACTCAGAAGTGAATTTAATCAAGAAGTTTTGAATGGCCTAAAGCTATCTCTGAATGGACCAACATCATCATTTTACGACTTAATTCTACAAAACACAAGTTAGCTAGATTAAGAAATATATTTATTTTTATTTACATTGCTTGCAATTACTTGTTTGCATTATGATACTTTTGAATGACTAACTGTAGTTGATTTAGTAGATTCATTTAAGTACCCTGATGTAGAAGTTTGAGTGATCAGAATGCAATTGATATGTTTATTGCTGTTATAGTAAACAAACCTTACAAGAAGACCAAAAGGATATTGTCAGAGTCTGTATGGCATCAAAACATTTTACATTCCTTATCCCTTATTACTCCTGTTCAAATGCCTAGTTTTACGTTGGGCACCAGTAATCTTTATTTATTAGTTATACAGATAACAATCCTTTCTTTCATGCTTAAAGTTAATTTATTATCATCTACATTATTTTTAAGGCATATTTAGATATTTCGGACTGTTTTGTTCAGTCATATATGACTGACGACACACTTATGAGATCAGTAAATATAAAAGCTGTGGTTCGTGGTTTTTTGTTGATTAAAACAATGCAACACTTTCAAAACTACAATGTCATGATAAAAGATGCACTATACAATAATTTTATCTCCAAGATTTATTGGCAAAGTGTATATTAAATAGAGTACAGGAAGAGACTAATGTTAGGGGCAGGGTAGCTCAGTCGCATGCGTCATCGCCACTCTCGCTATCAATTTATTCACTCCAGAGGTAAGAACCTAAGCACGTCGAAACTCGGAAAGGACGTAAAGCCGTCGGTACCGACCCTGTACCATGTCGGGTACTCATTAAAGATTCTTACTCTAAATACACTTGAGTTATTCCAAATTTGGGACTTTCAATATACAAATATTTGGGGGGGGATACAATATAACCTCGTAGAATCAACGTCAGAGGTGTAACTTTTTCTAACAGACTCTCAATGTCACTTGAACAAAAAATTGTGAATACCATCATGCAACTAAATAAATAGAAGCAACGCCCAGGCAAGACGAGTTCAGTTCCCAGAGAGGTTTCCTAGGAATATCTGCTTTGTATAAATATTTCAACCAACTTAATTTGCATATTCTTACATATAAACAAATCATAGGAGTTCAAAAATGCTTACTGAATTACTTAGGAAATCTATTGCGGGTATACTTAGTGAATTTTACATTAAATTATAATAAAATATAATGCTTGTCAGCATTAAATAAGAACCAAAATAAGCTCCTTAAATTAAAAACGATACTTAAATAAATTATCCTGATATCTGAACGAAGCCTCCAGAGGAAAGTCATTGGGCCAGTTATCCCAGTACATCTTAACGTATACCAACCACAGACTAAAATGCTTAATGAAATACCATGCTAATCAAACATCCAATAACCTTACAGATATTAAACACTCCAACTTAAAAGCACTAACATTTTTAAAAAAAAGAATAAGAAACTACAGTATATGGTATATTTTCTTATAAAAATATATCGTTTTGAAGAAATCATATCTAATATAATTTTTAATATAACAGAATTAAATTCAGTAATAATTTTTCATTACATTTAAAAGAACCAAACTGCTGTAAGTTTTTTAAAGGATGGGGGCAATAATTATACGCTTTGAAGTTGTTTTTATTCATTGAGGGAAAGTTCAAGGTAATTTTAGTCAGGAATAAGAACTCTTATTTCCTTTAGACCAAAAGAAAGAAATTATCAAAATATAAAAACGTTCTTTGTCAAATTTATTTTTATCTAATCACACAGTACCCAATATAATAACACTGGCCTCTAACTCCAGTACCATCCGAAGAATTGAACATTTAATTACAATTGTTGCAAATATCTAACCAAGCAATATATATTCATTTATTAAATGACTATGAATATGTGATTGCTATTTTATATATATACTCATTAACACAGAGAAATGAACCACAAAAAACACTATATAGCTAACTTTAATATTTCGATATCAGACGTCATCAGGAAGAAGTGTGTTGTACATACATCAAGATGTAAACTGCAACTAATATATATATATATGTTCTATTAAAACCTATGCCTATTTCAATTTTGACACATTTTCGAATTAATTTTTCAAATTTCCTTACCTTTGGCTTCCATAAGTTTGGGACAAGATAAATCAGTTCTCCAAAATTTTTATTTCTGTATATCGACATGTTTCGGTCTTCGTCGACCATTATCAAGGATGTTATTTAGAATCGTTTCACAATTTACTTAAAAACTAATATCATTTTAAACTGAAAAAACTCAAATATTCAATTTAAAATTATATTAGTTTTTAAGTAAATTGTGAAACGATTCTAAATAACATCCTTGATAATGGTCGACGAAGACCGAAACATGTCGATATACAGAAATAAAAATTTTGGAGAACTGATTTATCTTGTCCCAAACTTATGGAAGCCAGAGGTAAGGAAATTTGAAAAATTAATTCGAAAATGTGTCAAAATTGAAATAGGCATAGGTTTTAATAGAACATGTATCAATGAAGGCCTGCTCCCCAAATATACGAATATATATATATAACAAATTCAATAATTTAACAACCGCTTGATAGAATAGATGTTATTTAATAGGGATTCGGTCAATTTTCTAGGTTCAAAAATCAAACTCTCTTTGGGACATTTCAGTTTTATTTAAAACCTTTTTCATAGGCAGAAGTAAAAAAAAATTAATTTCAACTAGACATATATATATATATATAATATATATAATCTAAGGCATAACAAAGCCTGCATTTCATCGTCTAACTAGGCGTGGTGGTGTCAAACGTATATCCGGCTTGATGTAAGAAGAAACTCGATGGAGTTGTAAATGTTTTTAGAGAACGTCATCAAAGATGCTGTGACCTATACTGAACACGCCAAGAGGAAAATTGTCACTGCTATAGTAGATGTCGTCTACGCCTTGAAGCGTCAAGGAAGAACTCTTTACGGGTTTAGTGGTTAATACCCCGATATCTTTGGCTCACGCTTATATATATATATATATATATATTCTGTACTATATGTAACTCTATCATATAGTATAGATTTAGTTATTATAAATTTATTACTGATCCCCAAACTATTTCAATTGTTGTGTTGAAAAATAACTTTTTTATTTGACATCTCATTACTCCACTGGAAGGAGTGTAAATCTAATGTAACCAAAATCATAAGACAAAAAAAGAATTATTATAAATTATTTTGAAGTTTGTTTTATTTTCTTTTGATCTTATGGCTAAAAACAGCTTTATAAAGTTTTTTCTTATTCATGAAAGGAAAAAGCAAATTGAAATAAAGTCACTAAGAGGAAAATCATCCTGAAAGAGAATGTGAACAATCTTGGAAGAGAAAAAGCGTATTCCTTTACAATGTATTTAAATAATTGTAAGTTGGAAGGGACAAAGCTTGTTGTTTCTTTTTATACATAGACTAAAGGATGATGAGTTCATTGTTGTGTTCTGCCGCACTCTTTGTGTTCTGTAATGGAGGAAAAAGGTTTTTTTTTTTTAATTTTGAAGATTTTCCTACTGCTGGGCAGTGGTAGTCCGGCCTCATTAACAGAATAGCTCTGATTAAAGCCTTTACTGAAAGAACAAGTCAAAAGAGGGGATGGAGTGATTTACTGCTCTTTTGTTTAGTAGCAATAAAAAACATGTTTCTGCTAAGTACAAATTGAAAAGAGGCACAAATGTAGTAAGAACGATACAAGGTGATACACTACATCAAATGACAGAATCTTTACATATACAACTGTTTATTCTAAAATTCCATCTATTCGATTCATTAATATTTTTATTATTTTAACTTTTAATGCAAGTTTAATACATTATAACCTCCAAAACTTCTTACAATAATATTGGGGAAAGTATAATGCAGTGCTTCTCACTTTTTCAAAAAAGTTATTTTAACACAATAAACTCCAAAATTATTATCGAAAACTGCGGCCTTCCTTTAAATGCGGAACAAAAGGAGACGAATTGCACATAATATTAATGATAATGATAGTTAAACCAAACAAGAGTGGGTCTGTAGCAGTTAAGCATCATTGTTACATAGTGATGGGTAATTATACTCACATTTCTTGTAATGTGAGCACTCAATCAGTAGCTCACTTATTGTGTGATAGGTTTGGAATTATTGTTATAAAGGAGATGTTTAGAAAAGTGGATGGTAAATAGTACAAAATATAAGATGAGCATTCTGACCAAATAAAGTGTCATAAAAAAGTTACACTATTCACAACATGTGGCAAAAAGTTTTATCTAATAGGTTTTTCCTATGAGGTGTGCCAGGTAACCTTCATATCACAGCTTAAAGTAAGTTTAATGTTGCATTTAAATAGCATTAGATAAAAATCAGCTAACAATGAAACGGATATTGATTATATGTGTAGAAGTGAGCAAAATCTGTAATATTTGAGAATGGAGTTTGGAATATGATCATGTACTATGAATTACGAGAAGAAATATAGAAGTGATAAGAGAGCAGGGTCAATGAACATGTAGACGGCTTTAAATCTTGGAATATTCAAACAAGCTTTGACAGGGTGCTGTCGAAGTATAGAAATATACCAGATACTTTGAAATGGTAGCTTGTGTTACTTAGATAAATGTACATAGAATTCATATCAAAAGTAAATTATCTACAACATTGTTACCAATCCTTTGTGGAGTTTAGTGCCCTTGATGCAAATACTCGAGCCGAGCTTCCTTCTTATTAAGGTTGAACAGAAAACCATCTCATCTTCTTCATTGAGAGAATTTATGTTTTACAGAGTGCTATTACTTTTTTTTTGTGAAACTTGAATCCTAACACTAAGAAAATCAGAACAGTGTTTTGTCTTTTCATTTGCTTATTGTCTGCTGGCAGTAAGTAGTTCATGTAAACACCGCGTCGGTAATCTGACAGTTTGTGTGGTTGAGGTTGTTTATGTAAACAATAAACAACAATAAACCGAGTCACTCAATCTCTGTAATTTTCAGTTTTACTTTACAATAAACTGTTTTTTTTAAAAAAAGAAAGAACTAAATGCTTCTTGTTTCTCGATGTAAATGAAAATGGAATTTGCCCTCTAGAATACCATTAAGAGTGGGTAATTGTAAAGTCAACCGTAAACAGGCAGCTTATGTAACTGCATCAGCCATCACAGATTCAATAAGTGACCCTGATTCCTGAAGAGTCATTACAAAGTGATGGTTTCGAAAAATGGAAGGCAGCCAAAATTAAAGAAAAATGATTCTTTAAAGGATCACCAGACTCGGGGAGCAAAGCTATTGTGTGGCAATGATGAGTTTTATTATTTTAGATAAAGAACCCCAACTGCTGACATTAGTTAATGAAACTGCAAAGAAGTTAGCGAAAAATCGTTTTTGATAGGATATCAAAGCGTGTCTTCGTTTTTTGTTAATAAGTTTTTTTTTGTATCTTCGAACATATTTATTACATACAATAATGTTCACATTTAGACAATTTGAGACCCAACAATATATAGATAGGAAATAATAAATGTAAATTATATCAAAAGGTATAGTAAGCATTATTAATAAAATATGTTAAATTTGTTTTAAAATTGTAAAATTAACCAAAATTAATGAGCTTTAAAGTAAAATAGGTAAAGTTGGAGGTTTTGGTTAAGAGATAAGGAGGTGCCTGTAAAGCAGTTGCATTATCAATTTTCATTATCTCCGGAGCGGAGCCGGTGTATTAAGGCCTGGCAGCTTTCTTTTCATTACTCCCTGCACTGGGCTTTCGCTTCGTATAAATATCCAGATATTAGCTCCCTTACCAACCAAACCATCTTAATGAAATTAACCCTACCTTGTCTTTACCTGGACCTTCCGAGGATTGCATCTTGTCCACAAAACTTTTAAATTTTACTAGCAATTTTCACTGGCAGCAGGGATAATCAGGTAATCCGTGGGTATTTATTCACTCATAATGCTGGCTTCCTTAAATACATTAATGTATTCTATTTATTCAATATTTTACTTTCCTTATAAAGCCAATTTTCAGTTTTCTCCAAGAGATATTTCTTTGTTGACTACTTTATAAAACTTCAATTACTTACTTGAACTTTACTTTTTATAAACTTTCAAATTATATTAAAAGAGATTGGTACTTTTAAATACAACTATTATAGTTCCAGAAAGAGTAATTTACTAGTCCATTACCTCTTATAAAGACAAAATATGTTCTTGTTTAAGAACATATAAGATTGGTATCGTATTGGTATCGCTCTTCTCTAAAATAGTTTTTTTCTTTATTTTTATTCTGAAATAAGCCACTCTTACTTGATTCTATAGCCAATAGATAGCAACGTTTTTGGATGAAAACTTGACTTATATATACAGCAAGAATAATATCTATACAGAACATGCTAAAAAATTAAATTAAAATAATTATAACAGCTTTGATGTCAAATAGACTTTGCTTGTTAATACGAATACTCATAATAATGACTAAGGTGTGAAATCTTAAATGGAACTGGTCAGATGTGATTCATTAAACCCTTCAAAACCAATGAACATCTAACATCTACAGCAGGCTTGCACAATATACGGCCCACGGGACCTTCTGATGTAGCCAGCCAGAGAATTCCAGAATTATATTAGTTTTAACTCAACAATGCAATAACTGCACCTTTTTAATCCAGTGGTCACTCAGTATTTTACCCCTTTATTTTCTCTATTTCTCTTTTGTTGAACTACGACCAAGAACGTTTCAATACAAAGCTGAATCGTTTCTTTTTATTTAATAATATCACTCAACATCTGACAAATAAACTACAATCGACTTGCTGTCGTTAAGACAAAACAGTGGAAAACGTTTTACAACGTCTCTTTGTCAGCCTTACACCTCCTGTCAGCAGTCTTCTCTCACTAATGAACACTTGCAAGACATTTTAAAAGCATCCACTTCCCAGATGTCTTCAGAATTTGACAAAATGGTGAACAATAGGAGATGCGACATTTCTCTTTAATGGCAAGTGTATACTGTTACTTTATAACAAATTGTGTTGAATGCAGCATGTTTTTTATGTTATTGTCCAGCATACATTCTATAATTACCTTCAAAGTTTTATTTTGCGGCTGGCGGCAGATTTTCTGTAATCGATGTGCAGGCATGATTTAAAGTATAACTGATTTCACAAAACTCTTTTGTGTCGGCTTGGTGCTGTACTTTCATTAATAATTTAACCCCAGCCTTGTTATAATTGATACTATTGAAACAATTTGTTGCTTGCAATACACTATACTGCTTGTTGTACTACGCAGCCATATTTTGTCACTATATTATATTTATAGTAGAAGAAATGAATTGATATTTTGCTATTTTATTTCAATAAATATTGTGTTGCTTGTTGTAACGAGGTAGTTTATGTTTAGTAACTGGTATAAAAGTATTATCAATTATTTTTTGTGGAAATGTTTCTTTTCCGCAGTTTTTTTGGCCCAGGCTCTTCACCGGTGATATTTCAAATAAATCATTCAATAATGAGTGGTCAAGACAATCATAATTACATATCTCATAAATATCATATGTCTCATTCGACAATCCCCAAGGTAAGCAGAAAGAAAAAGATAAAGTCAGCGACGAAATATACCTCTAGTTTGAAAATATTAAAAGGCACCAGAACTTCAAGAATCAAAGCTGTTGACATATTTAGAAATGTATTAGATCCCTATTGCTTTGAAAACGTATTTAAACAGATAAAGGACTTTTACTTACTTTAATTTAGTCACAATTCAATTAAAAATTTAATGATATTAATTTTAAGCAATACGTGTTCCTAGTAATACCTACAGATCAATCTCTAACAATTGGAAATGAAACTGAATGAAAGTAAAAAAACTAGTTTGTACTCTAAGCAAGATTTCATAAGAATAACACTAAAAAATCAATCGTCAATTTACTTTCTTCCAATTATAGACTGCTCTGAAAGTAAGGAATTTATCCTTCTATACATCTATTCATTACCATTGATGATATTGTGTTAACACTGCCTAGATTTCCCAGAGATACTGATAGCGTCATATTGAGGTAAAATGATTGAGACACAACCCTTACTCTCAGCTACCCTCTGCATAAAAGTACTGTAACGTTAAGGGCTACCTTCTTACTTCAAGAAATTACTAGAAACATTAAGTTCTCTTCAATAAGTCAAATATACTGCAGAAATATAGTGAATTTCAGGACACATTGAAACTAATTTACATATATTAGTACCTGCACGTTCTACACGACGGTTACTCTGTTGTAATCTACTAAAGCAATGGCTAGCCAAAGTATTCTTTTGCTCCACTCTTTATAAATATAAAAAAAAAGTGTCGCTTCAAATGCTGAACTCATTAAAAAATATTATCACAGACGTGCATTATATATTTCTAGCATACATTTTGCTAGATATTAAAACTAAAATAATAATATTCTCAAGCAAGAAGCATAAAATGAAGTGGTATATATTGTAGTAGCGGAGAATAAAAAGCACAAGTCTATTAGATATAATTATGGAATTTCTGTGAATCTTGTTAAGAAAGAAATCATGAATAAGTAATGATATATTTTATAATAACTAAAATTTCATACAAGCAAGAGTTGTTGAAAGTTTTTATAAGGGAAAACTTGAATATTAGTTCAGCTCAATTAAAAGAAATTAATGTGCAAACAATGAAATATTTATGCATTAAAACTTCCAGGAAAGGAATTTTTTCAACGTTACTTTCTTTATGAAAGTATAATGATCTCTATTATTAGAAAAGACTAGAGGTCATACTCCAAGTTAGAATTCGTTATGGCAGGTTCATTGTATCTCTGACTGATAAATTTCCAACATTGAAACGAGAACAGTCAGATGAAGGCAGTACTTTTGAACGCAGGCCAGTCGTTATCAGCCTTTGGAGCGATCACACCTATCTTCCTGATGACGAGGCCATCGAAATACAGTAGCGAGTTTCAGTGTCATTTCTGCGTGTTCTTTTAAAAATTCTAATATATATATATATATATCGAAAACCTACTACCATAGGCTTATGTTTCAACGGGATTAGTGAATGCCCGACCAGGTATAAAAAGTTGACTATTAATGCCTACATCCGTAAAGAATTCTCGTAATGCAATTACTGGAACCTCCTCCACCAAGAGCTTGATAAATACGCTGAAGTGTTGGTAACAATGGCTTCTCTAACCAAGAGGTTACAAGAGCAATGAAGACATAGCTCGACAAGTGGTATACAGCTAACTCGCCAACCCAGCTCACGGGAGAGTACATACATCTTTTCTACCGAGGGTACATGAACTCCTAGCACAAACAAGACGAGATAGCGATTCAAACATTAATACGCAATAATATACAAACTGTTAACCCCGAAAATCATTTAAAAATACTATATTTTATAAAAACCATACCCCAAAGAACCTGCTGACGTATAATAGACATAAACAAGAAACCGCAGAACTGCAGCGTAGACACCTTATATACGAATATAAATGTACCACAGGGGACTGTGCAACTCTGCCTTCAAAGTATATAGGGCTGACTACGAGGAAGCTATTAAGACGGTTGACTCTCAATCTTGCAGAAGGAGCACCGAAGAGGTGCATAAAAGGAAACTAACGAGAGAGAACCTGACCGAGGGGACAATCATCCTACAGAGCTTCAGATTCATCAGATTGCATACCTCAAGCCCTTTATATAAAAGACAATAAGCTTTGTTTAAATGTCCAAAATGGTGACCTCAATGTAACCGTATTATAAAAAATTTCGATACAAGCTATAAGTTAGTAGAGTTTTTCAAACTTTTTTCGACGCGGAACCCTTTTTGGTTCCAGTAACTTTCTCGGGAACCGCAGATTCTAATGATTTCATGCAATCATAATATAAATAGTTTCATATACCTTTTTAAATAGTATGTATGTTTAAAAACAATTAAAAAAGTAATATTACTGCAAGGTATATTTCTCGAATAAAAATTCAAAACTAAAAGATTTTAATTTTCATATTAAATAAAATATGGAATAAAATTCATATTTGAATAAAAATTCAAAACTCAAAAATTTTAATTTTCATATTTTCCACAAGTGCATTAACAAATAAAACATAATTACAAGCAATTTCAACACAGAGTTTGTTTTGTAATCATTTTTGGTTTTATAGTTGGGAGTTTGATTGTCAAGTTGGCCCCAGTATTAAGTCTACTTCGGTATTTATTTTCTATAGCAGTTTAAAGGGAAGATCAAGTTTCAAATAAGTAGGTAGTGAGAAATGGCAGCAATGTATGAAGTGCTACTTTTTACAATAGAAGGAAATTCGGGATTAGATAGTTCCAAAAACTGACTAGTGATTCATCCTAAATATGAATAATATTTTGACCACTTCTACTTATCTACTTATAATATTTTTAAACTATTTAGTTTATTATTACTATTATTATTTTCGTATTCTATTTAAGAAAAAAGTTTAAAATTATTTTCCTACCTTTATTTTATATAATTGAAACATTTTATGTTTATATATAATATTTCTGTGAAAACTTCGTTGACATTATTTTCAATCGAATACAGATAAAAAATAACACGGAAAATCGTTTAAAAACTAATAAATAAGCCAGTTGTTCAAAAAGGAGAAAGCAGTAGAAATAATTGTAGATGGAAGAAGTATTGGATGGAGAGGGTGGGTGAGGGGCCGATAAATCGTTTGCAACAAGCCGTGGTCGCCGCATTACCCCTGCTCGGGCGACCACATGCGGAAAGCCTATAAATATACCACCCACCGCGCCATTCCTAATTCACTGTCTTACTTGCAACATTATTCCATTACTTGCCGAAAACAAGCCTTTTTGACCCCCATGATTTCATCATCGCCTCCTATCAATGGTTAAGGAAAAGCCAAAGCGTTTAATTAACACGAAATACTTGTACATTATATATCAACATGTATAAACACTTCAACACTTTCTAAAAGGTTCAACGATATTGCGAATTTTAAAATAACAAATAAGCAATTATAAATATTCACGCATAATAAAAAAAGGCCTAACGAATAAAACTGTCAAATCTACAACTGGTCATTTGACCATCACATTACCATTTGAATGAATGATTCAAACTATTTGGAATTTATTTATTAAAAAATAAGTTTATTTTTGATTACTATCTAACCCAAAGTGAGAAAAAATAAATTGTAATTAATTTTCTTAGATATTCTTATCAATAAATTCTGTAAGGAGTGATAGTTTAGTGTGTATAAGAAACAAACCAGTTTACTGCAGGACTTTTATTTTGCCCAGCGCAGAAATGTTGAAATATCTGTATTTAGACGTATGTTTCCGAAGGCGTTCAGAGTTCACTTTTCTGAATCCTTAAATGTTGAAAATCACAAAATATGTTCTACTACTCATTCTTTAAGACTGATTACCTCTTATTTAGTAAAACTTTGTTTTTTGCAAGCTTTATTTGGTCAGTGCGATTTTGGCAATACTTTGTTGAGTTAATTTTTTTCATTACATTCACTAAAAACGGCGTTACAATACCTAAATTTTCTGTTTTCACAAAATGTTTTTTGACGTTAAACGGCCCATTAAAAAACCATGAAAATTTTTCAAGAAATTGAATAACATTTTAACAATTCATACAAAAATTCACGAAATTTTAATTACGGCCAAGAGAAATAACGCTATAAAAACTGCTTGTTTATGCTAGACTAAAGGATCTCCTGCTAAACTTGTCAAATTTGTTGATATTTTTTTACATTGTTTATATTGACTTTTTTTTGACATTTTTTTTAGTAAATGCACTGCCTTTTACTTTGTAGAACTATACTAACTCCAGGAATGAAGGACTAAAAAACATCTCCCATTCAGACATTTATATTATACTTCAATGGAATATTATATATTATATACCCAAGAAGTATGATATTATGTTTACTTATAGTAAAATTGGGTGTAGGCCACTCTAGATTTTTAAGTTAGCATTTTAAGTATCATCAAAATATGGTTTGAATATATCTATATGGTTTGAATATTCTATGTATGTATGTATGTTTCTCTGTATGTATATGTACACATTGTATATATTCCATGTATGTTTTGGTAACTGTAAATCATATATAAATAATGAGTACACAGGCAGACCTGAACGAGTTGAAGGTGGTTCTTGAAGGCTTGCCTAGTTAAAGCCGATATTGTCTGAAGACGTGAAATAGCTCTCTTTGGTCAACGGTAGACTTTACGATCCCCTATGAATGGCTGCCTCACTAGGAGCTGCCCCAAATGGTTTCGCCCTCAGTTTTAGTGCTGACCCATCATCTTATTTTCCATCAATAAAACTTTTAAAGTGCTATTCCTTTCCTTTTTTAACAAGCCTTATATTATTCCTTTATTTTATCTTTATAATACCACTGTATTAAATTTCATTGTCACTGATAGTGATATTAATAAAAATTTAAACTTACACTTAGAAGCAAATTATACTATTGCAATAATAAATGGATCTAATAACCCATTCGATAATTATTATTATATTATAATATAATAATTATTATCATACTGGATAATATATGGATCCAAAGATCCATATAATATCCAATAATTCATGGATTTTAGTAAAATCAATCACTATATTAAATGAGAAGAATAGTTACATCTTCATATTACATTTAAGACCCACTAAAAATGAAACCTTCTTAGCTTAATAAACCGATGTTCATTGCACTGGTAAAATTCTTCCGAAGTATTCAGGGAAAGTATTGATTCAATTCTACTATTTTCCCGAAATATTTGATGCTTATAAAATCCTAGGTACGGTGCATATCTGGATGGATAGTTTGATGGATGGTTTGATAGACAGTTTGACTGCCTGTCAAACATTACCTGTAGGTGACAGGTAATATTATACTGAATATACCATATTATTACTGAATATACAAAGCAGTATTATAGAATATGCTTAAAAAGTCAAACTATTGACGGAGTATTGCTTTAAAAAAAAAATGAAATAGGTTACATTATGATATTTCTTGAGTAATCAGTTATCTGAATTAAATTTCTGCTACTCAGATCTAGAGAACGGAAGTTGTAAGATACCTGTTAGAGATTCGTTCACTTTGATTCAATTGATCTGCATTTCTATATTTATTTTATATCGTGAGAAAAATTACCAAACAATAGAGGTAATAGAGGCGCACATCATGACTGAGTGTAGTACTGGGGAGTCTGCATGTATACCACGCATATCATTGATTCCGTTTATGCATATCGCATAATTATCCATTACGCATATCCGTTTCCATTTAAACGATTGCAATGCCCCGTCAGCGCCTGTTTCGGAAGGGCGGTAACTAAACCGTAAGGGGAAACTTTATCTACCGCAGAAATTGAAGTGAGTGAGACCAAGTTTTTTTTACATGGTCAACTGTAGTTTACTTACTTAAGAGTCAGGTTCCAACTCTTTGTTCTTCCATGAACCTGAAGGACAGATAGCTATTGTGGTGTATATAGAGACATTTACTTAACACTGTATTAACAATGATATTTTATATTATTCTATAATTTCTAATGATATTTTAGAATAGCCTGTACCATCTCCGAATTTTTGAAAAATTACCCGTTAAAGTCTTGAAAATGACTGCAGCCGACAGTCGAAACGCGTCGACATACATAAACCGTTGTTCTAACAACGAAAAAAAAGAATCTTCCGCAAACTGGAAAAAGTCGCAAGGAAAATTATCCAGAGGAAACACTCTATCGTGTTCAACGAAACCTGTCTATCTGAGAGACTGCTGCCCAAGTATACTATATATATATATATATATATATATATATATATATATATATATATATATATATAGGCAGTCGCTGCCCTGTCTTCTTGCGGGACTCTTTGCTCTTCGCTCTTCACACCTCCTGATGACGACGATGGTCGAAATATCGATGTGAGTTATGTCTGTGTCTTTCTGTGTGTTTCCTTCGTTTTGAATTCATACGAAGGCTCAACTTATTAGAAGTTAAGCCAACGTAAAAGGAGTCACACTGAGTGCAATCCAGTCGGTAAACACAGTTGCTCGAGGTACAGGAGGAATTGACCTGAACCGGGTAGGAACTATGGTGGAGAGGGGAATCGAAGGAAGGATTAGGATTTACAATCAGGCAAGTTTGACAGCCACGGCGTCCACATTGTTTCATTCCAGGAACAGGATTGGAAGGCTGAGGGGAAATATGAGAGAAAATGCTTTTTAGATTGGCAGGTTTACGGTAGGAAATAGAAGGGGGGTGATTAAAGATGGAAGAAGTAGAAGTAGAAGTAGACAGAATCGGAAAAGACTCCTTAATAACAGCACGAAGCTTATAAGCGCCAGGGAAGTTCCTGACAACCTTCCTGATGTTCCTGAGGTTATTTTTATAATAGCCAAAACTAGTCTATTATATATATTATTGAAATTTTAAAATTATTTAAAAGACAAAATATTTTATTCAAATCGATGATAAATGTATTCAGAAAAAATATAAAAATCTGGAGCGTAAGTTGTGATATATTAGTATTGAAATATTTTTGACAAGAAGAAAAGAAACTTACGCAAGTATATTCTCTTGATAAGGATACAATAAAGAACAGTTCAATAGGAAGGTATAAGTATCAAATGATTGGCAGATTTTATTTATCATATAAGTGGTACTTTTTTTAAATGGGGACTAATTACTACTACCCAAGTTGGGCACAAGAAGAAAAACGCTGGAGTTTTTAAATATCAGAAAACGTCCAATATTTCCTTTCTTTCATTCTAAATTTAAATATAATTTTTTTAAAATTTGTTTGGTTAAACAATTTTATATGGTGCATATTTGCTAGTAACGATGTGTTATTTAGAAAATTTCGTTTCGTATTTCATATAGAGTTTTAGTGAAGACGTGTTTGTTATAACTGGATAGTTGGGTACATTTAAATTCTTAAATGTGCTCTTTTAAAGAGTACATACTTAATCAATGGTCAGTTAGAAATCTCTGCTGTTTGGTGTCAGATGACTAATAAGAAGTATGGTGAAGGATGTCTTGGCAAGGGGTAGTACATAATATTGTACATCCCCTTCTCATCAGGTTCTGTACTGGCAATCAGCGCATTGACCGTGTCACTTTTCAAATAAGATCAATCCTTTTGTTTTATTCAACAATGAAAAAATCCTTTCAACATAAGATGAAGAATGGGGTAATACAAGCAGCATTAGTTTTGATAATAACGGATATCTTGTTTCATTACCTCTATTCTCCAGTGAAACTGTATACCAAAACTCTCAGGTTTCATTCCATTAAATCTATCATTGTCTTCCAAAGATAGTTCTCTCCACTCTGTGCTCAGTTTTTGATGTTGTCTTATAATAAGATGTGCTTCAATTTTAAAGCATATGGTACAGTTGATATGGGTTCTGCTGTATTGTTGGGGTCCATTGCTTCCAGTAATTCCAGTGTTTCAAAAGTATAAAGAGACAAAAACCTGATAAACATCTGCATCGTAAACTGTTTGTAAAAATTCATAATTTTAATTCTGAGAGGCAACACGTTTGATTCCATCACAAACTTATTATATGCCACTATATCATATTTTCTGCAGTAAAACTATTGAAAAACTATTAGTTGCATTATAATATGAACTAAAATATTTATTAATGGATTGTTTTAAATGATACCAAATAATTCATGTTTAAGTGGAAGTAGTATCAAACATAGCGAAGCCTTAATTTAAAAGCAAAACATTTGGTTTTAGGACAAACCAAATCAAGTTTGGTACGAATTTAACAATTATAGCTGTACAGCTCTGATCTAGTCCAAGGTTTTGACCAGTCAAGAGTCAAGATTGTTGGTTAGTTTAGATAATTATTTTTTTATTCGAAAAAATTCTTACTTCTGCCTTTGGAAAAAGTTTGAAAATAAAACCGAAACGTTGGCAACGAGAGTTTGATTTTGAACCTAGAAAATTTCCTTCTATCGATCACAATAATACGATAATTACACAGCTATACATACATAGATAAATGTGTAAAATGAAAAAAAGGAACTACTTATCATATAATATTGGTGTTGAGGAATAACACAGTTAACTGTAAAAAATGTTAAATAAAAAGAGTGTTAAAGAAAGATGAAACTGAGTTGTGAAAAAGTAAAATATGTTACGAAAGATATGACATCATTTATGGGGATGAAAGAAGTGTTATTTGTATATCAGATGAATTGTAAGTAAAACGAGCATTTCTTATATGAAAGTGAAATATGCCACACAAAGAGGGTTGTGTTGTAGGTGAAGCAAGGAAAGAAGACGTTTTGTCAACGAAGGGAGGGGCCTTAATAAAGAGGGAGATTTATGCTTAGGAGGGGTACATGTCACAATCAATCAAGGGGTATCGAGGTGCAATGAATAATTCATGAATGAATCTGAGCGTGCCTTGGGTCAGTTTACTGTTTTATTTCCCAAAGAATACTAAACGTTTGCTTAGTCATCCCACTAATGAACTTTCGCAAATATTAGCCGACGTTTTATTAATCCCAAAGGATATTGTTGCCAACATAGACCAATAAACCTTTCTCAAAAGACATTCCCTTGTTTTATAAATAATGGTATAATTTGGGATATGAACGTATTTATAAATGAACCGGAGTACATATTTGTTTAATTATTCCTTTGAATATGAAAAATGAAACGTTAAAAGGTTTTATGGAACCCAGTTGAATGTACAAAAAAACCTAGAGGCTGACAAGGAACTCTGTAATTTAGTTTCGAACGTTGCGAAATACTAACAACTTTTCTGTGAAGTCTACAACAAGTAATAAAGAAATAACAAGTATAAAAGAAATGCTCCTATTCCACACCTTGGATATTCACTAGCGCGAATAATGATGGGAAGATCCATAAGAACTAAGCTACTTATAGAGAAGTCAACCTTAGACCTGTCTACCCTAGAGAACGAGGGTGTTCATCAAGTCAAAGTGACTCAAAACAGAAATCCCAGGTTTATTAGATTATTACATTAGACGAGTTGCGGACTTGCTTCTTATAGAATGATATAACGAGATTATTTTTAAAGAGCTTCAAGTGATAAGCAATGGGTAAAAAGAAAAGTGTTTACGAGGAATGAGGGGCCCAGATCTCATTTAATACATGAGAACTAACCAACTTCATAGGACCCAGCTTTCTAAGAAAGCCTGTTGACACAAAAAATTAAAATAAGTTATGAGTGGATTTATTAAATTTTTAAAGCAATAAACCAATTGCACTAAAGGAATCACACATGTTTTTTTAGTTTGAATAGTTATAAATTAATTACTAAAATTTGTAATTGTTATGTTTAAGTGATTATAATAATTTTAAGTGTGAGATGTGTTAGTAGTAATAATTTTAATACTTTAAAATTGTTCATTAAAATTATTGTTAGTTTCACCCTTATATCAGAAAGGATGAAACTTGTAAGTGGTGGCAACAGTCTTGTAACCTTCCAAAGTCAGTCATGAACATGGTTTCATAAATCAAGTTTATATATTCATAAATTATATAAGTTAGATATGAATATATATATTTACGTGTTTTAATTAATGTAAATAATTTATGTTATTTGTAATAATAATTAATAAACATGCACCAACAATACATTACACTTGGTAATTAAAGGATCAATAAAAACTAGATAAAATAAAGTTTATAGTTTTTACTCTGTGCATGAAATACCGCTTTGGGTAATCAGCAAATATCTTCATTATCCTTTTTAGTGAATAGCCTACAGTATAAAAATATTAACTAAATGAAGCATGTATTCATAATATGAATTTCAACAAGCGATCTATATACTTATAAAACTCTGATGACCAATCTTGTTTGTTTCCTTGCCACCGTGCATTGTCTCAATAAATAATCAAATAGACGCATAATTTTGTGGGAATAGAACCCTCGATCCTTTGCATTGTAAGTCCAGCTCGCTACGCTCTGCGCCAAGGGAACATGTTTACCATTTTCTTCGAAAACTGATTGATAAAATATAAAACTCTGTTGATCTTCATTGCTTGTTTAATTGTTTGCAAACGGGCAAAACTTGGAATACCTGTTACTTCCAGTTTATGAAGAATTCTTTAAATAAATTATAAAGAATATTGTTAGTAATAAATTACTTTTAGAAATAACGGCATTAAAAAAAAAAACAGTTATTTTCTACGAAAGAGCTTAGAGTTAACCGATCTTAATCCCATTTTTGGAAATCTTATTGTTGTTTAGACAATGGTTTTTATATCACACATTAACTGTTAATTCTTGTTATACATATATATAAACAAAATTTTATTTATCAGAAATCAGTCACTTTTCCAGGTACAAATGAAACTTCGACAGCCTACGTTTTATTTAAATACGTATTTGGAACATTCCTATTAAACAGATATATGAAATCCCAAAAATAACTTAAAATATATAATTGTAAATAAACTATTACATTAGAGGTTTAATATGAATAGTTTTAGGAATATAAACTTCAACACAAATGTTAGCACAAATACGAATGTTCTAAGGTAATATTATTAAAAAGTCTTTCATTAATGTTATTTTATGTTGGGTAAAATTAATTGAATATTTCAATTTACAGGTATTATTTTTTTGAAATATTATTGAGTGTTTATATAACTTGAATTGACGTTTTATTTATATATGCCATAAAATAAATGACAATTTTCACTTTCAAATGATTTTTGGTATGATTATATATAGTTTCTTTGTTTATATCTTGAAGCATGTTAAGAATACTATATCAAAAGCTTGGGCCACATAAGAATCTTTGTTTTCATTACTTAATAACAAGGAGTAACTATAGCAGTTATTCCTGAATGTTATAATTGAATTTATGTTTTTAACCGTTGCTATAATTTGTTAACACTGAGTGATACAAGGGGTCACGGGGTCATCTAGTATTTATTAATGTTCAAATCTCTTTAAATAACTTGCCATAACTTGTTTACAGTTTTTTCATGGTACTAGTTTGTGTTTTGGGCCATGCCCTGAAACAAATACCTGAATAAAATATCTAAAAGTAGCTTACATGTAAAAATAACAATCTTTTCTTAATTTATGGATAAAATGTCAAAAAAATGTAAAACTGCAGAAAATGATTTAAAAAAACACATCCGTAAAAACATATTAATCAGATAAATAACACAATAATTATTTGTTAAGTAGGCCCACAATAACATGACAATACTTTCACAAAAGTATTTCACCTTGTGGAAGCGACATCAGCTTCTTAAGCTTCTCTTAATATTATTAAATTCTCATAAATCAATATGCTCTTTATTAAAAGTAAAGTTCTTTTAAACAGGAAAACTTGATCAAATATCCATTGAAGTAATTTATAATTCTAGTTAATTAATTAAAAGCAATTACATCAGCAATCCAATTATTTAAAATTAATTGGACTCAAACAAATCAATAAAATGAAGTTTCGGTGATAATATTTCTACTTACCTTTGATATGAATCATTTAAAAACACTTTTCAGATGATTTTTACTTCCAGAGATTTTGTGTTGTCTGTTTATGTTACTATTGAGATAAGCATTTCTCATTTGATGTCATTTGACAATTTCATATACTACATTAACTGACTGGTGAATTTCGAAATGAAATCACATGTCAAACACTAATTTTACAATTTTTATTTTTTTTAAGATTTTGAGAGTTTAGAAGATGATAATGTCACAAAGAAAATATTTTAGAGAAAGTTATAGTAAATGGAATTTTAAAATACTAAAAGTTAAAAATTCGAATTGAGTTACAAACTTTGAATTCTACTGTGTTAGTGTCTTTTTTTCCGATTACAATCTTAACTCAGAGAAGTATTTTTTTTGAAAAGTTGAAAAGGATGAGTTTTTTGGAATATTATTGATTGTTGGTGGCTCTGAAACGGAAAAATCATCATGAAAATGATTTTTGCTATTAGTGATATATCATGTATGATGATAAAGAGGTATAATCATCATACATAAGACAAACAGATTTACCTTCAAAGAGCTATATTTTTTTACCAGTCTTTTAAACAAATGATTTTTCTTTAGTTACTACACTTTAGTTGCTCTTCATCTTCTCTTAAAAGAAAGATGTATCTTATTTTTAAGAGTTAGAAAATTTAAAATAATGAAACCTATGTTATAATTTTTAATTGTTTTTTGACACTCTTTTAATTAATTATCTATACAACTAATTTTAATTTATTTTTCATATATATTTCAATTTAATATTTTTATTCATGAAGATATTTATTAATTTTTTCTTCTCTCTTTCCTTTATTATTTATTTTGTCCAGTCTTCACTTATTCTTAGTTGATTTCCCCCAATTCCCTTGAACCGGGCGAGTGTGACAGCATTGTTGGTCTTAAACCGTTGATCGCGAGTGTTTTTGATGTTCTTCCTCTCCTTTTCTTCTGATTATGCCAAACCAGAAATTAGCCACTGTAAATGTGTGTAGCCATTCATAGTCAACCCTTACATTTGTTATCCTTTATAGATAATTTTCATGAAGATTATATGTATATACAAAACGATTTTTTTTTTTACAAGAAATCAAAAAAAGGAAGGAGTTATATTTCATAAAATAATACGCAAGTGAATTTTATTTTCTAATAAATTTTAGATTCATTAAATTATGGTTCTAATTGCATCAATTAAAGTACACGGTTAGAGTTTAACAAAAAAGTTAAGTTTAGTAGATAATGACAGATAATCTTATCGGTACTTGCATTATTTTAACTTACGTTAAACTCATTATCTTATTAATCATCTGACCACAACTACGTAGGGGAAAAAAAACAAGACATGGTTAGGCTCGGTTGTAGTGGCAGTCCCACAAGGGAAGACACAGGTGGCGAAACATTAACCCTTTGTCGCGCCACACAAAGAAGATTGATTGTACATTAGGGGTCCTAAATTTTGCCTAACTCAAGTGTTTTTAGAATAGGGATCTTTAACGAGTACATGATATGATATTAAAGTCCGACCCGACCCAGGCCCACGAGTATTAAAGCCCGACCCGACCCAGGCCCGCGAGTATTAAAGTCCGACCCGACCCAGGCCCGTGAGTATTAAAGCCCGACCCGACCCAGGTCCGAGAGTATTAAAGCCCGACCCGACCCAGGCCCGCGAGTATTAAAGCCCGACCCGACCCAGGCCCGTGAGTATTAAAGCCCGGCCCGACCCGACCCAGGCCCGTGAGTATTAAAGCCCGACCCGACCCAGGCCCGCGAGTATTAAAGCCCGACCCGACCCAGGCCCGTGAGTATTAAAGCCCGACCCGACCCAGGCCCGTGAGTATTAAAGCCCGACCCGACCCAGGCCCGAGAGTATTAAAGCCCGACCCGACCCAGGCCCGAGAGTATTAAAGCCGGACCCGTCCCGAGCTCGATATACCCGATATATATTTCAATATATTTGGCATATGTTGAAGTTTATTTAGCAAGAGAGAAGCCTGGGCCCGAGGGTCGGGTCGGGCTCGGACTCTGGCTCTGGGCTTAGGATCTTACCCCTAATATCCATAGTATTCCTTCTTACAGCGTTTGCTCTTTTTTTCCTGCATTTTATGAATTAAGCTAGAAAACAGGGAATAAGCCAATGTGGGGCTTTCTACACCGTGCATTGCTATTGAATAGTCATAACCTTCTTCGATCTACAGATTCGTACTTACGACTTCAGTTACAACGAAACACATATTTTAATTAATATTCTGGACAGTAATTTCTCACGAGAAAAAAGTATGAGACAAAAATCTAGAAATATAACCGAGTTTATAAGTATTTATGAATATATAATTTTAAAAAATAAAACTTGAGAAACAAGATTATGGTGAAAATATTTGTTTATTCTATAGTTTATAGCGTGTTTATAAGTTAAAGATATATCCACAAAAAAGTGTAATAAACAAAAAAAAACTAAAACAGAATTAATGCAACATTAACAACATTTGATCAAGAATTTAGGAGACCATTGAAAAATCTTTGAAAAACATCCTAAATAATTGTAAACCTATAGTCATTTCCAAATTTGAATATGGAAAATTTCATTTAAAAAAATAAATAATTCATAAAAAACTAGTAGAGTGAGAAGAGCAATGTCGTTAGAATGTGGAACAGCCCTTGTCTGTAATGTGTAATGAAGCTTCAAAAAAGACTTTATAAATGTTTTTGAATATTCAGCACTTCTGAAACATTAAAATTTACTTCTGGATGTAATAGTTGAAATAGAAAGGCTGTTAATTGTTGAGGTAGAAGTATTATTGGAATTTGTCAATTTCTGAGAAATCATAGTTATTTTGAAAAAAGTAAATAAAGTTAATTAATTACAGGAAGTTGAATGTAGAAATGAAATATTGAACAACGAATTAGAAGGTTCTATGGAAGTATTTAATTAAATTTAATTCAGATTTGTAAAGGCATTTGACTTCACACTAATTATTCCGGCTAGAATTAACCCTGTTCGAGATTCAGACAGAACTCCTTTACTCACGACCTCTTTCATCCAAGCATCAATACTCATGTATTTTCCTTAAGTGCTTTTACCTTTATTAAACATTTTTAGACCTAATTTTTTCCACCACTTGCACAGCATTTTAAATAGATGAATCTATCACCTAGGATTTTTTACATTAGAATGAGGTCCGCTTGAATTAATCATGTTATCCTATAGTCTTGAACATAGTGACCCGTTAATTTTCTATAATCACCGGCTAAAAAGTTATTAAAGAAATATAATTTTACTTAAAAAACTTACTTAAAACTGACAGAAGTATATTAACAAAAAAAAAAAACAAAAAAACAGCATTTGACATAAAAAATGAAAACAAGATAACGTAACATTCACTGTATTTGTGTTTAATCAAGAAATTCAGTCAGAAATATACATCTATGGTCACTCCTCCAGCGAAGACCTTTCTTTATATGATTAAGTTATCACTGTTTTTACGATGCGATCTTATCTGAAAATATATTTTATCTTTTGCATTCATTATTTTACTGTGTTATAAAAAAAGGAGCGTTAGGTCATTTAGCAGACAAGTAAATACTAAATATATAAATAAGTTAGAATAAAAAATACTCATCAAGAATTGTTTGGTTTCTCAGGTTCAAATGAAATCAAACAACTATAAAAACATTGTAGTTTTTTTTTAAATATTTATCATAGATACATAATAAAAAGAAAATAAAAAAAAATCAAAAACAGTCAACAACTATATAGATACGGAAAGACGGAATCTAGTCGGCCACATCTAGGTACTGTCACAATGTAGCAATAAAATCACCTCGTCTGCTTTGAAAGTATGATTGGCTCATAAAAACTGAACCATTCCTGATAAATATTTTTTTTGCAATGGGTATTCTTACAATATTTTATGTATTATACAAGTATAAATAGGAACATTATTTTTGTATACGTTTTTTATTTAGTTTAAAATAATGAAAATATATAACGGGTTTCCAGTAAGATATCGCGATAAAATACTGAGAAACGATCGGAATGGGGCAATTTTTGGAACAGCATTAACAGAATGTGAAAGCAGCTCGGATGTTATTAATGATGTATGTAGGCAGAGGTGAAAGGTAAGCAGAAACGATAAGCTTGCAGCTCTCGCAGATAAGCTGGTGGCCAAATTAATAATGCCTTGTCAATGAATAGATTTCCTTTTTAAAATGATTTGCGCTGCTTGTTTAATGAAACGATAACCGCCAATATTTATGAAAAAAAAAACCACGCTACAACATATATCAAAACATACTGTGACATTTCGCGACACAGTAGTGTTAGTGGTTAGAAAAGTTATGTGCCTACGAACTATATCGCATGATGCACCTGTTCATATTCTTTTATCATTGTAGTAATTGTGTGTAATGAACAAATTAATGAATACAATATACAGGAGAGTTAACGCAAATGTAACACGATATTACGATATCAGTCTAGGAAGACAAGAAAATACTGTTTTCAAGCGGCTCACTTCTGCTCCAAGTGATGATGGGAATGCCAAAAATTGTACTGAGTTCTTGTTGCTTCTTTTGTGTGTTTTTCTGGGTAATTATTTGATTCACTCTGACAAAGACCGCTTGTTACGGTTGAAAGATCTTAGTCTTGTTTTCCCATTTTCTTATTGTGGTTTGATCAGTGATATATATTGGTGTATGATGACAGCAGGTCTTCTCTCAAACAGGTATTGCTAAAGTTGGCAGCAGCTTCTGCGTTGACTAATTTCTTGCTGATGTTCTCTAGTTTCCTTACTAGTTTGCGGTAACTTTCGGGTATTATCCATAGGAGTTCTGGTAACGACATGAAAGAAATAAATTAAAACGCTAAACACTTTAAATCTAACCTAATCTAAAGTTAATTTAAATTAACTATAATCTAAAACTATAATTTTAAACTTAATCTAAAACACAAGCTTTCGGCTCACATTAGCAATCATCAGGTAAAAAATGATAAACTAAAATAGTAAACAAAACAAAAGCTACGTTAATAAGAGCAGTTAACAACTAACTATGATAGAAAAACAAAATATGTTTTTCAAAATAGTTAACAACTAACTATGATAGAAAAACAAAATATGAGAAGGGAGGGAGGTGTAAGTGGGAGGGCCTGTGTAGGCATGCAGGGCAGGGCACTGAACCCAACTACCTGCGTGTCCCTTCACCTACCTCTCTTACTATCTTATAGGTAGTATCAAAATTTTTTGAACTTTGTACAGCTTTAAGGTCACTATTTTGAATGTTTAACGAAAGGGTTATATTCTTTAATGTAAAGGGCTTCGAGTATATGCAATCTGATGTCGTCTTGGAAGCTTTGCAAGATGGTTGTCCCCTCAGTTAGGTTCTCTCTTTATAATTTCTTTTTTTGCACCACCTTTTATGCATCCTGACTGAGGGGACAACCATCTTGCAAAGCTTCCAAGATGACATCAGATTGCATATACTCGAAGCCCTTTACATTAAAGAATATAACCCTTCGTTAAACATTCAAAATAGTGACCTTAAAGCTGTACACAGTTCAAAAAATTTTGATACTACCTATAAGATAGTAGGAGAGGTAGGTGAACTCCTATGGAAAATACCCGAAAGTTACCGCAAACTAGTAAGGAAACAAGAGAACATCAGCAAAAAATTGGTCAACGCAGAAGCTGCTGCCAATTTTAATAATATATATATTATACCAATTAATGAAATTATTCCATGATTTAGTCACCGCCTGTCTTCAGAGCGACTCACTTCTTAATATCTCTTTACCTGGTAACGGCGCGGCGAAATGTAGCAGTCAGTTTTTGTGTTCTCTCACTTGTGTTCTTTCGGTGAATTTGGTTTATATATGTATAGTAATCATCAAGAAAACGATCCAAAGAGGGAAACAAACGTTTTAGGGTAAACTATTGATAAACAGTAAATAGAAAAACACACTTACAGTCTCTGATTTTCGATTTAACCGAAGACACCGATTTCGATGAGAGAAGAGATAGCAACTCCTAGCACACTTGGGAAGCGACAGTGGAAGAAAGAAAAATACTTTTCTCATCCGTTCCAAGTTTTGAGTATGATTTCATATATTGCAGAATAATTTCTTTTTCTTGGTACATCTATCTGCACTTGATTCATTCTGCTTTTGATTCACTCTATCAAATGAAACCTATATCCTAGAGGCTTCATCTTCTACTGTCAATTATAATCCTGGTACAGATAATATTACAAAGTAAAATAACATTTATTGAGGCTAAGGTCGGCTTTCTCTCTAAGGCTTTCATGTCATTCCTACCACAAAAAATAGCCTCTCTAGAATTTGAGGATCTCCAAATTAACAGATGTATTATTAGATGTCTTATGGTAGTAGCGATAGAGATCTGAGCTTTAAACTCTAAACGTCTTTTAAGAAGTTCAAATTAATCTTACTTAATTAACCACCACCTCTTCCAGCTTATAGTGCTAGTCACTTCTATTATATGGAGTTCTACAGATCCAGCGTTAATTAATAATTATTTAACTTAATTATTCCATTATCCCCCCCCCCCCCCAGAACAATTGAGACATGACAGTTCCTTGATTAACACGTCTTTCCATAAAGGCTCCAATATTGCCCTGATATATCCTGTGATCAAATCCAGGGTTTCCTAATTTCTCCTTCTACCAACTACTTCTGACTTATTTATTTCATGCTTCATATTGCTATAGTTTCCTTACTTCATCACAGTGCCTACACCTAAGGTCCCATCAGTGAACTCACCAGTACCTTTGTTTCTTCTGAACCCAGGCTTTCTGGTTTTTTTTTTCTCTCCATGATTCACAATGATTTCAGAATGCTTGATTTTCCTCCTCTTAAAAGAGGAATTACCTCACTTTGCAACGTCTTTAGTAAAACATTCAGCCTTTGTTGGTTCCCTCTTACAGTTTTTACTTCATTTTCTATCATCTTCTTATAAGGAAGTTTTTCATTGTCATAGTTTATGTTTATCTCTATTCATTTTCTCTTTATATAACTCTTCATCATGTTCGTTTTATAAATAATAGGGATATCACTATCTCAATCGATCACACTAAAGGATGGATCCTTGAGTTGCCACCTTGATATAGAACTTCACCATCTCTGTCCATTTGTTTATTTTTTTGTTTTCGTTTTCGGAGTTTGTTTTCAAACACAATGCCTTTTGGATTGATTGTTGCAATTACCTATAAACCAAAAGTACTGATTTGGAAAACGTTGTGATTCTTTTCTTGGCTCATATATTTATGACTACTTTAGAGAAGGGACTAACTAAAATAACTTTTTAAAACCCTACTACAAATGTTTGTAAAGCCAATATCTTCTTCTTTCATATCCTTTGGCGTCATCTTAACCATGATTTATTCATTTTCTCACAAACCTTCCAAAATTACGTCTCTATTATTTGATTCATTCATCATACTTCCAAGTAACATTTCTCTTCGTGGGAGTAATGTTACCTTGGAAAATGATCACTTCTCCACTTCTGTTCACTTCGAAAACTTTATCAATACTCAGAAAATATAATAATCATGATCCTACTGATGTCAAGAGTTTCATATCAAAATGCTTGTCTAATCGCCTCTATCAAATCTTAAATAACTTCAAAAATTGTATATTCCACCTAAACCAATCAAAAAACAATTATTTTTTTTTGTCTCAAGAGAAGATGAAGGATGAAAGAATAGGGTAATTTCTTCTTCTTTATGAAAAATTATGCTTCATCTACTAGGATGCTCACCAATCAAGAATGTTTTTTTTCTTATTATAACGGCTTCATTCATACTTTGTCTTTAATCATTATCTATCCATTTCTTGATGAAAACCTCAAAACTGGAGAATATTTTTTCTATATGACTCCAAACTTTCTAATTCTGTTGGAGAATAGGAAGGAGTGGTCTTCACATCTGTCAAACTTATACTCGTATAAACCCTAGTATTTTTTTCCTTCTAAATCACTATTCTTATATAACCTATATCAATACCTTTTGTACTTATTTCACGCGCACGTTCCGACTGCATTGCATTAACTGATGGTTTTTAGGTATCTGATACTTAGTATCGGTTGTAGTAGTGCATCTGTTCGTCAGAGCAGTAACCTTCCGATTATCAGGTATACAAATTCTTATGACCTCAGTTTTATAGAGTGTTTCCGTGATGAAATCTTTAATCAGATGACTGTTTCCAAAATCATGACTTATGACCAATCAGCTCTTAGCAGAAGTCCATATTACCTGCTTGACCATATTACAAAATCATCTCCGGACTCATAAACAACGTTGAACATATTAATTTGTTTATTATTGACTAAGATTTATTTATATATAAAAATTTATTTACATATAAGATTTTATTTACACATTCCTGTGGCCGTTACTTTCATTACAATATGATTATTACTTCTTTATTACCCTTTTTACTTCGGTTGGACTTCATATAGCTTATTGATATATAATCGCAGAAATATCATACTTCTGTTATGTTTTCTTTACATCCTTTCTTTGTCCAACTTCCGCCTAAACTTGATTGGTCTAAGAAGCTAGGATTTCTATCGATGAAGACGAGTGTAAGAATATAAAAGGCTGTTTGTCTGCCATTATTCCTTGACACACTTGTTTACTGTTACTAGTCGGTCACTTGAAAAACAAGAAGTTTTCTGAATCATCCAGTCATAAAGAATTCTAGGAAGTTATCCTTCATCAGTTGCATTCTTACGCCAAGCAGTCTGTCTACAGCAAGAACTTCCGGTCGGTCTTCAAGACGTGCTCCTTATCTCCATGTTCGGACATTGGTCTGTCAACCTCAAATAGTTCTCTTAATTAAACCAATATAATAATTACTGCTATATATAAATAAATCTTATGGTTTTTCTTAAATGCCAAACCAGTCAGCTTTGAACTGAATTAATTATATGTGTTCAACAATAGACATCCTTTATGGAAATTCATTCAAAGATTAAGAGAAAAGAATTCAGAGAAAAAAAAACAACAACAAAACTGACCTTAATACTTTGACTTCACCGACATTAGGAAAAAAGGGCTTGCTCCTCTGGCAAACAGCAACTGTTGTGTTGAGTTTGAAATTGCTGTTCAATAATGATTTGAGATTGAACCAATTGATTGAGCCAATGTCTGACGTGGAGGTTAAAGACCTGGGGGACACATTTTGCAGACAAAGAGGCTACTGTAGAGAACCTGCTGGCGTAAGAATGCAGACAGATTCCAGGTAAACTTCTCGGTCAAAACAAAATGGTTTATTTCAATGTAATAAGAGTATGAATCACAGGTTTGATTGATAAAATGCTAATAAGTCACTGTTACAGTTGTTTGTTCTTAACACAAGAATTATAGAAATTTGAATCATGAAAAGTCAGCCAGATAGTTTAGTAATATGAGTTCATCAGTTTTTCAATTATTTTAAGAGATAGTTAAAGAAAATTATGAAAATAATTGAGCCTTTATGCAAAGTGAGATAAACAAATTTGTGCCAGAACGGCCAATTCCCCTCCTCTTTCTACTGCAACGACCTCAACTTTGGTGCTCCTTTACTATTTCATGCACTCCTATGACGTTTATTGAAAAACTTTACAGGTTTTCATAATTTTGTTTTATATAAATAAAGTTAGGGAAATTCATCTCCAAGCTCCATTCTACATTGGCTCACTGGATTCCAAATGATAAACACGAGTAACTTATCTACAGCTCTCTTAAGATTAAATTCAAAGACACAGCTTCCCTCCGCCTTAGTAAACTGTAGAATTATTCCTTCTACAAATGATATTAATTATAGACCTATTTTTGAACCTTTCTCTTAGGTATTAAGAAACATAAAAACAAGAGAAACTTAGTATGCTAACTTTTCCTGTCTTCACCTCTACCTGTTTCTTTTCATTAATGAATGATTATTATATACTCTTCTACTAGCTACGCAGTTACTCACGATCCTAACCTAGGTGTATAATTAGATACATCAACCCTACCGGTGCAGGAAAAAATTCCCCCAGGAAAAAGCCCACCGGAGAAAAAAAACCCTCAATAATGCTCCCCCCTTCCCACCACCGAAATGGAAATGAATCTACTTTTGACTAGAAGTAGTATATTAAAACAATACCAAATTACCAAAAAATATAAACACTTGTGAAAAATGAAAATAATTTTCAGGTACTTATACAGGTACGTACAATTTGTACATATATATTTAAAAAAAAACTAGAAAATACCACAATATATAAATGCTGAAGTAAATCAAATTTTGACATATATATTTAACAAAAGCTGGAAAATACCAGAATATACAAATGCTGAAGTAAATAAAATTCATTTCTCAAATAAAATAAATTAAAAAAAAAACCAATACATTTTTCGATATAAGAATAACAAAATCGTTTCAGAAAAATGAAATTCATCCAAATAAAAACAATGTAAACAATAGTGTCAAAATATAATATCTAAATGTCAAAGGTAAGTCTCAAATCATTTACTGAGAATGCACAGAATCCTAGATCAAGTAATCATTTTACTTTTTCTTTGATTTATTTCGCCGAATGGTAAATTATATGCATACATACATAATGAGAAAAATTTAATATTAGTACATCTTTTAATTGTTTTTTCCAGGGGGATTTTTTCCTAGAATCCAACCCTTCAACTGCTTGCTGTGGTTACAACCGTTACAAACCTCTGTTCTGGTGAAAATTAATAGCTAATAATATAATCTAATTAAGTAAGATTTTTCAAGTATGGACATGACAATGATAATTTCAGACTATAAAAATGATAGCTGGCGGTGATTTAATTACTGTTTTGCAACATTATTCATTGATGTTGTACTATCATTTTATAAAACTGATTAAATGACGACTAGAAAGTTTGTTTACTTTTCTCATTCAAGTTTACTTTATTTTAACTAATACAAAAGAAACAGTAACTTTAAACCGACTCTAATGGATAATAAAACAAGATTAAATGGTTTAATGCTCGTTGTGTCTTAGCATAATAACAACTTCTACCAATCTGTTATAAAATGAGAAAATCAGGTCATCCAAAACTGAACAAAATAATAAACCTGGTATCTTTCTACACTTAAATAGAATAAATATAAAAGTCACGCGAAGTTCTGATTAATATTAATTTAAATGTTTTCTTTCTCTGTGAGTCCTGCATGCTTTGTTTAGCTTATCTCTTCCATCATAATAGATTTAAAACGAAATAGTTATTAACTAAGAATTTTAAATAATATATACTTTTTACAAATTATTCTGACTTCAAAATATAATGTGAAAAATAAAATACACATTAACTAGTAGCAACAATGAAACTTATAATTTGTATAAATTATAAATAATACTTCTAATTTGGTATAATAATTGTATAAGTCTACAGTAATAATGTTTGTATGCTACAACGAAATACAATTACGTCGTAATTTTCTTACTTATTTGTAAGAAAATAAATAAGTTTTTTTGGAAATATAATGGTTTTATTGGAAAGCTATTTCCAACGAGTTTAATAAAGATTTATATGGTTTTAAGCCAGAAAAAATGTATTTCATAAAATTTTAAAACTAAATATTTAATATCAAATTGAATTTAGATGCATTTGTTCAAATTACTAAATCATTATGATATTTCCAGAGGTATTACATTAAAAAAGAAAGAAAAGTATTAAACAATAATTTTGAAAAACATTGAATAAATGAAATTACAACATAAAAAACATCTAGATTTACTATACTGAATGCATTAATATAAATAAAAAATCCTTAATAATAATTTGTGTGAATAGTTAAATTAACAATAGAAGTAATGCAGTCACTTATTTTAAATTTATGAATTACACCTTTACTCTTTTAAAAAAAAAGTCATTTTCCAGTTTAAATTTAGTTCATTAGTTAATTTTTATAATACTAACGTGTCTGAAATTTTATTTTTGCCACTAAGCTAATTAAAGAAGGAGAAAGGAGGGCGAGTCATATTTGATATTTGCTAAGAACATTCTTACGGTTTGGTTAGTGTCATCATATTTTGTAAACATGAGAACCTTTGTGCATTTGTAGGTGTCTCAAACTTAATGCTAAGACAAATGCTAGATTTTTATTTATTACATTATGCATTTAACACAGAAATAGGTAGAGTCAAGCGCAATGCTTAAACCTCGATGAAAATATATAGCATTGACATCTATATAGATAAAGCTCTATAGTGGAATGCCACATCAAGTAATGTAGTTCACTGTTTACTCTGCAAATGATCACAGCTATATTGAAAACACCAGTTTTTACTACGTATATAATCGATGTTAAGCGACAGTTGGTGTGGATACTACTTGGATAGGTGATTGTCGATGCTCTAGATAACATGGACCGTTCTCGTCCAATTTTTCAAAAATAGAGGCTACTTGAATAGAACAAAGCATCAGTATATTTGTGTGAAGACTAAATTCTTTAACTTTTCAATGATGAGTAAATATCTTAAATAGGAAAACTCAAATCATACACTTCTGACGTATCACATATGTGTTTTGACAGTTTCCAGGCCTTCTTTTAATTAGTTGTGATGTACAAGATAGCGATTGTATCATATGTGTTAATAACTAAAAAAAATATATGGGTTCTTTATAAAAATCTTGTTAATTTGTTTCAAAATTTAATAGGACCCAAATTCTAAATTTGTAAAGGAAAATTATAGAAATTTGTTTAACCAACATAACCTTTCTAACAATATGGATTTTATTGTACTCTTTTAATATGTAGTTTCGAGTACTTAGTGTTGTACTCAGGCTACATCTGCTACACGGGTTGGGCAGAGAGAAACAAAGACTGTACAAACTGTAAGAAGAACACTATTTGGTCGAAACGTGTTGTTGTTGTTGATTCATGAACCAATTTTTGTGAAGACCAATATATTTAATTTTCTAATTATGAGTAAATACCACACAATACTAATTTTTTCCATTTTACCATCAAATTTATTATTACTGAACAAATAATTTATTTTCAAAATCAATTTATGAATTTAGAGTGTAATGTGTAAGCGCAAAGTTAATTTAAAGGGCTATCTTTTGTTTGTATGTACAGTGCGAATGCTATCCGTGAAAGCTAAAATATACCTCATTACTTCTACATCAAGTTATCTTTTGGAATTTGGCTTTAGTTGCGCCTCTCAGTTATTGAGAAATAATCACACTGGCAGAACATTGTGGTTAGAGCGGAACTCTGCCCTTACTTATCGAAATCAGACCTAGATACTCCAACATTAGTTTCAAAACATCAGCCACAAGTGTCTCCTTAGTTACCTTATGATATCAGTGTTCCAACAGTATCCAGTTTTAGTTTCTCATTAATAACTTTGCAGGCTATAAGTATTTGAATAGGTAACTTATCCCAATGAAATAAATATCATTTAATGATTAATAATGTATTATAAATGTTAATATTTATTTATAATTTGTATTTATAGAGTTAGCTATAGTTTAACGTAACAATTGTTTACAAGGAGTCACACTTTCTATAAGAGATCTCTGTTTATATAAAAGTTTTGTATTTGTAATTTTAGGTTGAGAAAGTATTTGCATAGAAAGTTGATCCATGCATAGCCTTTACAAACTCTATACCAAAGAATTTACACAAATAATCTTTATAGGCATTCGGTTGCAGGTATTATATTATACCTTTTACAGCCTCCAGAAGCTGAAAACTTTGAGTTAACTAAACTCGACTTTACAGAAAGTAAACCCATCATCACAGATAATCAACAAAGCAATCTTCATTTGGTTACCGGATCACACCAGTTATAGTTGACATGTTATTGAGGACGATTAGTGAACAGAACTAAGGCATACTTCTATTGAATGACTGTGATTGAATGATGAAAAGAAACAGGTAGCAAGTGCATTAATCAAAACACTATTACTTGGAGAATAAAATTATAAATCAGAAAGGAATAATAGAACTTATATTGAAATATAGACTTAATCAAATCAATGGAACAAAGGCGATTAGAACCACGATGAGTAGTGCGCTTAATTACATTGACTTAATTAATTACTAGTGATTTTGACGATTGATATTTTAATAATTCAAAAGGAATCCAACAAGTGACTACAGAGAAAAAACAACTTAGTACTTTGCTGTCTTTTTATAAGATCAAAAACTTATTAATTCTGTATTAAATAGTTTTCACATAAAGGTTAATTACAGCTATAATACTTTAAGTGTTTACATTAGTGTAGAGTAACCAGAAGAGCTAGAATATAATTGTAAGTACTAGTTTTGTTGTAACTACGATAAAATACTTTTCTCATTTCTCAATATTGTCCGAAAAGAATATTTTTTTCTAAAATATATACATATAATTTATAGCGCTACTACATTTTATACACATACTTATCTATAGGCATTATGCTCTAAACATCATCATGGATTCATGGCATGAAAACTTAAAATTTCTAAACCCATTTCAAATCCTAATATTTCAAAATTCATTGTAACATTAGTTACAATAAAGTAAAATTTTAATATGCTTTAATTTTAGATCAAATTATTTTGCATGATACAGCCCTTCACTCTGTGGGTAGCACTATAGGCCTACAACACACCACGAGTGTGGGCGTGGAAAACAATTACGTTGTTTTTTTCAATTACATTGAAAAGTTATAATATTTTTTACATTATATGATTAATTTGTAAAAATTAATTTATTTAATTAATTAAACAAACAATTCTTCCACAATGTATGTTCATAAAAACATATAGTTGCTTTTGTTATGCAAAATAGTATGCACCACTTTGATATCTCGAGTGAAACAGAAAAGAAAGAACAATTATCCACTTTTAGATGAATAGTTTGAAGAATGTTTTAATAATTATTTGTTTGAAATTTTGTGCAGGTTTCCAAAAATGTTCATCCTAAAATAGTTAATTCACAAGATAGGCATGTATGAAAAAAACTAGCTCTGACAATTATTCACATGCATTTTTTTTATTTTTTTTTTAGATAGCACGTCACTTTAGAGGATAAATTGTTGTAGAGAGACAGAAAAGAAAGCAAGGATGAGGCGAAAAGAGGGAAATATATATTGAGGACGTTGTTTAAGACGACTTGCCAAGACATAGGTAAAAAGATAGCGGTGTATAAAATAAGAGGGGTAGGGGGTTGAAAAATGAAAGGACTAGTGGTGGAGGGTGGATTTCTTAGGGGTGGTCCAGACGCTCCATCAAGCAGGTCGGGTGTTTTCGGTTGTTTCCGGCAGCTATGCTCCCGATTCACAAGGCTTCCCCTTTTTCATTGTAATAACGTACTGTTCCTTCATGTATTTTATATTATTCCTGAACTTGCAGACTTTGTAGTATACTGTATTGGATATGTATTACATAGCGCACAACAGTTTTCGTTGTTTTTCTTTCCTGCATATCTTAGTGATTACGATAATGGATTATACAAAATATATTCATTTTATAGTTTTTTATAAATTAACCAGAAATTACATTTACAACAAGAACACTACAATAGTTAATAGTACGTTTCAATTTATTTCATAGCTCAACAACGGATGGTGATCAGAAATGAATTTTTTTTTGAACGCATTTGAAATCATTATGTTAGTACCGTTTTAATAATCATTTCTAAAAAGAAAAGCATGATATATAACTAAAATCTCGATAACTTACGAGAACTCTTTTAATTCCTTTTTCTCTGGGAATGTTGAGTAAATTATCTTTTAGCCACCACAAAACATTTGAAAGATTTTTGAACAATAAAAATTACGTGATTTCTAAGGAATAGAAATCACATCACATCTGATGCTCTGTGATTTGTTCTATATTTATTATAGAGAATAAATTTGTAATTTTTATCTAAAACAGATAATAGCACGACACTGCGTCTCTTTATAATTGAAACAGAGATGAACCACGTACAGCTGGAGGAATGATCTTCTTATGTTTTCTACCAACACAACAGTTTTTGCGGAAGAATGTGGGAAATTATATTTTTTTTTCAAAATAATAAATAGCATAACATATTATTAAAAATGGCTAAAATATAGTTATAATTATTAATTATTATTATTTTAAGAATGAATTTGGAGGCAACTAAATCATTCTACACAAAATATGGAAGAGTCGATTCAGGAACTGGGCCAGGTGAAACAACAATCAACGTCCAAACCACAGTAAGAAATCAAAAAAATGACATGATCTTTCATGTGTAACTATCAATCTTTGTCAAAGTCAAAAGTGATACTGATTTACCAAATTTTGTGATATATATGGAGAATGTTCAAATGGATACGCATCATACCCTATAAGTATTAGGAAAGAACAACAAATATTCCGATAGTCAGAAACAGCTCTCTATCCTTTCGTAGCACATTTTAGTCGAATCATCTGGCAAACAGAGAATAATTATATCTAGGATAATTATAACTACGAAGTGACGAGGACGAGTACGGAATTGAAGTAATTTTGTAGAATACTGATACAACACAAGTATTGGATGTTATTCAACAATATACCTAGTTTTATACATAAAGTTACATTATATTTACAACTAGAAAACGCAAAAAACACAAAATAGAGGACGAACACTCACGATTCTCGATCATTTTGACTGTCTTGCCATGTTCAGGAGAGGAGAAAAAGAAAAAAAGGGGAAAAAGGATATATAGTTATATATATCCATAAAAATTAATAATCAACAATAACTCTTGATATAAACACCACAGTAAACAAAATATATATTAGATACAATGCTCTACTAGTATCTACATTACTACAATGCTAGAGCATTGTATCTAATATATATTTGTTTATTGTGATGTTTAATTCATATATATCCATATAATATATAAAATATTCAAACCAAAATAAGAAATGGGGAAAAAGACTATGATTTTCAACCGTAAGAAGAGGTCTTTGTCAGAATCAAATCCTAAGTTGGGAGTTGGGATTTGACTCTGACGAAGACCACTCGTTAGGGTTGAATGATCTTGGTCTTTTTTCCTATTTCTTATTGTAGTTTGAAAATTGGTTGCTATTTCACGCGTTAATTGTGAAATCTTGTTATCGATTCATATAATACGATATATACTAATATATAAAAGTAAAACTATTAAAATACTTCATTATGTCTGTATGAGGATTATTTGGATATGAGGATATCTAAAGAATGAGTGGACGAGACCAAATGAAAGAAATGCATATTTTTTCAGAATCACATAATTACAGCCAAAGATGGTCATTGCTGCACATTAATTAAATTGAGTGTATCGATCTTATTTTTGGTAAATAAATTGATAAACTTTCTTGGTAAAATAAGTGTATAATTACTTTCGTTTCTATCTTTAGTTGAAACTGATAGAAGTTCAAGAAGCAGGAAGGAAATGGTTTTCTCTAAACTCAAGTCGCCTAAAGATCTCTGTTGCTAGACACCGGGGGAGATTGATGACTTTTGAGGGAGGTGGGCTGGGAAAAAACCTGAGACCTGAGCCACACAAGTCTATTTAGAGGGTAGTGGGAACAGTGAAAGATTTGCACGCACTGCACACTCTCAGTCTCTAGAAATACAAACATTATACAGTTGTTATCATTTTTTTCAAATAATTTGTATACTTGCTCAAACGACATGTCTATAATATATCATTTATTTCAAATATATCTATATCCTTGAAATATATTGACTTTCTCCTACAATAATGATAAAGTATAATAGGGTGCCGGAGAGCTCTCCGGCTTTAAATATTTAATACCATAGTTTCAGTTTCATTTGGAAACTTTTCGACAGGCTGAATTAAGAATTTATTGAATGAGAAAAACTATGAACATTTACATTAGTGGAGGATTCACAATATTAACAGATCTAAACCCGCTAGTATACTGTATACAATGTTACTTTTCTAGTAATGTAAAAGTTCATTATTTAAATTCTTTTATTTAATAAATTCTTGCTTCTTATTATGAAAAAAAAGTTGCAAATCAAATAGAAACGTTGCCATTTGACAGTTTAGCTTTATTCTTGTAACCAGAATGTATCAAGATTTATTTGAATATATATATAAGAATATCAAAATGTATCAATTTATTTCAATAATACGAATATCTACAAATGAATATTACACATAAACACAAAGATAATATGTGTATTGTTGGTTAAATGCTTTAAACATTTTCGAAATCTACTTTACATTTTGGTTAGTTCTTTTGAATCCTAGTTTCAATGTTTATCATGAAACTACTTTACCAAAAAAGTTCTTTTTAATATTTATCTTTCTAATTTAAGAATTTTCTTTAAATAAAATTAAAGAATACAAGAAAAGCTGAATGTTTGGTCAACAATGATAATCTTCTAGAAGTAATTTACTATAAACCTAAAAATAAGAAGTGCAGGTCTAAAATTGAAACAATAATGAATATGAATTGCACATATAGAACATACACTACGCTTAAATGGGAGGTTCCAATAATGTCCTCTCATTGCTGTGACACTCAGGCTTCATGTCAATGTCTTTTTCCCTAAAGGAGATACGTCAATACTTTAACTAAATTAGCTGTTTGTATTATTTTGTTTTGATTGTTTTTATGGACCTCTTACTATTGGATACTCACTTAGGTGAGGCCTCCTGATTCCGGGTTAGTGGGCAATTTCTTTCGGGGGGAACTAAATCTCAATCAGACAATGATAGTCCTAAATCTTTAAGGATTGTGTAGATCCTGACCAGTCTGTTGTCGTTGTTTTGAGAGTTGGTATCAGAAAAAAATCGATTCAACAGTTTCTCTAAAAACTTAAAATATTAGCAGACAACATGAGTTTCATCTTTGAGGTTCATTTCTACTAATGAGTTGTACATATGTTAGGCTATATTACGTCATGGGAATGACCTTATTGCTCCTCATGCGATGGAAACTTGGTTGACAATATAAAAAGTTGTGGTTTCTATAAAAATATGAAACCTTTGGTTTATGACTGTATCTATAAAAGTTGTGAACACATGCTAGTTACACATATAATAAATCAATGCCATATATGGTTGGTATCGATCCTAGAAGAAACTGAACACTAATATCAATTTTCGGATCATAATAAAATCTATAGTTTTTTGGGAAACTTGCTTCATGTTAGTAGGCATTATTGTCCATCGTATACATTAAAAATATTTCTTTCCTTGTTACGTGTGGGATTCTAAAATATTGTTTATAGAATCTGTGTAATACGAGAATGTTATAATAAAAAAATCAAGAAGTTTGAAATAACCTACGGGTCAAAATGGCACTAAAAACTTAAAACTAAACTTAGAATAATCTCTACTTGTCTGTTTGATTAGATTAACTTGCGAAGTTTGTGGGCGTCAGTTCTAACTGATTAAGACATCTGACCCTATGAATCACGTAATTCTGAATGTCCAGACTAACTGGTTATAAAGTAATTATCATAGAAAGTCAAAGATATTTACCAGACTGTAAAATATTTTTTAATAATCTCTAACTAAACCTATTATTTAATTTGATGTGCGAAAAGTATAAAATATATGAAACTATTAAATGGTGTATATAAGTGCAACTATTTCATTTTAGGCCACTACAAAAAAAGTAGAGACTATTTTTTTATCGATATTTCTATACCATGCCAAAAAATATTATAGTTTTTGTTTTAGAATGGTTATCAATAATGAGTAAGCATGATCGTATTAGCTATAAATACACGGTATGATAACAAGAAAGACGTCGCTTTCTGGAATGCAGGAATAAGCTGAAACTGCGTTAAACAGAGAACATATTTACAGGGCAAGACAACTCGGAGTATCACTGTGAATCTGTGAATACACTTTTATTTGGTACAAGTGGTTCTTTGAAATTGCATATCTACGAAATCTGAGGAATGGCTGGCAGTGCATGATGCACGAGAGAGCCTTCTTTGACACCACTTGCTTTAACTTCGGCGTCTCTTTTCATCTGACTGTTAATTGCTTGTTTTGAAGTCGCTTTAGTAGGATGGTTTGCTCTAGATGATAAGGAAGGAGTGTTCACTGCAAGCCGTGTTCTTTCCACACATGCCCCGCCAGACTGACAAGATAAGAAGGTCATACATCAAGGATTTCACCACTCCATCAAAAAACACCCTACACTTAGCAATGCTAATTTATGAACGCCATTTTCTATCTCACACAACTCCCCCTAAATATCTGAGTTTCTCATTCTCTCGTGTTTTTTTTTCAAAATGCTTTCACTTTCCTTATTTCTTGTTATTTTTTTATAAAAGATTACTACATTTTTATGTTTATCTTATTTTCGATACTGATAATGATAATTTGATTTCCTTATAACAAATAGAAATTATAAGCATGTATATTATTCTTATTGATTTATTTTGCAGTATACTGTTATTATTATTCACATTTATCAATGGCAGTTTTATATTTCTTATTCTACATTACAAAACTTTAATTTTGAGTAAATAGGTTTAATTAATAATAATTATATTATCATTTTTGACGCCACGTTGTTTACAAAAATGTTTGTTGTCGTGGCAGTATGACCCAGTTACGAGTTTTAATTAAACCATTCCCTGATAAATGATAATAATGTTATAGTCTATAACATTTAAAATAACATCTAGATAACATAACGTAAGAATACTCAATACTCAATTTATGAAACAATATATAACTTTAAAACGTTGTGTTGCTCTTAAAAGGCTCACCATTCACTGATCAAACAATTTTCAAGAGCTGATACGTATATAACATTTATAACATTTTTGAGCAGTCCTTCATTCAAGCATATTTCATTAAAACTGCGTCTTAATGCCATCTCTAAGACTCTGACAATTTTTCTTTTTAATTACCCTGAAGATGACTGGAAGCCAGTCGAAACATGTCGGTTCCCACTTAATTAACATTCTCCAATGTTTGGATGAAGGAAAGAAGAAGGTATTCAGAAACCTTGAAAAACTGGTGAAGAAAATGACATCATTGAAATACGATCAGTTATTCAATGAAATATAACATTTATATATACATGTATATTTCTATAATATTTATAAGTATATATATGTATATATAAGAAATGGGAAAATAAGACAAAGATCTTTCAACCGTAACAAGCGGTTTTCGTCAGATTTGGGTTGGGTTTTTGAACTCTGACGAAGACGCTTGTTACGTAAAATCTTAGTCTTGTTTTCAATTATTATTGTGTTCTTGATCATTGATTGTTCAAATCCCTTCACGAGTCTTATTGAAATTTTCACAGAACTAGGTACATCAACTTGTTATTCATATTCTTATGTGAGATTGATCTTACCGCCTATTGTTTTCTAAGTAATTTCTTCGGATAACTTTTCCAATCCCTTCAGAGTCTTGTTAAATCACGTACTAGGTACAATCATCTTTAAAATATTCAATTCTTATTTTTTCTTCCACGTTTCGGTCGTAAATATCGACCATCTCAAAGGTGTCATAACGTATATACAATATCTTAAAAACTATTGAACATTGTTTAAACTCTTAAATATAACACTCAAAGTTCATAATGAACTACTACATAGAATGTATACATTTAAACTGGCCGGTTGGAATTTATTAGAAAAACAATAGGCCAATAGGTAAATTCAATCTCACATGTATTAACGAAGGACTGTTCCCTAAATATTCGTATATATATATATATCTTGTAAACAGAAAAACGATCCAAAAGGACAACAAACGTTTCATGATGAACCACAAACACAGAACTAAGGAACAAACCGACTTACTGTCTCTAATTTTCAGTTGAACCGTCATCAGGAGAGTTGAGATAGGGACACCAAGAGCACTTGTGAAACGACGGTTGGTGTCCCTATCTCAACTCTCCTGACGACGGTTCAACCGAAAATTAGAGACAGTAAGTCTGTTTGTTCCTTAGGTTCTGTGTTTGTGATTCATCGTGAAACGTGTATATATATACAAGAGAGAGAGAGAGAGAGAGAGAGAGAGAGAGAGAGAGAGAGATCCAAAAAAGGACAACAAACGATTTAGAGTAAGCTATAGATAACAGTAAATACATAATACACACTTACATTCTATAATTTTTGGGTTATCCGTCATCAGGAGGCAAAAGATGACAGTGAGAGTTCTTCTCTGTGCACTTATAGTTACTCTGAAACTTATATATAAATATAATTTATACTTATATTTATAATAAGAATGAAAATATATTTAATTAAAAAACGTCAAATCAGTTGAGAAACGATTCATTAAATGATCTATCGTTAACTGAAATTGTTCCAGTAGGGTTTAATAATGACGATGGCTACATTAACAGATCATCTATTCTATAATTGATGTTTATTACTAATATAATAGAGTAAAAGCTGGCAGACAGCGTAGGGAATCATATTAATAATTCTTTCTGACGCTCAATATGAATTCACTTATTTTTAGCTTTTTACTTTTTCATTTTATTATTAGATCCTATTGAAATGTATATATTGAGTTGATAATGGATTGCTTTACATTTTGAATAGAAATAAGTACTGAAAATGAAGGTATTAAAATGTAAACCTGTTAACTTGTTTTTAAAAAAGTGAGATATATGATACTTCTTTTCAGTTAGTTAATGATTCTGATGAAAATAATTATAAATAGTGACACATATTACTAATTATCCATCGGAAATCTTTTTGACACCTGAAATGGAATCCATGTTACTTTCGATACTATTTTATGGTATATATGACTACCAATTGTATACGGGAAGATAGTCCCTAATAAACTAGTTTAACAAATTGCAATGACAAATAAACCACACCTTCATACTAAATTTGTTGATAGTCAGTTTTAAATAAAGTAGCTTGGTGTTTTAATTTTTTACTTTGAATTAAAACCAGCTTGTTTTCGTTAAGTAGTTCTTAATCTTTTAGCTTACAGCTCTACCTTTATGAGTTTTGAACCAGTTTTACTCGATTTTAATAGTATTAATTACTGGTTCATTAAATTTTATTCACAGTTTTATTTGAAATTGCATATTTTTGTAATATTCTCAAAAATAGTTTTTGCATAGCTTTCATTTTTGAGATAGCTTTCATTGGTTAAATTATTAGGGATTTTAGGTTTTAAAAGAGTAAAAGAGGTAAGGCAGGTAAAGACAATACAGAATTATATCTCAAAGTAATATAACTTTGTAGCTTACAACATTTACTAAACCTAACACTTTGCCAAACTGAATATCGCGTACAACTTCATCAAGATTAATGAAAAAAAATAAGAATAATGGCAATCAGAAAGAAAAACACACAGAGAACCGTATACATATATATGCGTTTGAATGAATGTGTGTTGTGTGTGTGTATGAGTATGTAGTTTCGAATCTCTCAACTCTCTATGTGATAACATATCAACGTCTAAATTACATTAAGAAATAAAAAAACTTAAATCTTTCAACCATAACAAGCAGTCTTCGTCAGAATCAAAACTGTTTTAAGGCTTGTTGAGTCAGTGTTTAAGGCTTGTTACGGTTCAAAGTTATTAGTCTTTCTTCTGATTTCTTACTGTGGTTTGGACGTTGATTTTTTTTTCGTGTTTATTTTGAAATCCTGTAATGATAACATATGTTTGATTATACACCAAGTTATCTCCTATCAGTTTAGAATCTTTGATAAAAGCTAAGATGTTAGGACTACCTTATGTTCAAAGTTAATATCCCTGAATTTGTTTCTTGCAATATTCTGTCTTGTTCATTCATCAGTTAGATATTTATCATTATGTTGGTTTTTTGTAGTAAAGTAAATGAGTTGTGCTTAATGTATGTGCCAAAAAACATTTTATGTTATACTTTTCTGAGTATTTACTTTTTATGTTATGATGGAATATTTCACAGGATGAAGTATTTTTGTGTGTTCTTTTAATGAGGGATTCGATAGTGGCATCTTTGTATTGCTGAGGGCATGTACTCCTCGCTCTGTTTAGGTAAGTTGCTGTGTTTCTTTATTCACAGTTAAAAATGTCTTTATTCAGAGATGTCTTCGGTTGATTTTTTCACGCCTCCGCGAGGTCCACTTCAGACACCCCAAGTTTGGGTGGCTAAACTTGGAGGTGACAAAAAGGGCAACACGTTAAATCGTCGGCCTGATTTGATTTTTTGGTGTAAATGGCCGGAAAGCTAGGGAGCACAGCGATCAAAACAGGTTGATTTTTTCAAAAGTTGATGGCCACGTTTATGAAGTTTATTTTCTTTTCAATAGACGTGTCCATTGTAAATTTAAGGAGGACTGATTTCAGATGCTGGTTTTAGGCATTCGGGATGAGTTATGCTTCTTGCGACGATGAAACAGTCAACTATTTACCTACAATAAATAGAAAGTTTCAATTCATTGCTATTATTTAATACTTTGTTTCCAATGTGGGACATGTGATCAGTTGCATTTGATCAGTCATGGACATGGACACGCCGTCGATAGAATCAACATTGACGTGCATGAAGGGCCTTCTTATCATACTACCCAGCAAAAGATCTTCTGTATTCTGCCTGCTGAAGACAGTTGGACACTCAAGTTCCTTTGATTAGTGTAAATGAATGAACTTTTAAATAATCACAAATAATCTTCATTGTTTTATCCTTTGAGATATTTGTAAATAGGGACTCGATATCCAAAGATTCTCTCAGGATTTATTGTTTTCAATAAGTCATCAGTGGATTTCTGTAACTAATTGGATAGCATGTCAGAGTGATTATTTTGCTCAGTTGTTTAGCTAGATTGTAGGTAAGGGTACTTGAGTTTATTTTTAATGACATCACCAATCAAGAATTATCTTGACAACAAGAATACCGTAATAAAAACATTAGAAGAATTCGGAAAATGTCACACAGTATCCACCTATCATGATTTTGAAAGCATGGAAAAAATATTATAGCAATAATACTCTTTTCTCTTGTTATATTTATGTTTTTTTTTCTTTTAACTTAATTTATTATATTAACGTCGAAAATATTAATACTTACCACTTGAATTACTTTTTCATTTAAATCTAGATTAACAAAGAAAACAAACAAGAAATATGCAACATAACCCCTCTAAAATGTTGCTACGAATGCTTTTACCGCTGACAGAGTGAACGTTAACAAGTATCGTCAATACCTTTAACAATTGTTAATGTTTAAGTTTCAATTAATTTTATTTTGTTGAATATTCACCCTATTTGAAAACTGTCCTAAATATATCTTAAAAGTAATATGATTTCAAGTGTTGGATGGTGCAGATTAATGCATATCGCTCCTACGAACCTCCTACAAAAGGAAATGGGAATTAACCACCTTTACAGTTTTTTTAGATTTTTAGAGACTAGATAATCCATGTAATAAAGAAAATGTGTTCTATAAAATCTGTTGTTGCTTAAAATTTCTAATGTTCCTGTTTTTAGATCTTTTTGAAACGTTTCTATTTTTCCCTTTTAATATGAGAACTTTCAACCAGTAAGTTAAATAATTTATTACTCGACTGTTGATAATTAGATACTAATAAATACTTTCTGAGGTGATAAATGTATAGAAGGTGTCTTTTCTATGTGGAAATATTTCCAATATAGTTTATTCTCCTACGAAGAGCTATTTTTTTTCTTTAATTTCTTTATGATCAGTCAGACAATGTAACCCGTATCTGCTCACAAGTTTTTTTGTTTATCTATAAGTAAGCATATTACATTTCATAGAAAAATCTAACAGTTGCAAGAACATTGAAGCTATATGAAACTAGTAAATTCATGGGAAATATTAAATTCATAATATGGGAAAAAGTTTATAAAAAACATAATGTTCAATAAATTAAACTTTCGATAATGCAATATTGCCCAAAAAATGTCGAGCGTAACTTGTTATAAGGAATGCTCGTAAGTATAATATCAAAATGATCTGTGGAATATGGTGGTGACTAGTAAGAAACTAACAGCTTTCGTGAGCACACAACAACTCAGCTAATTATCACACACAAACAAACATATTACAAAAAACTACATAAATAAAGTCCTTATTTTGAAAGCCCTTAAACGTATAAAGCTGTCAAAATGTTGGAGTATATTTGTTTTGTGAATACCATAGAGTAATTATAACCAAGTGAAAACGATTGCAGAATTTGAACTATACATTCTGGTATGTATAAAGAACAATGAATTAAAAAAAGTTTTAATTTTTTTGAATATATCTACAAAATCAGCCAATGCAGTAAAATAAAATCCTTTGAGCTTTTATTTTTTGGTTCTATATATACAATATAAAGGTAAAATGTATAATGATTTGTTCTTGCAAACAAAAGTTTGATGATTATTCTAATGCAAATGTTAGCAACGAGTTGTTGAATTGTATATTAATTTAATTGGATTCTTTTATGAAAATTGATAAATAACTGGCTAAAAACGTAATATAATAAAAAAAATACATATTTAATTTAGGAATTATATTTACTCTATTTAAGCACGTGCAAACTAAACTGCAAAACAAATGTAAACCTCATCCACGTCAAATAAATCTATTTGAATTTCATTTAAAAACATTATCTCTCATTTCATTATTAATAAACGCGATAATTTTTGGTGTTTTCATAATTTTAAGGAATTGTTTATTATTGAAAATACAAATAGAGAACAGGGATATTCAACTGAATACAGTTTATTTAAAAAAAATCTGGAGCGGTCTACACACAACGTACTGTAAGTAAACATAATATCAAAGTCAAAAATTATGAATAATGATTTCATTTGCTTTCTTGCCATCAGTAGACTGGCTTGTTTCTGTAGTTATTAAGCCTAATTTGGGTATCTTATTTATTTTATAAACAATGAATGTGATTCCGTTATATATCATAGCAGTATTAGTAATATTGTGAAGAGAACATAAATTAATTCTAATTATACTATCTACCAAATATCTGATCCAGCAAATCCTTGTATTTGTGACCTTCGCTAAGGCAAAAGAGATGCCTGTTCACCTCTAACCACCTCTGAGGAATATCATTTTGAGTTATTATCGAAGAGGTCTTTGAGACCTTTGTCTTTTGTCTTGAGAAAGGTATTAGAACAGTATTGGCTGGTTATATTTATATAGCCCTCGTTTGCCAATTTAGAGACATGCTCCATGCTTTGGTTAGTCAGCAGTTTCAGCAACTCTATTTGCAATTCCTCTGCAAAATTGTCAATTTCTACAGGAAATGGCGTTGAAAATAGTTGAAATTTTGTCTTTGAAATTCAAATGAAATTGCTAAAGTAAGTTCAGTAAAACGTCTGTAAATTTTTTCAGGCATTTGGGTTACTAATGAATTTAGAGTTGGGGAATGAATCAAATTTCCCTTATTCATTTGCTTAATACAAAGACATAAAGAGATTTTTGCATTTTTTGCTAACCAAAATAACTTAATGAAACATGTAAACGCGAACAGAGACATTTTAGTTAATTTAGTTAGTAAAAATACCCTGTACGCTGGCTACATGAAAATACGTCGTAGGCCAGGTGTTCCAGACCTCTAATCTAGAGATTTTAAATTGTAGGATTACTACGTAACTTATTCTATCATTAATTGTAAAATATTTCAGATTTCTTAGTAAAGTAAAGGTTGGCTTTGCGTAAAATTGTAAATGATTGTGATTCTAAACACGATACTGTTCTCATCATCTGGCGGTTTATAATCAGATTTGAAGCATAAATAATTCCTTGTATGTGGATGAGAATTAGGACCTTCCCGGAAAAAAGTGCATTAAAGGAAAAGAGCAGTATAGCACATTTTTAGATTTAAAAAAAATATTTTTTGTAACTAAAATTAATACACTACAATATAAAACTTTAATCTCTCGTCCAAAATCATAATCAGTTTGCTATTCTCGAATTTTATCAACTTGAAAGTGACGATGGACGCTTAAAGCATAAGAAAATAGTATAATAAGAACAATCTGCTATTCATGAAGAACTTGTCTACATTAATTTAAACCTTTATTAACAAAAACCAACAAGAAAAAGCTATGGAACTTCAATTTTTTTACATAAAAATGTAACACATTCAATAAATTAATTTTTTGCTACAAAGAATGAATTTTATAAAAATATCAAAGCGAAGCTATTATGAACGATCAATATCAGCGTGGTTACACCTGATTGTATGTGGTTTTCGGTCTGGGTCATTACATTGTTCTTTGCCCTTGGGTGACAATTTATTAATTGATATTATGATACTTATAAATATATAAGTGATATATATTTATATATTTTAAATATAAATACATTTCATGGATAATTTTTCTCTCCTTATCATTAATACATTCATTTTATTTGTTAATTAAAATAAAGTGTACTCATGATGAAAACAATACGTTTACAGATATTTAGAATAAGACTCGTTGAACCAATTTCAGTTTATTCTTGTCTTTCAGAGACTGAGTTGGAGTTTATCGAATATGCTGTAAACAGTCAGCATGCTAGCCAATCTGAGTTATATTTTACTGACCTACATTTTTTAGTATGATAAAGGAAATAACCGTTTCTAGATAATATTGAAGAAAGTACTTTATTCTGGTCATTCCTTATGGTTATTCTAAAAACTTTCAATTTTGCATTACATATTGTCTTGATATTATATTCATGGTCAAATTTTCACTAATTTTGACGTTAAATGAAAAAAAAGTTACTCTAAAAAGGAAAATTATTTCCATTCATCCATTATTACTTCTAAGATTGTGCTATAAGCATGATTACATTCATTAGGATTGACAAAATGTAAGTAAGGAAAGAATTAGTTTTATTATGAATTATTTTCATGATGCGTTTAATGTGACAAGCACATTAAAAAAAGAAATAATGCCAATAAGTTTGATAATAAATTTACTTATAGTAAGATTGAGTACAGAAAATGTCAATTTCTTATTCTTATTAGTATTAGCGTGATATTTACTGATATTAAGGTCATTAGTTTAAATTATGTCATGCTAAATATTGCGTTAATATGCAATATAATCTAAGCAAACATTCTTAAATAAAACATATCATTTTTCCATTGCTGTTGCTTTTCTTTGCTATTACTATTTTTCTATGAATAGATAATTTTTCTTATTTTAATTTTGTCACTCATAAAGCATGATTAATAAGGGTATAGTTGGTATACTTTGTCAAATGAAATCGTCATTAAAATTTGAATGTGATACCACAAGGATTTCATCAATGGTAGGCATATCAGACATTATGAATCATTTGAGGCCATGGTATTATCGGACTATTCTTGTAGATTTTATAATTTGCATTAGAAGAGAAGAACTAAATTTTTCAAATTTAGTCCTTTTGTATAACACAAAAAGAACTAAAATTAAACAGAAAAGTTAAATTTATACAACCTTAAACATTTAAAGAACCTTCTTCTATTGTATAAGATAGTAATATATGTTATACAATGCTTAACACATATTATGTTTATGATTATACATGTTAAACATAATATATGTTTAACTGGTATACGTTAATATATTTTTACATATATTAACGTATAGTAAAAATATGTTCATGTTTTATTTAATAATATACATGAACATATAAAAATTAACTTTTCAACATATATTTTTAGGTATATGGATATAATTATTTAAAATTGAAATAAGTTGGAGTATCCTAATAACGCCGTGTTTCATAGATCAATATACACAAAGTTATAAGGAGTAGTTCTCGGTAGTCAATTTTAATCTAGGGAAATAAGTATTAAGTGTTAATAAGAAAAGTATTAGACAAATTTATTTTGGAATTGCATTTGTTTGTATGGATTTAATGGGAGGAAAACAGGAGAGAAGGCCGGGAGCTTACTTAGCACAAATGGTAAAGTAATTAAAATGTTTTTGTCGAGTTGTCGTTAGGGGGTGGGGAGTCTGCGAATCCTGGCTGAAGTTGTTAATAAGTCTAATGGACATCTGCAGACAAAATAATCTAATTAGCGAGCAGGGCTTGCTGCTGTCTTAAGACCAGTCCGCCGTCAGGCCTGTGTTCCCGCCTTGTCATCGTCCTGCCAAGTGTACCTGGCCAACATCTCAACACGTCCAACTTGCCTTTCTCAGATCCACTCAGTTCAAATAACTTGCTTTCATTTATTAACGTCACGATGGAAACTGTAACTACATTTGATCCTTTGATTTATCTCTTGGTTACATCTGGTGACACCAGTCTTTCAACTTGCGTCGACATCGACTTCCAAACCAAGCATCTCCAGTTTTTCACACTAACTATTGAAAGTTTAAAGGTAAAAATCATTTAATAGATAATACCAAGCAACTGATAAACTGAATTATTGATAGAATATATCTATTATTACTAAATTACAAAGCAATCTGAAATTATCTACTCTCTACGTTATTGTAAGTACAAAAATTACATTGAAAAGTGGAAAAATACGTCTTTTTTTATAGAAAGTGTGATTCAAAAACGGTATGACTTCTAAAGTAATTGCGATACTTTTGACACAAGCTCACATTCATCAGGCTTCATCCTAAAAAAAAAAATCTAATATGATGTATTTGTTAGGGCAGTTCCAGTTGTATGATTGTAGTACAGATGTACTTCGACAGTCTAGTCGAAGGTTTTGTCCGATTAACATTGTTGTTCCTTTAAATAATGTAAATTTCATTTTCCTTAGTTAAAAAATTCTTACTTCTGCCTATGAAAAAGGTTTTAAATAAAACCGAAACGTTGGCAACGAGAGTTTGATTTTTTATCCTGGAAAATTGACCAAAACCCCGATTAGAGAAACACCTTATTCTATCAAACGGTCGATATATTATTAGTATTTATTGATTTATATATATATATATATATACATTATTTTCTTCAGTATAATTACCATATGAATGAGAACAAAAATCCGTTAAAAGTTTGTTTATTACGATTAGAGTATAGTTTTTGAACTGTGAAAGAAATTTGTTTTTGCACCAGATTCTAAATGTCAACTAAATAAACATAATCACAGCAATTTTTAATCCAAACATATTTTTAGCCGAATGAAAAAATGTAGTTTTTTTTATTTAAACTATTCCTAGACAATATGTACATTTTGAGGTAAGATTGCTATTGAACCCATTGTTTTGTCATTATTTGTAGTTCTTAGCATGTTAGCTTTGAATAACAAATCTCTATAACAAACGAAATTATACATATTTCCCACTGCGTAGAACCTCGACTGGTTTTGTTATTTTTTAATTGCTTGTCTCTCTTTAGCAAAATTTGTAAAACGTCGGAGTTATGTACATGATTATGTATTTGTTTATAAGTATTTCTGGACTTGTAACTGTATCTTTAAAATTAATTGAAGTTTGAAAACAGTTTAATTCAATAACAATAGACCTTTCAACTTGCTCAATTATTAATTAAAAAGTAACTTTTTCCTTCTTGCTAGAATTTTTTTCTAACACAGAATAACCAATTCTTTTGTTGCATCCAATTCTAATTTATTTTATCACGTTAAGATTTTCAATATTAACTGTTTGTTAGAATTCTATTGCTTGAGTGTAAGTTGTTACATTCAAGCGATAGTTCTGCACTATTAACATCGTCAACGAGAATAACATAAAATCGTACAAATGAAATCACTCATTCCTCCAAAACATTAAAACACCACAAAATATTTTGTTCAATATTTCGTTGATTTTTTTATTAAATCCCTTAGTATAACTACTTTTACAGATATTACAATTTCTCACATAACAATAGATTGTTGATATAAAAGTCTTACTCTAAATTCAAGTACTTTTTTAGTATGATTGGTTTTCTCCCTAACTTTATTTCCTTTACCACATAAATGGTTATGTTTATTTGAGTGACCTGAGTTTGTTCACCGACATTTATCGGTGATTGGGTTAGTCATTATTATTGCTAACTCCCTAAATGATCCCTATACAGAATTATAATTGGGCTTGACTAATTGGTTTTGGTTATGCCCAATATTATTGGAAAGTAGCCTCTTATATAATAATGAATGAAATTACATAATTACAAATGAAATTCATCATAAATAACAGACGTCATATTTATTTTTAAAATTTATACACATTTTTGAATAACAGAAATATTTGTGCCATGATTTTATTAGATAATTTATACAAAAAGACAGTAAATCGAATTTAATTTACTTGTAACAAACCAAATATTTGCGATATCGTTTGTTTTTCAGTAGAACAGTTATATATCAGGTAATGTAGAAAAGTCGATAATATGTTCTTCGCGTAAAGTTAAAACAGTCTCTTTCTATTATTTTGTCATTACGTTCAAACATTAAACCTTGTCAAAGAGGAAATTTCGGCTTTGTATACTAAGAAATAGTTTTTTTTTTTTATTGAAGTAGAGAGGAAAGAAAAAAAGTAGTATTTAACTATTGGCTTTTTAAATATATATTTTTACTCGCAATTATTGCAATAACAAATGTTCTGCACACATATGTTTTTTAGTGAATATTTATTCTTATACTGAATAGTTTTCATAAATCTGTTATGTTTGTTACCTGAAAGTAAATATTCCAGATTTTTAGTCTCTTTATTTAATATGGTTGAAAAGTCAGTCGCCACTGCTGATTCAAAATGAGGGGACCGTGATTAAAACAGCTATAAAACTATAAAACTAAGAAGGTGAGCAGCAACATCCAAAAATAAAGAAAGCTGTAACATAATATAATATAAAATGAACTATATATATATATATTATATAATATATATATATTATATTATATTATACTATGTTACAACTTTATTCATTTTATATATATATATATATATTATATATATATATATATATATTTATATTAGTGTACTTAGGTAGCAGTCCTTCAGATATACATGTTTTGTTAAACACGACAGAGTAGTTCCTGTCTATAAGTTCTCCAGAAGAAACTTATAGATAGGAACTACTCTGTCGTGTTTAACAAAACATGTATATATATATATATATACGGTACTGTTTTCTTGACCACAAAATATTCACAAAACACTTTTTCTTTTTCTCGGAGTTTGGTCAGGGTAAATATATGGAATCACCTTTTTGCCAACGTTTCGTCTTTATTTCAAGACATCCTCAGGGCTATAAACTAACAAAAAACAATAAACAATGGACATTTTTTCATTTCTACTTTAAAAACATCATAAACAAATTGAAAAAAGAACTTACTGAAGGCTTGGTTCTGTTACATTTACAAACAACCGTTAACTGTCATTACATGTGCTGTTCCAAGCGACAAATTATTGAACCACTGTTTTTTTAGTACAATCCATTATATATAAACATATATACTTATACACATATTATAATATATATCTATTATAATATGTATCACCATAATATATATCTATAATACATTTATAATAAATTATTATTTTAACAATCCTTAAAAATATAAACTAGATAACATTGCATCTTTAACTATTTATGATGGAACTATAAATCCTACTTAAATTGTCTGTATCTGTTTTTCTATTGCAAGTATTATTAGTATTTTTGATATGTATCATTTCTTTTATCAATCTTTTATTGTATGAAGTTTCATAATCTAAAATTGATGCATTCTCAAATTGAAATGTGTGTTGATTTTTAATTGCATGAGAGGCTAGGGCACAAAACATTTTTTTAATTTTAAAATTCGATTTGTGTAAAGCTAATCTATCTTTTAGATATTGTTTGGTTTAACCTATGTATACATTATTACAATTATTGCAAGGAATAGAATATATTATATTGCTTTTAATTAGTTTGTTGATAGGTGATTTGGTGTTCGTAAAAATGCATGTATTTAATTTTTTCTTTACTTTATATGTTTTTTTAAAGTTAGCTTCCTTAAGTATTTTTCCAATCTGTTCTGTCAGTCCTTTCACATATGTCACTGATCTATACTGTGGTGAGTTGGTGAGGCCATTATTACTGGAGTGCTGATTTATTTCATTACCTTCTTCAGTGTTTAAATCCGGTGTTATATTTCTATTAGCGTCTACCTGTGGAGTTATTTCATTATGGTTACTAACTGTTGATCGCATTATTTTATTTATTAAATGGTGCGGGTAATTGTTTCAATATATTTTTGTTTTGCCGCTGCACTGGCTCGGATGGAAAAGATAGCAAATGTGAACATGAAGCAGCTGCGGATTTTTAAAACACGGGTATCGGGTTCAGAAAGAAGCCGCCTTTCTGGCTTTCCCGGGATTTAGAAGGGGGTGGTGTTTGTTTTGCCGCTGCACCGGCTCGGTTAAACCGGAACTCAGTTAAAACATACTCGGTTAATCAGGACTCTACTGTACTAAAATCTTATATTCACTGTCCCAATTAAGCGGAATATTGTCCCAATTAAACATACAAATTTACAATTGTGGTTCATAGTTTGGTTTCCGTTCTTTGAGATTTGTCCCAAATAAGCGGCTGTCCCAATTAAGCGGTGTCCCAATTAAGCGGAATTCACTGTATATAATGGATTGTACTAAAAAAACAGTGGTTCAATAATTTGTCGCTTGGAACAGCACATGTAATGATAGTTAACGGTTGTTTGTAAATGTAACAGAACCAAGCCTTCAGTAAGTTCTTTTTTCAATTTGTTTATGATGTTTTTAAAGTAGAAATGAAAAAATGTCCATTGTTTATTGTTTTTTGTTAGTTTATAGCCCTGAGGATGTCTTGAAATAAAGACGAAACGTTGGCAAAAAGGTGATTCCATATATTTACCCTGACCAAACTCCGAGAAAAAGAAAAAGTGTTTTGTATATATATATATATATATATATATATATATATATATAAGAATTAAAATAAGCAGTGACACATAAACAACTTATATATATATATATATAATATATAAAATATATATAAATAAAATAAATAAATAAATAAATAATAAATAATAAATATTAATAAATAATAAATAAATAAATAATAATAAATAAATAAAATATATATATATTATATATATATAAACAACTTATATATATATATAAGTATATATTGTAAATTTGGGGAACAATCCTTCTTTTATACATGTTTTGTTGAACGACCTTTGTACTGTGGCATGAATAAATTTATGAAGTAAGTGGTATACCTGATTATGACAGGTGGCTAAAACTACTTCAAACAAAATGTTTATTTTGGTGATTGAATTATTTCTGGATGTTATGGAAGATTATAGTGTTAATTTAAGAAATGTATAGTGTATATAGTGGTATTTATTAGGAATAAGTTTTTTTTATACATATGATTAACTCTGAAGATAGTCAAGGAGACAGAAACATGTCAGTTATAAATAATAAAGCATTTGGAGAACTAGTGTATTTAGTACCAGAAAGATTTAAAACATAGGTAAGAAAACTTGAAAGATGGACAATGAAATTTATTTATGCAAAAGGTCGTTCAACAAAACATGTATATATATATATCAATGATCAAACCGCAATATGAAATGGGAAAACAAGACTAAGATCTTTCAACCATAACAATCAGTCTTTGTCAGAGTCAAAACTCCAACTTAAACACTAGATGGATAAACATCTGGTCGGGGTTATTTCACATTGATTGTTATTTCACGTGTTTATGTGAAATCTTGATATATATATATATATATTATAATGCTGATATGTATTCATGTTGGTTAAGTTACATTTGTAATTAACATATATTTGAAACTTTTAATTATATAATATTTCAAACATTCTACTTTTTCATTCATTGTGAGTTTTATCAACAATAATTATTTCCTCAAAAACAATATTACCATTTATTTAATACGGAGAAAACAAATTCGGGTTCATGGCGTTACACATTTTTCAAATTCTACAAATGTCAATTAGTAAATGCACAATTGTTTTAAATTTGTTTTTTTTAACAGTACATATCTGAACATATTTGGTAATATGGTTTGGTAAACGACAGTAATTAAATAATGCTTTTGTTTTCTATGTTTTACCAGAAATCCTTTGCTGTATTAATAGTTGCAGAGCTCATTGTAGAGCAAACATTTGTGAATCTGATTTTGTAACAAGCCTTTATGCATAATACGCAATAATAATTATTATTACTACCTTGAGAGCTTTTAGATGTTACTACTAAGATAAATAACTTATGTTAATTTTCAAAAACATATTTCATGATAGTGTTTTGTTTATACATGTAACATTTGTAATAACTACTTATGGAAGTTCTCAAAGATGTGAGTTTTTCGGCTTGTTTGTGTGTAACCTTGAATGCAGAATAAACTTCCATCAATTATTGTATTATAGTGATTTGTTTTGATATTTTTCTCCAGATCACAATGAAGTGGGTTTTAGAATATATATTAAACTGTAGTTGAATAGAAGTGCATGATTCAGTTGCGGATTAGTTGTCTTGCCCCGATTGTGGAAACAATAATAAAGCGGTCGGACATGTATTGCAGTCTTTTGTTGGTTCTGGCCGAATCGATGTTGGCAACACAATGGGCTCGTGGGTCGGGGTATTATAAGGTAACTAACTAGGCACGATAAATAATTAACGTCAAATATCGGTTAGGACTGTGCGGAGGAGACCAGACAATGAGTCACTCTCGCCGATGGAATTGGGCCTCGTCCCACAGCCAGCCTCCTTTGTCAAGCTTCCTTCCGGGCCCTCTGCGCTTCGACAACCATTCCCTGATTGTCTTGTTTTCCATATATTAAACATTCTTCTACTTAAGATAATTACATTTTTTTTGTGAACATAACAATCATTTTAGTTTTTAAAAATTACTAGCTAATCCAAACTTTTGCTAGCTGATTAGTTATTAATTTCAAAATAAAAAACAACTGGATGGTTTTAACAATTATTTAAGAAACGAATCAAAGTAGGTAAAAAATAAATATGTTTAAATAAAAAAGTAAATTCTATTATATTAAAATATTTCATATAATTCAGGCATCTAGGATATGTGTACAGCTTGATATGAAGTTATACTCGCATAAGCTCATAGAAAAATGACTGATCAAAAAAAATCTTGCATACCAGGTAAAACGGTATCATTTTCTAATAAATTTAACAAAAAAAAAGCTTGAATAATGAGTTTATATTATAAAATTTATTTATGTATTTACTAAGAAATCCAGAATCAGTTATAAGATTAGAATGACCTAGAAGCGGCTAGATTTTGATTATAAAATTCGTTTAAAGTGAAATATTCTGTAAAGAAGGTACACTTCTAAAAAAAAGAGGAAGACTGTATTGAATTCCTCTAAATTTCCTGCTTCACATGTTTTTTTATTAAAAGTCTAGTTAAAGTTGGAGGACGTACACAGATACACGCATATACATCATACACACATACGCATAGATGCGATGGAAAATCCATATAGAAGAAATAAATGTAGAAAAAAAATTGAAAATAAAACGAGAATTAACGTTGACATAATTCCTGTTTCCACTAATCCATTGCATTATTTCTGAAAATGTATACCACCATGCATGCATTTCTCCTAATACTGGTACAATATGTGTAAATTAAACAAGACTAGACACTAGGGTTGGTAACAGTGACATTTGCAAGAGGGCTAAATCTTAATGAAGTATGAAACATTAAGCTAAACTTCCTTATGACTAAAAGTTCATTACCAACAGAACATGCACCAAATGTTTTCTTCATCGATAGAAATTAAAGACATCAATGAATACTTACTTCTTCTAAAAGGTCATTCATTAAAACCAAGCTAATAGATTTTAAATATTTAAAAATAAAATGAGCAGTTAATTAATGGAGAAAGAACAAAATTATCACAACTTATATTTAACTTTAAAATATGAACACCCAAGTTAGTACTAGGATAACTGGCATGCTTTGTGCTTAATTTAATAATTCATTTTTATTGTTTAAAAAGTTTTAATTTAGTACAACTTGAATTTATTGCAATAAATAATGTTATCATTGATATGTTCTCATAGTATATTTATGTGATTTAACTATTAAAAAAAAAGGCCACTTGTATTTACTGCAGTCATTGTTTCAGTAATGATATCGAAGTGCAGATGATACGGCAAAATAAATAAATTGATAAGATTTAATAGCACAAGGACTCATGGTGATTTGTTGAGATTGTTTTGAAAGCATGGCCACTAGGTTAAAAAAAAATGACCACTCTAATCTAGTGATTGCCTTGGAGCACAGAAGAGGTTGTAAAGTGTCTTGGCATTGTAGTTTATGAGACACTCGTTATGTCTTCTTGAATAAACATCCAATGGGATAAATCTCTTCAAAATCTACTGCTAACATTAGAAATGACGTTTTATTTTATATTTTCCTTATAATAGTCCAAGCAACTTATTTACTACTCACCAGATAATAATGATTTAAGTACCAACACCTCATCACTTCTCCTATGAATGGCTCATAAACAACCACATCCCGTCAACTTAATCACTTATATTATAACACAATTATGGTCGTAAGACAGGAAATCCACAACTAATCACTGCATCAAATATTTCTTTTATGTTTATTCATAGAGATACTGAACAGGTTATTTTTAAAAGTTCATAATAAATGTATGTATAACTCAATAACAAAAAGAGAAAAACATAAAAATAGGCATGTAAGACTCACTTCTGTATTTTGACAGGTGTCATCATCAGGTAAAAGTACTCCCACGGAGCAGCAGTAGCTGACAGTACCTGTTCAATTAAATTTTATTTTATAGAGGCATTATTTTGTTCATTGTCGTTTTTATGCAGCTATTTTTATTACTTTTTTCGTTTTTGTTGTGGCCAACCTGCACATATTCTGTGAGGTTGTCCATTTGGCTTTTGTCTTCTCACCGTTGTACTCTCGTGAGGATTACCATTAATAGGGACGGATTATTGAAAGTGAGTAGTGTATATTAAATAACAACTATCACCTGTTTTTCATTTGTGTTTCTTTCTGTTGTCGAAGTATGTATACATATATACTCTGACATACAAGCAAACAGCAAAAAATCACTGACAGTTTCCTTTTATTATTTGATATCCGAAAGGTAAACCGAACGCTATGCAAGCAATAATCTGATACTCAGCTCATTTTGATGTAATTTTTTGAGGTTTGAGGTCTAATGATTTTAAACTAGTCCTTTTGCCGACGTATCGACATATATTATGTCATCTTCAGGGATACAACTAGTTACTAATACTAGTAAACTAATACTAGTTTAAAATCATTAGACCTCAACCCTCAAAAAATTTCATCATAAAAATATGGGGTCAAGAAAGCAAATCATGATATATATATATATTGTAAACAAGAAAACGATCCAAAAGGACAACAAACGTTGTAAAGGTAACAAACGTAAATCAAAGGAACAACACACTTACCGTGTCTAATTTTTGGTTGAACCGTCATCAGGAGAGTTGAGATAGGGACACCAAGCGCACTTGCAAAGCAACGGTTGGAGACCAGCCATTGGTGCGCTTGGTGTCCCTATCTCAACTCTCCTGATGACGGTTCAACCGAAAATTAGAGACAGTAAGTGTGTTTGTTCCTTTGTTCTGTGTTTGTGATTTACCGTGAAACGTGTATATATATATAATAAGATTTCACATAAATTTGGGTTTTTGACTCTGTTGAAGACTGCTTGTTACGGTTGAAAGATTACTGATTCATATATAAATATATTTTTAGAAATTTTATGTCAGACTTTTTTCCAATCTTGATTATTCAACTTAAAAATTAAATCACCATAGTTCTTAAGAGTTATAGTTTTCTTTTTTCGACATGTTTTTGTGCTTTGATTCACCATCTTTAAGAGAATAACCCAGATTGGAAAATGGTTTCGAAGTTTGTAAAAATATTCGGCCTATATATATATATATATATATATTATATATATACCCGTAAAAAAGAGAAAGCGCTTAAAGGAGGCAGACTGATAGAGAGAAAGAAGAATAGATAGAGAGTACTAGAATAAGAATAGAATAAGCTAGTTAAATGGTGCTCTGTGAGAGTGGATATGATTTAGGAGAGATCTCTTATAAGCAAATGATAAGGTGTTATGTAGAAGCAATAACCAATAAAGAGGATGAATCTGGTGTTCTTCCAGTGTTGAATAGGCAATTGGCTATGCTTTACGAGAATCCATAAACCAAGTAATGTATTAGATATATATTCTCTGTCATTACAAGTTGCATATTTCACATTATGATATTAGAATGTGTTCAATATATAATAAATTCAAAAATATGCTTCCTCTACTGAAATCTCTAATCATCAATCATATGTAACTGTCATTCCTGTCTGCTACACAATTTGAGAATATGTTTATTGTAATCTCAAACTCAGATTTTTTAAATATGACAAAAGAAAGTACATGAAGGTAAATATTTAAAAAAAAAACTGTTCATATGTACAACAAGTCAAGTTACAAAGAAAAAACATATAAGAACTGTCGCAACTCACTTTTATATTTCAACTGTCGTCGTTATCAGGAGTGAAGACTGTATAAATATACACAAATATTACTCTCACGATATTTAAGTCCACAACCATTTTTGAGCCTCTGCTGTACGAAATCAGGACCAACCCGTCAGCACCACATCCTTGGTGTCTTCCTGATGATGAACACAAAGTGTTCGAAACGAGTTGTTGTTGTTGAATAAAACTTCATTTGTGTGGAGACTTTTGTTTGTTTATCCATTTTACCTCAGAATGAGTAAATACCACACAATTACGGATTGCACAACTAATGATTTAAGTCTATTGAGTACTTGAATGTATAAACTGTTTTGAAAGATTATAAAACTCACATTTTCATCCGTTTTTCTAATTATCTGAATTGTTAGTTTCTCTACTTTTCGTAATCTTAATTTATCACCCAGAAAATAAAGAAAAATGAAGTAAATCTCGTGACTTATCCCAAGAATTGATACTATATAAACGTTAGATATAAATAAAACAATGGGAACAACATAACATTCAATGACAAAATTTATAATATAAAAATAGACAAAAGGGAAACAAAGGCATAGGAAATCATCGTAAGTTTTCTTTTAATTTCCATCAGTACTACTATGGCAATTTGTCAACTTTCGTGGCAGTAGGCAAAAAACAATTATGGTGTTTCAATTTGACTGCACCTGATTTGGTTGAAGATCAATGTTAGTAGTGTATGCGAGGTGAAAGAGTATCAAACTGAGAGGCCAGCCAAATTGAGTCATTCCTTTTGCAACAAATGGAAATGTTCCCGCCAGAGTCAGAGCAAGTCACGTCCAACTCCAATACTTGCGGAGACCCAAACAATAATGATATCCTTGCATTTATAAAACATAAGAAATGAATAAAGTGGTTTAAAAAATTGTAGTTAACGACATGAGCCTATGATCAGAGTCAATGAATGAACAAGGATCACAGTCAGTCAATGAACAAAACATCTAAATTCAATTCATTGGGTTGTGTAATAAAACATCAAACACTGTATTGGAAGAGAAGTTTTTCATTTCAGTTCTCCATTAAAAATAAACAGGTTTGTTTTATACAAAAAGAAAGAAAAGATAAAATACAAAAAAAAAATATAAATAATATTTTTCATAAAAATCAGTGTAATGGTTAAAATATTGGAAGACCTTTCAATGCATTTTTTAAGAGGACTCTGAACAAAATATTAAAATAAACATAAATAAATAAAATAGGTAAATAATGAATAATAGAATAAAGAGGGAATAAATTATTTCTGACTGCTCTCTTTTAAGATTTTGTTTCCTTTGGCCCCAATCCGATAAGCGACAAAAAGAGAAAAGCATTCCCTTTCGTCTGCGGTTGACCATTCCAGTTTTCTACAATTTCTGTTGAAAGAAAAATCTACCGACATCCCTACATTTGCCCCAGATGGGATTAGTGTTGTCGCATTCAAATTTCAGTTTTAAAACTAATTTATATTATCATGGTACATTCAATTTTTTTTTAACTTATCAAGTAATAAGTTGTTCAAAAGAATTTTTTTTTCGAAACAAACATAATTAGTTTTCATTCAACTAAATGCAAGATCGTAATTGATAAATTAATCAAATAATAATGAAATTAATTTTTAAATTTTAAAAGCTTTGATGAAGAATTAGAGAAATTTGCTTATGGTTTAGCATGGTCAATAATTTCGTTGGGTTTAGTTTATTATAGAATAACTGTCAAAAACCTTATAATAAACTCGTTCAAAAAGTTAAATACTCCAGACAATATTATATTTAAATTGCTGTTTGAGTCTCAGTTATGTAATATCTCATTTATAAAAAAATTTGAGATCTTCCCAAAATGAAAAAGTATCAGGCCAAAAAGATGCATTTATAGATCTAACAGTATAGTCCCTTTGATAATTGTAATGACAATTGATTAATAAGTTACACAATTTAATCATGGAACGTAATATTATTGTATCTTTAATACTAAAGTTAAAAGTAATAAACGTTTGAAACATTACTTGTGGGTCACAAACAAACAAACGCAATATGTCATAAGTTAAAGTTTGATGGGCTAGCTTTTGTGACTTACTGTTTGAAAATAGGAGTGATAACGAAGAAAATATGCAATTTCCTTAATTTATTAGAGGGGCTCTAGATGTTGGCTTTAAAAGACAGTTTGAGTAGGTAAATAAAGTTTTGAAAGAAGAAATAAAGAAGTAAAATGACGAGTTATATTCTTCACGTTGAATGATGCCATGCAAAACGAACTGTATATTGTGTGGTAAACAGTATCAAGAAACAATGGACCGAGAAGTTGATGAAGCTTGAGAAATCATTAAATGTACAGTATGAACCAATCTCAAAACATCAAATGCTTAACATCTTCTCTAATTTCTTGACGGTTAGTTGGCTTTATATATAAAAAGCATATAATTTGAAGTCTAAAAGAAAGGTAAAAAAGAAGACAACATTTTTGTAAGATTCTTAGTTTCCTACTTGTTCTAGAAGAAATGGAGTTGACCACCTTACACGAAGGATACAAAGGAATTCTTGAAAGGTTCTTAGGCTGAATATCAGCCTCTAGGGAATATGAGGGTCCCAATATATGGGTTAAAGTAATTCAGCACTTTAACTATCAGACACATGGGAGAAAAAAGGCTAATAGTAGATCTCTTTACTCTGTAGATGTCGTACTGGTGACGTGCTTTTATTAGCAGAAAGCTAGTCTTGCAAAGGAACTAAAAGAAGGATTCAAAGTTACAGTACAACAAAGAATCAAGAATAAACGTTCAGAGGATAGAGCAGTTAAGGTTTATTAGCAAACATACTTTAAGCAAATTTTTAAAAGATCAGATTTCAAGACGGCAAGCAAATTCTACCAAATTTTAAAAGAGTTAGAGACTCAAACATTGAGTGGTAAAGAAATGAGGGACAGTCAGGAAAGAAAACACTTACATTGTGGAAAAGCAGTGGAACATTAATGTATTTAATTGCGGGAACTATTCCTCATGTAGTGTATAACGTGAATTTTCATTTCTCATCTTACTGTCAAAGTTATAAAGATTTAGCTAGACTTGCGTAAGTTTTGAAATACATTACACTCCTGGACGTGGTGTAATTTATCATCCAAGTAAAAATATAAATATTGAATGTAGTACTGATTGAGACTCAAAAGGGTGAAAAAACAATCTACCATTATAAGATGACCACTTTTGTTGATTTAGGAGTATGATCAACCATGACCTGAAAGGTGACCTGCTATGCAGGTTAAGCAACATTCTAACTAAACCAGAGGCAATAAATAAGCTCACATCCACCACAGAGGCAGAGCTGGTAGCTACTAACGATCAAGTTGAAGAGATAATTTTAATTAAATGTCTTTTCAAAAATTATGGATAGCTTTGAGGAGACGCCAATTCTACCAGCGTGTAATCTGATTACACTTTGACTGACCCAGATCCCCAAAGTTTATCCACAAACAAAATATATTAAACTAATTTAGTTTTTTTGAGAGGAAATGTTCAAGTTCAAACAATAAGGTGGTTGTACATGTGATGAATAATCTTCTCTGAGGCCTAAGTATCACTTCCTTTACCAAAACTCGTGCTGTTATCTGAAATCCAAGAAAAGGAAAGTGGTTGCAGTTTACATACTGTATAAAAAAGGTAATTGTTTAAAGAAAGATTATGTGGGATGTCAGGCAGTAATGAAAAAGTTATTTTTCAATTAAAATGCTCTAATCAAGTTTTCTTTTATAAACAATGACAATAAAGACTTTCGTATGCTAAAGAGGTAGTTTGAATATACCATGTATGCTTTTTTGTAAAATACCAGACTTGAATGACCAAATGGGTGAAACAAGAAGATTCTGTGACTCAAATAAATCCTGGTCGATATAGGACTGCTCAATAAAATTTTATGTAAATGAAAGGGTTCTCTTTAGCTCCCAAAGGAGGCATCCTGACAATTTCTATCAAAGGCTTCTTTCTCGTTTAACCCAGTAACACATTGTATGGATGAGAGCAGCGGAAATGGTATCAAGAATGCGATGGCATTGTTGGACAACACAGTATTCAGAAAGCCAATTGGGTTGAGAAAGACAACTACAATGGTTCGAAGAAATAAATTTATGTAAATGTTATATTGAATAATGTTTGAGTTGAATGCATTTTCCTAAATGCAGTAAGCGCATTTATAGGATTTTATTATATATTTGGATCAAAAAATTATTTAATAAAAACTAGGATGATACTTTCAACAAGTAGAATTAATTTATTCAAATTAGTTATTATACACATACAAAAAAATATGATACTTAATTTCTACTTGACGTGAGTTAAAGTGAAGGAGATGAAATATTAACTGAACATATTCCAGCATGAACTGCACCATTGCACCACTGCAGCATTTCAGTGCACCATAAACGCCCAATAATTATTATTCAGACTCAAATATCAGGAATTCAGTGACTTAGGTTTATTTTGGAAACAATGATTCATTAAAAGAATCTTGTTTTTAATTGTCATTTGAAACTAGATATACTCAATAAAAATATTTTCTTTCTTGATCAAATAAATAAATTAATAGAGAAACAATAAAAGAAGAATTTCAGTTATTTTAGAATAATTAATTAATTGCTATAAAAATATCAATAAGTATTTTAAATAGCCATTGGAAGATTGACACTCATTAAAAAAATGCCACTCTGTCGCCTACTGGCCTACATTATATTTACCTTGCATTTCCTTCTGATTAACATTAAAAAAAAACAAGTTAATCAAGTTAAACCCGCAGAATATATTGGGAAACTGATTAAGCTAACAAAAAAGTATTATTACATATTCCTAAAACTTAAAAAAAATAATTTCATTTATCCCAATGTACTAGCTGTTTACCTCTTCACGAAGGATTTTAAAATTCCTCTATTGTGCGACAAATTTTTCCATTCAACAATGAAATATTTTTTCATGTGCACCAACCATTGATTACATTTTCATTTTTATGAGCACTTACTACATGTTTCTAAAATGCATTTCAACTCTAACATCAAAATAAGATTTGGTAATGCAGATGTTTATTATGAAGTTGTGTGTAGACCACAAGAGGTATACTTTGTTAATATCAACGGGATTAAGGAATTTATTCTCTGAAGCCATTACTAAAAACGAAGTGACGTACTCTGACTAAAGGTACAAACATGAAATATATATTTGTAAAGAATAGACCATCTGAATATGAGTAAATGAATAAAATGAATTAAAGTTCGGAGAGTTTAACTAGTTCAAATCAAACTTCTATCTTTATTTAAAATCTGTTTCATTGATTGCAAAAGTAGAAGAAAATAAATAATTTACAAAATATTTTATGCGAAAAAAGATAGTCATGAAAAAAAAATTGTTTTAAAAATAAGATAAGTCAATTGTGGCTAATGACATGAATTTACTAAAGTCAAGTATTAATTTCACATTATAAGAGTAATAAATAAATAAGAGATATTATAAGAAGATACAATGGTGTTTAGACTATGGTATAATACAGTATACTGATGATGAGGCTTTATACAGGCAATACATAATGAAACAACAATCGATGAGCATACATTCATAGAAAAGTCTGGGAAAGTAAATTAATGTATTTAAATACTCGTATTCATCTTCTTCAGAATCACAGTGTGTCGTTAAACTGGAAATGCATAGGAAGTAACATAACTTATAAACGTTCCTAAGAAATAACCATGTTGATATTACCAGTGATTCAGAAAACATTATATTTCTACTTACCTTTTGTCATAGTCTTCATTTAACAGTAAAATAAGGTTACATTAACTTTAGTTTTGTTTCGGCGATTTTGTTTTAAACCGTAATGGTAGCAGGTGCGTTGTATTTTCAATAATTATGTTTATTTTATGAAAAAGTTTTCATAGGAAAGCAAAACTCTTACATATAATGTGTATAAAACGAGTTTAGTCATAAAACTAAAATGTAATGACGAAGTGTTTTGTTTACAAGGCATAAAGTTGTGTAGGCAATTATAAAAAAAGAATTGGTCCAAGGTAGGGCAGTGAAGGCGTCTAGGTCTGAGGGAGGCGGTGGCAGGGGGCCAATGGTGCCATTAGTGTGCACAGGAATGCGTCCCAATACAAATCACAACTAATCCCTCTCCCAACAGCCTGTCTATATTAGGATCCTCAATTTATTTCTCACATTCTTTTAGGCCGAGAACAAAATTGTCTTGGATTTATTAGGGCAATTTGAAGGAAATTACTTTGTAGAGAACAAAAAAAAAAAAGAAAAAGAAAAATGAAGTGATTCATTTCTCATGGTAGAAAAACAAATATGATTTATACGATATCTTAAAGACATTGATATGATTAACTTTTGTTAAAGTTGGGTTCAAGCCAAATACAAATATATTGACATTTTTCTTAGTGTCTGTAGAGGGTAGGGGTGAAAAATGTATAGAGTTAATCTGAACAATTAATATATGTGGAATTCCAGGTAGATATCACGACCCAGTAATATTTAAAGGTATACGTACAAGTTACGCAAGAAATTTTAAAGATTTTCTAATTTTTCATTTTTATATTAGCTTTTTTACAGAAAATAAAAGGAAATACAATAACAATACTGATGATTCCATATCGCTTCAGTCCCATAAAGGCTTCTTAGAAAAGTATAATAGAATATAAAGAAGAGAAAACCATAAAAATAAAGGTTCTTATTCTTTTCGAAGTGTTTTATATATATATACATTGGTGTAAATCGGCAACAAATCTTCTTGTATGCAAGAAATATGGAGCAAGTCAGCTGGATGGGTCAGTGGCCCAGCAAAATGAAGGGGCAGATAAGGGAAGAGGTACAGAAGAACATCAATTGGATAGATACATAGACAGAAGTTAATTTCTTCAGGTGAAAGAAATGTTCGTCATTCCAACAAACAGGAACATAGAGCCTAACATGAAATGGAATAAGAACGAAAACTGAAACTTGTACTCTAATTGGCCAATAAGTCCATTGAACCAATCAGAAATCACACCCATTAAGGAAGTCTATATAAATATCTGTCCAGAAGCGAAATTTTTCTTGACGATGACCAACGTAATTATAGTCGAAAGCTCGGATGAATTCATGTCTCTTGGACAATTAATGTGGAAACTCTAACTTCAAAATAGAAAAATTGCGCGCAAGATTGAGACCACGAAATCAAAAATCGTGAGAGCAGAAGCTGCTGCTACTTTTATCAATATATATATATATATATATATATATATAACTTTAAATTATACAAAGCAGAACACAGAAAAAAGAATAAAAACAACACTTACAGAATTCAATATTTCGAACTGTTGTTCGTCATCAGGAGTAGACTAGAAGAGAGGACGAAGTGAGAGAGATCTCCCCACGTTGAAGAACGGAGCGCGAATGAAGCAATAAAAAGTCAACCCAGTAACCTGTAACCCAGTAACCAGTAACTTGTAAGTTGTTTGCTACGAAAAGACGTAAAACAGACTCAGCTGGGGACGATTTCCTGAATATATAATTTTTGTATTGCCTATAGTTTAAATAACATAACTATAACTTATATATTTATTTATAACATATTTCATTTATTTCAGTTTTTTTTTTGCTACACCTACATCTTTAGTCTCACGAAAGTTAAAATGGCAATTTCCATTTTTTCGGTTAATGTTGTCAATCGGTTGTTGTTATCACTATTGTTATTTACAAATATAATTAAATTAGTAGATTCTAGTGGAATTGGCTCAAAAAAAAAAACAGTTTGTCTGCTCTCTCCTGATGTTGGTTTATATTATTACAAATCTTTTATGCTCGCATACAATTATTACAGAAAATTTGTTCATAGTTTCATTTTTTATATATCTGTAACTTATAATAAATAATCAATACCCAGTTTTATTAGAAATTGTTGGAAGAAACACTTCAATTAGTAATTTAGTTCCTTTGATGAAAACAAATGGTTATTGGGAAAGTCACATATTTCTTCATAGGAGACAGAATTTAAATTAAGTTTGTTTGATGAACAGCTCAAGAAAACCAATCAAGAATGACTTTGGAGGCATAATTATGAGTAAGACAAAGAGGGAAGAGGTTTGTAAATTAGACTGGATGTTGTGAAAGTGTTGTTCGAAGGAGTGCCAATTAGAGGACGGAGAGCCTTTGATAACAATAACCTCGCCCAATCAATAGAGGAGGCAATTGATCAAAGTTACCCATTGTGGGAGAGGCCCTGGGGGTGGGAGAGTGAAAGAGTGAGATTGGGTGTTGAAACTTAGTACAAGACCGAGGGAGAGCTTTGCGGTAAAAGGGATGGATGATTCGCTCAAATCACAGCTACCTGACCAGAGCAAGAATTCCACACAAATAAAGTCATACATTTAATGTTTAAATACTAATCAGTACTCTATTTCAAAGAAATAGTTGTAGTCGTTATTCTTCCATAACACCCTAGTTTAGTCTTAGCCGCGAACCCTTAAAAAGTCATGTAATGCTTATTTCAAGCTTTAATTTTAAACTGATTAACTGAGTTTTACGACATAAATAAAATTATTATAATTAAGCATAACCAAAAATAGATTATCTACCAGACACACAAATAAAAAATGAATCATAAAAAAGAATTTTGATTCATAAAAATGAAAGAATTGATAAAAACTTCAGAAACGAATAGTTTATATATTTTTCCCTTTTTTAAACAAAGCTGTTGGTTTTTAGAGAATTCCATTTCATAATGCATTATATTAATGATTTATTTAGGGTAAAAATTATTCATGAAAAGTGGATAGACAACACAAATAAAATGTCAAGCTTCATGAAGCAAAAAACAGCAATTTACCAGTTGATTAAGCAATATTTTAAATATTCTTTTATTGCCAAATCAAACTAAGCAAAAGTTTCTCTTATTTGCAACCACTTTGTGATTCCAAACAACATAAATAAATATTCTGCATTGAATAAAACGGAATTAAACAAACATAATTTTATTGTGTTTACTATAAATAAATTTAATATAACGTTATTCTGTGAACCAAATCTTATTTTTTAAAAAATACATAACGAATGTTACTAAAAAAAGTTATAAATATTATTACTACCTTTTAATTAAAATTACATATTCTGATAATGATTGGTAGATTTATTTTACGGAGTGTTATTTTTAATTTTCGTCTGTGATTTCAAAAAATTGAATTTATGTTCCACAAACATTTTTTTCTTCTCTTTTATGACTATCAAAAAATAAGATACTAGTATACATAACACCACAATACAAACTGGATGAACTATGGATTTTGGAAAACATCATTTATACCTTAAAACAATTTACCAAAGTGACTTCAAAAGTATTTGAGTGGCATTAAATGTTCAAAATCACTAAGTAATTCTAATTTACTAGACTTACATATAAAATGTAGTAAAAATCACTTTGTGGCCAAAGAAAAAGCAACATTTTTTGAATGGAATATAACCCGAAAGCTATAGGACATAAATATACTATAGAGGTCTTTATGGTGTTAAATGTTATTTGAAGCCATCATACAGAATAGATTATAACGCACTCACGAACTATTGGATACGGAAAAACCCACACGAAATTCTTCAACATTTCTTGTTGAAGATGGGTGACACCCGAAACCGGTCCGAGAGCTTCAGCAGCAGTTTACGAGGTAAGACAGTATATTATAGTTCTAATATTAATAATACTAACCTCTGTGGTAATGACGAAATGCATGAATAGAGCAAAAAGCGTTAATGTTTGCATAATAACCTTCATCTTGAAATAATCGTGAATTTTGTGATACAAATATTTAAGTTATTGGTAGAATATCCTTAGAGCTTTAAAGCTCCGAATCTCTTCATTAACTAGCTTTTACTACTGATATTTCAGTCTACTATACATCGTGTATAAAAATGCTTTGAAAATAATTCAATGTGTATTCATACTTTAGGTTTAAATGCTATAATTGATTATAACCCACACATTTATAGAATTATCGCACTGCAATATCGTTATTTTATTCATTGCACCTACCTTCGTATTTTTCTATTGTGATCAATTCTTAAATCCTTTTTCAAACATTTCCTAACAGAATTTAAGAAAATAACAATAACAGAACTTAAAACCATTAAACCATATATTTGTATCGTTTTCGTTTATTCATTTTGGTGATAATTAACTTCATTTTACTCTATATCTTTTGTACAGGATTATAATCAGTAGGCACATTCTAATTACTGTTTATATTATTTAAAATATACTTTCTTATAGAACATACTTTTGGACAATCACTTCTGTTTTTCTTTCTGTTATTGCTTGAATTCTTACCAATTGAAAACTGTATATTCAAGTTTGTTTTATATTTACTGATTTCTCAATTAAAATGAAAAAATTATAAATGTTATGTTTCTAAAAGTTTGGAAAAAAAAGGCATGAGAAATAAGAGTACAAAAATGATTTCCCTGTAAAATACGATAAAACTCTTGGATATACAAAGTTCATAAACAACTTTAGCAACATAATAGTCACGTAACTCATAAATATAGACGTATTCTATTAAATTTTGAAATCAAAAACTATCAAAAGACAGAGTTTGATCTGAAAGAAGAAAGGGTTTTCGAAATCTATTAAAATGTTTAAAGTCAACACTGTAGTATAGGGAGAAGTGAACGGAACTCGATTCCTACATTAAGAAATAATGAAGCCTGTTGACGGCTAAATGTTCTACCTCACTCTACTAGTTTTAGACCTTGTACATGTTTCAGCTCCAGATCTGTTAGCTTTCCTGCAGACCTGCCTTAAATAAACATAATTCTATTTTTGTATTCTCCATTCTAAACTCGACGAGTAGAAAAGAACATTCAGCAGAAAATATGTTTCATTATTTTTTAATTGATGCAACACAACTTCAACATTTTTCAAAATAAAATTATACTCGTAATATATACGTTTAGTCATAACCAGCTGTTTACTTCCACAATATCTATATTTTTAACACACTGGTTGCAATTTTTAACTACTGACACAACATATGGTAATGTCATTAAACATTTAAATTTATATAATTTAAAATAATATGAGAAGTATGCATCAGAATTAATTTCAACTACTTATTGCTAATTAAATTTTAGTATTAACATCACACACTGCAAATAATAAAAAAATTGTTATTCTGTTTTTTTTTGTTTTTAAAAGAATATCACTCGATCAACATATCAGTTTTTTTTTGTATTCTTCTATTATATATTTCTAAGAAGTCGATACTCATGAAAGCAATAATTATCAATCAAATCAATGAAGTAACGTGCATGAGCTTATGTAAACCTGATTTATTTTGAGACCAATCAATGATACTAAGAAAATAACGTGTAATCAAGAGTATGAAGACAGTTAATCAAGAACTGTCTTCGACATGAGTTTTTGAAAATAGATAGTGTTTTTAGAAAACAGGTAAAATTAAGAGGATGCAGCAAGGGCAACAGAATGATATTGATTGGGTTAGCAGGCAGATCGGCTTTTTACAGGAACAGTCGACAGGGAGAACAATAGTATTACGATATAGGAATTTTAATAAGGAAATGAAATCTACAGTATGAAATAAAATTAGCGAGAGGTGTAATGATACCAAAGATATATTTAACATAGAGTGATAGTATTGAGCAGAATGATACTTTTAGAATGGAGGTAGAGTCAGGTCTGTGACGTTAGCTGAACAGGGATTGCAATGAGCAGAATGATACTTTTAGCATGGAGGTAGAGTCAGGACTGTGACGTTAGCTGAACAGGGATCGTAATGAGCAGAATGATACTTTTAGCATGGAGGTAGAGTCAGGACTATGGCGTTAGCTGAACAGGGATTGTAATGAGCAGAATGATACCTTTAGCATGGAGGTAAAATGCTAAATATGATGATAAATTTTATGCTATGGTAATTTGTATTCATCAATAGCAATGTGTCTCTCTTTGACGGGTACTTTTTCAAAAATTTGGAGATTATACATGGTATACTAAAATATCATTAAAAATTATCGAATAGTAGAAAATATCATTATTATACAGTGTTAAGTAAATGCCTGTGTATACACCAAATTAGAGGTCTGTCATTCAGGTTAATGGAAGAACAGAGAGTTGGAACCTCTTACTCTTCGAAAAGCAAACTACAGTTGACCATGTGGGAAAAATTTGGTCACATTCACTTCAATCCTGCGGTAGATAGAATTTCTCCTTGAGAATTAGTTACCGTCTTTGCAAAACAGATGCAGAAGGGACGTTACAATCATTTGAATGGAAACGGATAGTGGCTCGGAATGAATGGTATGCGTGGTATACACATAGACTTCTCAGTACCACACCCAGTCATGATGTCCGCCTCTATGGTGTATTTTTGCAGAGCACGAACACAGAGTTGTGTCCCATTGTACATCTTTGAGGCACCCAAGTTTCGTAACATTAAATTCGTTGCTCCTACTAAAAAAGCAGTCTGATTGGTGCTTGTACTTTAAGTTTGTACTCATGAGCAGGCATTCCAGGAGTAGTCACAGAGTTAAGCAATTTAGTTAAAAAATGAACTGCTTTGTCATCACTAATCACTCTGTTTACTTACTTGTAAGTTATTTAATCATATTTAAAGAATTAAAAATTTAATTAATCATATTTAAATCATATTTAAGTGCTCCCGTTTCTATTATTGTTAAGGACCTTTGCACTTTTCTACTCAACAAAAGTTATACCACAGAAGAAGCCATCAAGATTATAATGTGCCTCTTTTACCATGACAAGTAATTTTACCGACAATACCTCCAATGTTTCCTTTCTTTTGTTACTTTAATGAAATAGTGAATTTTATACAACATACAAAAAAAATGAAATCATATGACTTGCGAGTACAATAGCTGTGCTCAATCATGAAGGTAATGTATTAAACAACAGTTAAGACATAATTAATCAACTATATTATGAAATATTTTCAGTTTTCGAACTTACGAGAATGTTTCAGACCTTTTGAAGTATCCTTATTGTTTTATCAGTTAAACCATTTTTAAAATATATATCATTTTAAAAAGGCTCTGTATTAACCCTGTGATATATCAAAAAATACCTCTAAATACTAATATATTGTTCAGTTGTCATTTATCATTCAGTACAAATTTATGTTCAAGAATATTGTACTTTTAGATAAATCGATTACTCTTTTTTTTCCTTTATTTAGTATATTATAAAACTTGAGTTTGACTTGCTTTTGTCTTTTAACCCACTGCTATGAAGGAAACGGGAAACTAACCATTTTCATTAAAACTGGAACTTTGGGATTATTGTTTCACTCGGAGATGGCTTTTATTAAATTCAAAGCCAGTTGAGATTAAACTGAATAGAGGCAGTGACTATTTTACTGTAGGACAGTTAAATTTATATTATGCATTAAATTGTTGGAAAATCCTTAAAACTGAGATAGAAATCAAATGAATATCCGATAGTAAAGTTGTGAGGGTTTTAAAGTAAGTAGGAGATTTACAAGCGGCTAGTTTGAATTTCAAATCGCAAAAGGAAAGCATGAAACCTTATGAATAACAAGAATTGAACAAAGTATCAGCTTGGTGTGTTTATATAAATAAGCCTAATATTAGAGATCTACTTCTACCAAACTAATGATACTGTACCACGTGTCAAACCATTCATGGGGTTTTCAATGTGATAATGAGTATGAATAGAAAGCTTATATGATCAATGTTTCGATTATTTTAAGATTTTGATTAACATAATTAGTGTTTATACGTTGATTCTCTGAGCAAAGTCAAAACTTAGGACTCTCACACTGGATACTTTAGAGCAGAGAGGTTATTCAGTTAGACATAACAATGGCACTCAAAATTTCATAACTCTCCTTTAAAACCTTATACATATACTCCATCCTTATAGAACTTTAACCTAAAACAAAATCACTACATATATATATATATATATATATATATATAATATATATATATATATATACTATAATGATACAAATAGGCAGCAGATCCTCTTTTAAACAGGTATCATTAATATTAACCGCACTCTCGGCATTCGCGATCTTAAGACTGAGAGATTCGATCCTACGAACTAACCTCCTGCTAACAGGGTTCAACTGGAAAAGGAGTTGACCAAGTGACATGTTAAATTAAAATCGATGACTCATGCTTAGTCATTGCTATAAATAGATTAAAAAGATAGTACAGGTTAATATAAAGAGAAGGTCAAAGGTCAATAATGAACAAGAAACAAGCGGTTAGAATAAAAGATTTGAAAGGTCAGAAAAGAGTTGACCTTTCAACTCTTTTATTCTAACCGCTTGATTCTTGTTCATTATTTGACCTTTGACCTTCTCTTTATATTAACCTGTACTATCCTTTTAATCTATTTATAGCAATGAATACGAATATATATATTTAGCAAACATATGCTAAAATCACAGAAAAAAACACGCGTAAGATACCACAAAAATTACTGCTATATATAGACTGCTTCATTACCCGATAGAAAGATTTGAGTCATCCTAAGACAATTACCAGGCAAGGGTAAGTAATTCTTCGCTTGTCTTCGGAGAGACTTACATCTTCCTATCTGAGACAGTTCAAATATAGTAGTGAGTTTTGCGCTGTCTTTTATGTGTATTAGTTCTGTGAATTTAGTTCGTGGAATCGTTTCATTTAATTATAATACATACATATATATATAAAACAAGATTTCACATAAACACGTGAAATGACAATCAATAATCAAACCACAATATGAAATGGGGGAAAAAAGATTAAGATGTTTCAACCCTAACAAGCGATCTTTGTCAGAGTCAAAAACCCAACTGAAATACTAGATGCAGAAAAAATCTGGTGAGGGGTGGAGAAGAGTGGGAGGGAAGAGTGGTATTTTAAAAGGTTGTAAACTGCAGGAAAGGACAACGTCCAGAGAGGAATGTTTGGGGAAAAATTGATGTTTGGTTATCTGAAATTGTAGCCAACTTTTGAATTTTAGTAAACACAAATGATAAAGAGCACAGTTCTCGCCCCTGGACTGGACCAAGAGTCCCCAAACTTTTCAATGTAAGGGCTGCATTATATACTTCCTTTAGTTATGTGGACCGAAGAAATAAAAAAAAAATCACTGCCGAATGATACTGGCGTTTTGACTTCAAAATTTTATTAAAATCAGGTTCCAGATTAGATGAGCGAATTGTAAGAATTGATTTCAAATGATCATCAGACAAAGTTGCTCGATAGTTAGATTTCACATATTTCATTTTGAAAAATGTTTGTTCATACAAGCACGTTGTTCCAAAAATGGACAGAAAACTACAAGGAAACTTTATAAATTTGGGAACTAATATTGCTGGAGGCACTTATAAAACTCATCAGATTTCCTTCTCTGTACTTATGTTTCAGTCTGTCATCTGCCTGGGATCAATAATTTTAATTACAGTTTTAAATTTAACTCCTGATAGTTCATTTTTCTTCCAAGGAGAACTTCAAAAGGCGATAATGTCAAACTACAGTGAAATGTTTACTTCAGAGGCATCTGAACGTCGGGTACGTACTTATACATTTACTTGAGTTGTACTGCTTGTTGAGAATGCAGACTGTGCTCAATATACAGTTATACACAACTGATTGGTTGTAATACACAGAACATACTTACCAGTACTAGTATCTATGCGTCACTCAATCGCGAGAGAGGGAAACTGACTCGGGCTTAGCGCCACCAGTCAGCAGCCCCAGCTTTCCATAATACAGCGATGCCTGTCATATGATAATTATTTTTTTTAAGGCCACCACACAGGGATTTGTTTGGCAGGCCGGATGTGGCCCGCGAGCCATAGTTTAGCTAGCTCTGGACTAGACGATCCGAGTTCTATTCTCACGCTTCCACTCAATTTTTTCAATTGAAAATTCTGAGCTCGCCGTCTCTCGAAGAGAACATGAAGCCTTCAGCGCCAAGCCTGTATGACCCTAGGTATTCCTTAAAGATCCCTACTTAAGTAACTTTTGAGTTATGCAGAAATGTGTAACTTCCAAAGTATAATCATTAGGGAGACACTATTTCTTGAGGAATCAGCATCAGAGGCATAGCTGATGCAGATGCAATGTAGCTTTCTAGTGACCTTCAATCTCAATGATAAAAATATAAACACTTTATTTCAGATAACTGGATAATACTACATTGATATTTCGTAGCTATAGTATTTTGCTTTAGTATAATGTCATTTCTTGACTGTTATTTTTTCTAAATTTTTTAATAGAACAATAATAATTAATTAATCTATCAATAATAATAACTAACAGAACAGCTGCTTGATTTGGAAGAGCACCTTTAGATGATATATCCATGTACTGCCTGAGTGTACTGATATTATCTCAAAATTCTGTTGATTCTGAAAATAAATAGTTTTTAGACTTTGTTTACTTGTGATTTGCAATGACTGTAGGAGATGCTGTGAAATATTAAGCCTTATTTCCATTTTAAAATAAAACATCTAACGGTAAGAATATTACATAATGTTATTAATATGCATTTCAAATACAAAAATATATTTTAAACTAAAAAATTAATTTCTTTTAGACTTTTTATAAATTAATTGAAAAAACTGAATTTAAACATATTCTAAGAAAAAGTTAATGCATATAATAAATGAGTACATTGAATGCGACATTTTAAAGTTCATGTCTGAATTTTTTTACGGCCATTGAACGATGTTATTGATATATCTTTGTTATAAATATTCAAAATTTAGCTATATCAATAATGCTATTTTTCTGCGATGACAAAACGATCTGAAAAGGATAATAAAAGTTCAATAAAAACTGAGAGAGAGTAAAAGCAAACACGAAATAACAGACTGGTCATGTCAAGCCTGGCTACCTCTCTCTTCTCTCTGAATGACTTTTCTAACCAAAAATTATTAACTAAGTGTATTTTTGTATTAATTATATAATTCCATATATGTGTGAATATTGCACAGACTACATACTGCCTACCATGGATCTGCGTATTACTTTTTTTTCTCATTGAGTCCAAACATTGTCAGCTCAAAAATGGATTTAAAGTGTAAAGAAAAACGTTTGCAAAACACAATATGGTTACTATGCGTACAGGAATAGAGTGGAATGGGCAAGCAAACACACTAGAAAAGAAAGGTACCAGAAAGCTCCTAACAGGGCCAAAACTATTATTCGGTATGGAAAAACACACTAGGAAAGAAAATGTTAAGGATAAATAGGAAATTCAAGGAATATTTCTGAAAATTCTTTTAGAACAGAGATATAGAAAGTTCACAAAACGTTTAAACACAATATGCTCTGGATTGTGTGAGATGCAGCAGGAATGGTCTAAGAATCATGACGACTAACATCCAAGAATCAAGAGCCAATGAGAGAGAGAGTTGAGCCTGGTTGGCAATTGTTTTGGTCCTTACAATTCGCTATTTATCATAAAATGGAAAAACATAAATTTGGTAATGTTTTTCATTGTTTAGAATTAATTTATTATCTGAGAGGTGTAACCCATAATTTACTTCTTCATCATTAAAATCAATCTGTTATTTTTAGTAAATATTCTTCAGCTTCCTAAAAGAGAACAAAGTCTCTATTCGATTTACTTTCTAATTTCTTCCATTGCTGCTAAAGAGAATGACCATTATTTTCTATATTTAGTTGTTAAATGTATTCTATAGTTACTTTGAAGGGGTAAATAATGAAATAAATATTTTTCATTTTATTTAGATGCGATATACTAAAGAAAATACAATGAAGAAAAAGTTGACATGTTTACTGAGGATGAAGTTTTTTGAAGAAAACAGTGGTTTTTTTTTGTCTTATAAAGAGATTATCAACAAGTAATGTTTGGATATGCGTTCAATATTTCAATAAAAAATCGTAAACTGTGGTGGCATAGTCTGTGGAGTTATTTAACACCTACCTATTATTGACGCTGTTTCTCTAACACTTCGAATTATTGTAAACAACTTCATGCCACACATCTGAAAGTTTTTTATTTTACAATTTTTTAATTTACATGACTAAAGTCAGTGCACGGATTTCAACTGTATTTTATGAATGTAAAATTATTCATGAAAGTTTTTTTCTTTGATAGAGCATTTAAAAAATTCTGTCTTTAAAAGGTCTGCCAGTTTCAAACAGAATGCAACAGAAAGAAAAGGGCACATCAATAGAGTGAGAGAAAGGTCTTTAAAACATTAAAGAGCCAGTAAAATGCTGAAAAGGAGTGGATGACAATGGATTTATGAATGGAGGTTATTCTCAAGTAAGAAACAAACACATTAGCGAAGTTTTTCTAAAACAAATACATAAAAACTCAAAGTTAAAATCTAAGCTGGTATTTTATTCTTACAATAAAGGTCATGTATTCAACATTCTAAGTGTAGAAACCAAATTTTATTATGAATCAATATTCATTTATGGTAAATAATTGTATATGATTTGTTCCATATACATAACAAATATCGTATTATACATCTGATTTGTGTTACATACTCGTACTAACGACACTAGTATACACACTATCTCAACATGATATTTATTTTCAGGGATATCGGTTATAAATTTTAAGTTAAAAAATAATCATAATTAGTTAGTATAATGAAATATAGATTAAGAAATAGAATTTTGATGACATGATAGAAACAATAAAAAATAATAGTAAACAACTAAAATAAAGATGCCTTGTTTTGGTTGATGGATAACATTAACATCTACAGAAGAAAATGTTATAAATTAATAAATTTTTAATAAAGAAGAAGTTCATATTGCCTAACATCAAAAAAATCATCAAAACGTTATCCTCAATTTATAACAGAAAATAAAATCATAAATTTTACCAAAGCCCTATTTATTTTGAACAATGTTATATTGCACAAACTGAACAGCTAAAGTATAAAAAAAATATGTATGATATCAAATAAAGGGAAGTTCAAATTTGTAGTTAACTTAATGATGAATGCAATGAAAAAGGGCGACATAAAAAAACTCGGCAGACTTACCGCATGAAGGGCAAGAAGAATTAATATAGACAATAATAAAAGCCCTAGAAACATGTAAATCCAAAACATTTTAGGATTAAACTGAACAAATAATGTTTTTGTAGAGTTTAAAAAACCGGGGTTGAGCCAAACTGTGAACGACGTAAGACTGTACATGCATATATACATACTCTCTCCTGTTCCTTCCTTCGACGTGGGGAGATCTGTCTCACTTAGTCCTCATTTCTAGTTTTCTCCTGATAATGAAAACCATTCAGAATATTGAATTTAGTAAGTGTGTGTTTTCTCTTTTTTCTGCGCTGCATTTTGCGTAAGTCAATGTTTTATAACATTGGAATGTTTTATAACACGGAAGTAAGTCCGTGTGGACCGTTTCTTCAGTTTAGTATATATATATATATATTAATATATATTTAATATTAAATTAAATAAACTATTAATTTTTAAATAAAAATCAATTAAAAAGATAGCACACAGATAGACACAGGAATAACTCACTTCTATATTTCGACCATCGTCGTCATCAGGAGGCAAAGAGTCCCCCAGGAAGGCAGAGCGACGACTCAGTTTTCCGCCGTGAGTCGCGGAATTTATAAGTATAAATAATACTTATTTATATGTATTAATAACATTAATTTTTCAGAATATTGTAACCTCTGTTCGATTATGTTTTTATACATAAGTAGAATTTCGACTCTATTTATCGATCATTTCGGCTATCTTACCGTCTTCAGGAGAGGTAGGAAAAGGAAAGGAATATAGGTCGTGAAAGTGTCCACCGACCCAAACAAAGTGACACACCTACATTGTAAAAAAATAAATTGTGGTGGAATAGTCTGTAGAGCTATTTAACTCCTACCTGTCACCTTTATTGATGATGTTTCTCTTATACTTTGAATTATTGTAAACAACTTCATCCACATACCTGAAAGGTTTTTATTTTACGATTTATTAATTTAATTGACTAAAAAATTCTGTGCACAGATTTTAATTTTGAAAAAAAAAAATGACTGATATTTCAATCCTAAGAAGTGGTTTTCGTCAGAGTCAAATCCCAACTCATTTCTTATTGTGGTATAGATGTAAACTGTTATTTCATGTGCTTCTTGCATAATCTTCTTATATATATATAAATAACTGAATAAAACTACACATATAGAACACAAACACTTACTGGGACCAATATTTCAAAACGAAGTTCGTCTTCAGGAAGAGACTAGAAATGAGTAAAAAAGGTACGTTCGTTCATGAACAAAACTGAGTTGGGTTTTTGACTCTGACGAAGACCGCTGTTACGGTTGAAAGATCTTAGTCTTGTTTTCCCATTTCTTATTGTGGTTTGATCATTGATGTATATATAATTAAAGTAAATCGCAGTCTCTGCATTCACGATCATGCAGGTGGATTCTATACTACGAACTAACTACTCCTAACAGGGTTCAACCAAAAAGGAGCTCACCAAGAACATGTTAGATAATATCAATAATAGAGATAAAAAAAGGTGTTTTATTATATATATATATATAAAGATTTCACATAAACACGTGAAGTCACAATGAATGATCAAACCACAATATGAAATGAGAAAACAAGAAAATTTAAATTTAATTAGAGACGATTGAATAATATTTCTTAACAACATTGATTTTTCATACGTAATAAATTTAGCTCCTGTCCAATCAATATGATGATTTTCATTTTTTATATGCAGGAATAAGGCACTACTTTTTTCCAGTCTACTTAGGTTGTATTGGTGTTGTTTTACACGTGTCTTTAATGATTTACCATTTGACCAATATAAATTTTATGGCAATTTTTGCACAGAATTTTATAAATACCACCGGACTTCAGTTCCCTGAAAGAAGGGAAATTTCCAACCTGACGATGACTATTGCATAGTCTAAAGCTTGTGTTTATCTAATTGTGTAGTAAGTTATGTTCAATTCTTTACCTGTGGTGTTAGTCTTTCAGTTGTATTAAAACTGTTGAATTATTAAAGTGTTTCAAAAAATGTATCTCAATGGCCTTTGGAGGCAAATCTTCTTAGAGGCATATTTTGTTGAAATGTACCGCAGCTTCGGAATTTACACTTTAAAACTAAGCTGTTCCAGTCTCTTGACAATCGCGACACACAGTGTCACGTGTTCATTCAGACTACAGTTGTTGTTAAAAGCCACATACTATTTTTCTTTGTAAAATAATTTTTAATGTAATACTTAGTTCTTCTGTTTCAAAATTTATACTTCTGCCTATGAAAAAGGTTTTACATAAAAACCGAAAAGTTGGCAATGAGAGTTTAATTTGAACCTGAAGAACTGACCGAGTCCCGACAAACTATATTTATATATATATATATATATAAACAAAAAAGGAGTAAATTGATTTGAAATGAAAAGAAAAATATAAAAACCAGTTAACGTAAAATAAAAGTGTCAGAATATAACAAGGAGTAGTAGGGAAGGCATAATGGGAAATGAAGAATGTAAACCTTAAAGGTAATTAGAAAATACGGAATAAGGAAAATATGAAAATGATACTGCTATTGTCCTTAAGAATAGCCCCCAATGTGTACCCAGAGCTTCAGAGAAGTCATCTCTTATATGAATATGTTTGTACTCAGGGAACCGTGAAGCCCAGACTTCTATATATACTGGCATGACGAATACGAATTTGTTTGCTGGTGTACCAAAACAACATGAAGATGAACTTACCTCCTTCATATGCCACTATAACCTCCCTATTACTCCTTATTATATTTTAAAACATTTGTTTTACGTTAACTGGTTTCAGTATTTGTCTTTTGCATTCTAATCAATTTACCTCTCTTTGATTTTATACATATTTTATTAAAAAGAAACTTTTTTTTAATCTATATTCTTGATATTTTCTAACATGTCATTTGGCCAGCTCCTTTTTTGTTTGGACCTTGTTAGCATGAAGTTAGTTCCAGGTATTGAATCTCTCAGTCTGAAGATTGTGAATGCCGAGACTGCGGTTAGGTGATATATGATGAAAAAAAGGTCTGTTACCTATTTATACATACATATATATATCACAATTAAAAAGTAATAAAAAAAATAAAAAATGGTTTTAAGCACTGTCATGGTTTACCCTGTTTTCAAAAGAACTTTCTCCATTTCTTTTACCAGTTTTAGTAACGATTTCGTTGATTATAGAGTCACGTGTATTTCTGTTCACACTTTCGCTTGTATGTAATTAGAGAAAGTAGTGGAATATTATTGACGCATACTTCTCATGGTTACTTGACCATGTGTTTTGAAAAGAAAAAAAAAGGATTTCATTCCCCTTCTATCTCTGATTGACTAACTTCTGCAATACCAAACTCAAACTCTTTTTAGCAGTCAAACTCCTTTTAAAAAATAGTTTCGTGTCCATTTATATTGGATCAATAAAAATATACATTTTTCATGCTCAAATATTCTTTGTTATTATAAATGTAAGTAATTTTTGTTTCTTTACCTTGGTTAAACAGGGTACTAGTTCTATCAAAACAGTTGGTGTGTTAGACTTGGCAACTTAGAACTAGTGGCCACAAATAGTATTGACTACCATTCAATTTTATTGTTCAGCCGGTGTGAATTAATTCAATATTTGTTTTGTTTACTATACTCACCTATTGTAACTTGTCTCAGCATTGACTTTTTAATTTTTGCACTATTCATTAAAAATTGTTTTAAAAAAGTTTTGCAGTCTCGAAATTCAAATTTATTATATATTTACTGTAAGAAAGTATTACTGACATAAGTTTAATGCAAGTATAACATTTCAGTAACTATCAACAACTTGAGATCTACAACTGAGGATTACACCAAAGTGGGTGTTTGCAATGAAAAACATGGCTTATATCACTTAAAACATGGCAGTTATTAATATTTTTATCAGTAGTCAATTTATTTCCATTCTATTACTTGTACTATGAATGAAGAAATGAATAAAATAGCTTTATAATGCATGACAAATTACTTGCATTAAGATTCAATAGCTTCCAGGAGTTCGAAGAGATTTTAAGTTCCATTAAACTTTAGTTATCGACGTGAAGAAGAAAACTATGCATGTACAATATAATGGAAATGAAAAACAAGGACAGTTAACATCTTAGTTGTTTAAAACTCAACAATAGAGTTATATATTATAAAATAGATCTGTGAAGAAAGTTTTGAAAGACACGAAAGGAATAGTGTTTAATAGAAACAGAATATAATTAGTCTTTTCAAAGTTGTCCCATTAAAATCTTGTGATAAATTGAATGAACAAACGATAAAGTAGGGAAACTTAAGACAAACATGGAGCATTAGGAAATACGTAGACGTCTTTACTATGAACATTATGGTGTTCATTATTAATCACAAACATCCTTACCTATATATGTTGAAAGTTCATCCAAATCCTGTTTGTTTTCAATTGTACATTTTATGAGAAATATTACTTGAAAACATAATTAAATAAACCAGGTTCAAAGGCAACCCGGAACAGATTCACATTATCACAGATTCAACCAAAGTATTAATTTTTCTGCTAACTCAGTGTTATAGACACAATAGATCAATATAGATCAGTGTTATAGATAAATATAGTGTATTTGTTCTTTTGAGTCTTACTGAGTTTAATTTATATTATTATTTATTTGATGATCATTTATCCTTACTTGTTTTGATAACCTGACCTTTACCAGCTCTTTTTCAATACTGGTATTATATTTGTTTAAATTGTATAAACCACTATTGCAGTCTAACATTGTAATTTTAAGAGCTGGTTTTAATATTTCAAAATGATTTTTTTTTAGAAAAATGTGTAATTCTCATCATTTAAAAAACTCAACTAAAGATTTATGAATAGTATGAAAAGGCAGACCTTTAAATATACCTCCTAGTAAAGCCAGTAAACTAAGAGGTGAGAATTGTATTTAAAAAAAAAATCCACTTCCCTGGCTTCGATTTTCTCATTTGATTTAAGAAAGTCATCTCTCTCTGAGTCGGTGATTTGATTGCTCATGTTGACTGTACAAAAGTAAACCCCATTTCGGTTTAAAGGTTAAACCATTTCACCTGATAACGTGTGATTCGTTCCTAACTCAATTCTAAATCAGTATTCAGTATCAAAAAAGAAAATATCACACCGCATTTACAGTTATTGACGTTAATATGTTATCAGCCATTTACAATTTCTAATTATAAGTCATCATTGAATACCCGTGTAACACAAAGTTGAACTCTCTTACTCTCTCTCTCTCTCTCTCTCTATATATATATATATATATATATATATATTTATTTATTGAGCACTCTTCTTCAATATATATATATTTATATTTTATTAAAGTAGACGGCAGCTTCCACATTTACAACCTTTTTACTGGTGTTTTCTGGTGTTTAACTAGTTTTCTTTGATAGGGAGTCATTTCATGAAGAAGTTGTCCCAGAGACATCGCAAAAATATTTTCGTAGGTTAGTCAATAATATATTTTTACTTACAAGCTTTCGATTTCACTGATATCGTCATCAGGTATATCGTATAAACTGATTAAGGCGTAAACTAACACAAAACAATTTTGAAAAAGTTAAACAAACATTAAAATTATTAAAATAAAGAGGATAAATAGAAATATACAATCACGAAGAAATAGACTCTAACTCTGACCGCTTGTTATGGTTGAAAGATTTTAGTCTTTTTTTCCCCATTTCATATTGTGGTTTGATCATTTATTTTTATTTCATGTGTTTATGTGAAATCCTGATATATATATAACTTTAAATTACACAAAGCACGACACAGAAAAAAGAATAAATGTACACTTCCAGAATTCAATATTTCAAAGTGTTGTTCGTCATCAGGAGTAGACTAGAAGAGAGGACGAAGTAGAGAGAGATCTCCCCACGTCGAAGGATGGAGCGCAAAACTTACTTTCTGTAAGTTTTTTTTTTAATTCTTTTTTCTGTGTCGTGTTGTATAATTTAAAGTTTTATAGTCCTTGTGGACCGTTCCTTATTTTTAGTATATATATATATAGCAGATTCAATATCTATCAATCTATCTCTGAAATACTTCTACTTGTAATATTCATAAATTGTAACAATCCAGTTTCATATTGTACGTACGTTTTATGCTGATATGTGGCATGAACATGAAGAAATAAGAACTATTTCTTATTAACTTTTTATTGTTTGTAGGCCTATGAAAAATGTTTTAAATAAAACCGAAACGTTGATAACAAGAGTTATTTTTTTATCCTTGAAAATTGACCAAAACCCGATGAGAGAACACACCTATATATATATATATATATATAAAGATTTCACATATACACGTGAAATAACAATCAATGATCAAACCACAATATGGAATGGGAAGACAAGACTAAGATCTTTCAACCGTAACAAGCGGTCTTCGTCACAGTCAAAACTCTGGCAAAACCAACTGAGTTGGATTTTGAACATTGATATATATATATATATATATAACTATGTAAATCGGTAGCAGACCTTCCGTTAAATACATTGCATTAAAAATTTGCGTATTTTATTGTTTCATACTTCTTTGAGACTTTAGGAAAGATTAACCCTAGCGGGGAGCCCATTGCAACTCGAACAATTTGGTATTACAGCCTACCATCAGTATGTCTGAATGGATTCTTTCTTGTCCATTATTTCAATAGCTCTTTCAATCATGGAGGAGGTGCGGTTGTTGCAAGTTGCTTCAGAAATAATATCTATTGTTTTCTCCACTTGTACATTGGTGAACAACAATTCAACATCAACAGAGGATCCCAGGTAACCGTTTAAAAGTCAACACCTACTACAACTGTTAAACCACTATAAGCATGGTTGTCTGCAATAATTTGATAAAGATAAAATCACTCGAGAAAACCAATGTGATATAAAAATATAGTTGCAAATAGGAAACTGTGTGTTCCTAGATTCTATTCTAAATACATTGGTTCAACCACTTCGACATTGTTTAGATGGCTAACCATGAATCTTGTGGCAGGAGTCCCCTAAACAACTACCTGGAATACCCACCAAGTGCAATTAACCACACAAATGTTAAACAACAGTACGGAAAAATCGCCCAATAAAATGACCTAATAGACTTGTTATATAAAATTTACAAAAGCAACCAACTATGAATGCTCAGGCAAATGGTTTTCCGAGGACACTGGAATTATACGGAGGATAAGCGAGAAATGGAATGGGAAACCAGGAACAGGACAGCAGAATACTCAATACTGAAACCACCATCGAAACCTCCTGACCCACCAACCTAACACGTTTACTTTATTTTAGTTTTATTATATAACTTTATTCTTCTTTAGATTTTACATTGAAAATAGCTAATAATAACTATTACTAACGATTTGTAACGATTAAAAAATAAAATCGTTCGGTGATCTTGTTTATAATCTTCCCTGCCATTGGATGTCTGTAATTAGAAAAAGAAAATTAGAAATTAGAAAAAGTTTCAAATAAGCATGAAAGAATGAAAATAGACAACCTTTTTAATAAAATATATATACCTATAACAATTCAGTAATATATCATACGGGTACTACGTAATCGGAATTCGGTCAATTTTCCAGATTCAAAAGCAAACTCTCATTACCGACAGTTTGGTTTTATTTTGAAACCTTTTTCATAAACCTACAGAAAACCTAAGACAAAGTGTAATAAGAAATCATATATGAGCATCAACAAGTAAACATTATGAAAATAGATAATTACATCTTCTGGAATATTACAAGTAGAAGTATTTCTTGAGTGATAAATAAAATAATTTCAGAATTAACATTTTTTCAATTAAAAAATGAAATTTAAATTGTATAAACTTCAATACGTAACGAACATTAACTAACAATCATCGCTTGTCGAAACCTTGCACTAGGATACTCAGGGGAGTTCTTAAATAATTTTTAAATGTTCCTCTTATCTGCTCGACATATAAAAATGTGTGAGTGTTCTCTGAGTTAGATAACAGCTTCCTTAGACTCTTTTGACTAAACAGAACTGCTTTTATTCCTCTTTATTTCATTTCCTCTGACTGGATTGATCTTGAATGGTTTAGTTTACAGCAAAGTTATATATTCGGATGATTTTAAATGATTCGACTTTTTGATAAATCTCCAGTTTTACATTTAAAGTAAAATTTCTTGTAGCTGACTGCAAATCAATTGCAGTGTTTTAGTTAAGTATCAATGAATGTAACTCTTATCTTTGACTCCCCAATCATAAATGCTTAAATAGTTTTCTAAATGTATCTAAAATGTCTTATCAAAGTAAAAAAATATAATTATTATATTAAGTAATAACCAACATATTTCATAGCCCAGTAATATCAGAATATTAGTAATACAATATATAGTATTTGGCATTGCAGAATAGAAAATACATAATGTACTGCCTTATAAAATCAAACAAGTAGAAAATGTATTCAATCAAGAGATGCTTAATCACTTCTCCCTCAAAATTGAAGCACCATCTACTAAGTGAGGAATACAAAACCAAAATATTATGATTCTGCATCCCTGAGGGACTTTTGAAGTTAACAATAATGTAAATTTGAGGAAAGTGTAGGGCTCCTATCAGTGGTTTGGTTCAACCTACAAAAACACATCCCTCTGGGTCTTTCTAATTATTTAAAATAAATAAATTTGTTTTAATGAATTAATTTTATTTATTAATAAATTTATTTATTAATAAATAAATAATCTATTCAATTTAATCTCAATGGGTTTATATAAAAACAATTTAAAATATAAATAAATGTTTTTCTTCTAATTCTTAGTTGATATATTTATGAAGTAAATTTATTTTGCATTCTTTTAATGGAATTGAGTTGTGAATTTAAGTGTGAATGATGATTAATAATTTTATAATTGTATTTAATGAGAGAGGCCAGTGTAAGTCTTAATTTATGACAAAATTCTGAGTGCAGAAAACAGTATCTTATGAGACAATTTTTAAGAATGATTGTTTCGTATTTTTTTAATACACTAGAAATATTTTATTTTTAGCAAATTAAAGCTAAGCTAAAGAATTCTTTTGCATTCTTAATTGCAAGATATGATGATATCTTACAATAGATGATAGATGATATCTATGATGTTGAACTTACATAGATCAACTTTGTGTAAATTACTGGAAGGATATAATTGTAGAAGAAAAATAACTTGGAAAATTGTCGTTCTAAAGTAGTTAAAAAATGTTCCATTATTATTAACTTTTTTTTGATGCAAGTAATATTTTTGTGGCTGAAATTATTATAATAAGTAAGTTAGGTGTGGTAAAAATTAGTTCAGTTAAAAAGTGCCTTCTGTTTGATGCATAATAAGGATAGGGAAAGGAGTTTTGTAACTCAATTAGCCACGTTGTTTAGAATGCCTCAAAAGACTTACTGCATTTTATTTATAATAACAGGTTGCCTTTCCATTCAGCGACAATTATTTTTTAATTCACTGTACACTTCTATTGGAGAACATGACATGATGCGAAAGATCACATTCAACAAGTATGTGCATTTACAAGAATTTTAACTTACTCTATAACTTTTGTTAGAAAAATTAGTTCTTTTGAAAATCAAATTCATCATTTTGAAGGTCAAATTTATAGAACACTTTCTGAATTCATCCTTCTGAAGTACAAATAAAGTAAAGTTATTATTGTGAAAAACTCTGAGGCAGTGCAACCAGCTGTTCTGTGGTATACATTAATTGTAGGGTTAAAACTTAATGAAATAGTCTCGACTAATTGAAGTTTAATAATATAAACAACGCGTTTCACGTGAACACGTAATGTTTGAAATGTGAAATGTGGAGGCTATTTCATTAACTTTTAACCCTACATGAAAAACAAATATATACTGAAAAACAAATTATATATACAGGGAGTCCATAAAGTCCATGTGCAGTTTAAAAGAATTATTACATTATTTGTATTTATAATAGAAATAATCTGTAAAAATTATTAGAAAGAAGTAAACTTACATTTTTTAAGGCTTTATTCTAATTTTATTTTATTCTATTTTTATTTTCCACAGTCCTCCATTATCAATAATATAAATTGTAATGCGATTTTACAGTTTATGGAATACATGCGTCAAATGATTTACAGTAATTCGTGAAACCTTATTAGTTATTTTAGCTTTTAAATCTTCAAATGAACAAGATTTGGATGCATACACATTTTTTTTTTCACATACCTCCATAAGAAAAATCTAATGGAGTCCAGTCTGGCGAACGTGGAAAATTTTCATCTGTTGGAAAATTCGTGATTTAAAGTTGTTTAGAAGAGGTTACCATATGATGGAGGTTATGTGGATAAAATTTCAATAAAACTTTAATAAAATATAGATTTACTTCTTTCTAATTCGTTTTACAAATTATTTCTGTCCCAACTTCAAATAAAGGTATATTTTTTTTAAAACGCACTTATAATTACGCACGTATAATTAACTACTGAAATAAATATAAAATCAGTTAAAATTAATGAAACTTGAAACCAGGACTTCTGGATGTATTATTTATACTTGAAAATATGAATTCCCAATTATTGTATTTGTGTTGGGAAGAAAGTGGGAATTACATTACTTATTTAATATTTAGAAGTTAACAAATGTATGCGGTTGTTCGCTACAGAAGGCAATAAGAGGAAAGCAGTGATGGAGATTAAAGAGTTAGTAAAGGAGGAATAGGTGAAGAATGAAGTAGTAAAGATGTGTTGATTGAGTGGGGTTGGAGGGGTTGCATAATGAGCAGGGCACAGTCTACTGGCCTGTCACAATCGGCAGCTAAACGTCTCGGCCGGAGCTTTGCATTCAAAACGCCACTCGCCAGCTTTGAGAAAAAAAACCCCAGCCAGCCCTGTGCTGAATATTTCATAGCCTTATTCAAGTGTGACCCCGCCCACAATCTCTCTTCTACCTCATTTGGAACAACCTCCTAAATTATACTCCCTCAATAACATTCCTCATCTTACAGACAAATGCTCCTCTTACAAGAACGCATTCTACATAACAAAGTATCACATTTTGATGAAAAACAACCAATTCTACTTGATTGACTTAATCACACAAGACTTAAAATTAGCGATATTATCATTAACTGAACGAAGCTCAACTTTACATGATTAAACACTTTATCAACTCTTAACAACATTAATGAAAATGGAATAAATAATTATAGTTCCTGAATGTCGGAACTCTCTCACTTATAGCCAGATAGATTTTGAACGTTGCCTTTTTCTAAGTAGTTTGGATGTTTATACGTATATGAACTATTACCCTTGTATTTATAGAGCAGTAATAGTATGTTTGTATTTTTAAAACTCTAATATTATAAAGTTTTGCTTCCAGGCAATCAGAGTAAATATATAGAAATAGCATTCATTTTCTTTTGCTATTAATTTTTGAATAGAAAAATCAGATCAATTGGTCAGGTATCACTTTGATATACATGCATCAGTTCTATGACATCTTTACCTGTTTTTTTGTTTTTACTTTACTTTGATAAAACCAAATATAGTCACAACTGTAGTAGTAATAGTATTCACTTCCTTTCAACTATTTATTGGTCGTTCCTTTTAATGTAATCTTATTTTGTAGTGTACTTATTTATTAGAAGTGCGTATTTAAAGGATATGCTACCCAAAAATTTACAGTAAAGCATAACTAAGTGCTTTAACATATTTATTAAAATTAGTTGGTATTGATATTTAGGTAAAACTCAAATTCATTATAATTAGGCGCAGCCTATATTTATGCACTATTGCATAATTTGCTGCTATCAACATCGTGGGTGGCAGCACTAATTTTGTAATCATCATTTTTTTTATCTTAAGTATTCTAATTTGAATGTGTGTGTTTTGCTTTTCCGTGCGGTATAACGGTTACAATATATGTTTAGAAGTTATCATAACATTTTTGTAACACAGAGAACACCATTTTCATATTATCAATAAAGGTCTGAGGATTTTCTACACCTTTTATTATATACACATAAAAGGAAACGCCTGGGTATACTGGTGTCTTCGTCCCAGTTGACTCAGTGGTGGTACATCAGTTTTTGGTGATAGGTGTATCACCTTTGTCTCTTTCAGTTTCCTGGTTTGACCACAGCCTGGAATCCTAAAAACATTGTTTTGGTCACTCCTATGGCCAGAAGGGTTGCAGCCGTTTCTTTGAGGGCCGCTTCACTCTGGTGCGCAGTCTGTGGTGCTATATTCCAAAGTCATATCTTATCTCTCTTTCTTTCCCCCTTCTCTTCTTCTTCACTCTTACATTTCTTATGATACTTTCTTTGTACTTGAATTAATTTTGTTAAAATCCATTCACTGTCTTTGTAGCAAACAGGATTCATGTAATAATAGATATTCGATGTAGGCTACTCGAGTTCTCTTGCTTTATTGTGTTATGGTGAAACCAGTGAGTCGTCATTGTGAGGTATGGATTTCCGAAATAAATTTATCGTCTGCCTGCTAATGATGATTTTGATGTTTAATATACACTTTAAAAACTGTTATATCTATATTAATACTGGCTAATTTCCAGCAGAATTTCGAAGTCAATTAGTTACACTTAATCAGAAATATATTGGCAGCAAACTTATGCGGGTGCAATTATAATCTTCAGTTAGAAATAAACTCAGACCAAGTCTCTCACATCAACACCTCTAATTAAATTATTGATGAGGCCCTGAGAAAATGGCCTCATCTTTTTGCCTCATTGGGCTGACGACATTTTGAAAAAAAAAAATAATATTCGATAAAAACTTTTATTTCAGATTTTTTTTTAAATAAAGGTTGTATCGACTATGATTTTTAATTTTTTTCTTAACTTATTTGTTTTTAACATATATAAACCGAGTATTCTAGTATCATTTTATTGCCTTTTATCAATTTTATAAATTTTACAGACTTATAAACAAACGCAACCAAAAAATTAATACAAAATGGAGTTCCTTAAGACGTGTAATTAATTAACAGAAATGATTTGATTCATGTTTGTGCACAAAAACCAGTAGAAACTGTTCAACGAAGGAAGTGTTGTGAACACAATTTTTTATACATTAACACGTTTTTAAATTATTTAGAGACTATTTTTCAAACATTTTTTTACAATAACAGTTGTCTAACAAACATATTATTAAATAATACCCCTCACCTTTTAATTAGTTGTAATTTAGGGATTGCTATGGCGTAAAAAACCCATAAACCTGTTTTTTTTGTATACTTATTTTATTAGATAATATGCAATTGATATTCCTGAAACACCAAATGCCTAAAAATTTGTTGAGGCATACATTCCAGAAAATATTAATTAATTAATCTTATTAATTAAGTATATTATATAATTTGTTGAATTCCATTAGATGATGATGTATCATTAAGTCTGTTGAAATTGAAAACAAACCCTTTTCTTTTTAGAGGTCTTAAATAAACAACAGAGTAAGTGAAGACTTGCCTTCTGACCTTTAATAAACTCCAACACAGGCCACCAATGGGACTTAATTTTTTAAATTGAACTTAATTACAAAGGTAATTAAAACAAAACTCAACACTTAATAATACCCTTCTAGTTTATAAGACTTTTTTTTTTCTAAAATAATAGCATCCCATCCGCTCTTTATTTACTTTAAAGATTCATTTTATTTAAAAGGAAAAGGGCAAGTAGACGACAAGCTAAATTGTTTTCAAAATTAAAAACAGAGCGAAAAAGCATTATTAAGTTGATATATATTTCAATAAGAAACATCTTATTTATTTTAAACATTTTAAGAATGTTTAATGTCAAAAACATTTCGTCATTATCAATTCATTTCTGTTGAAGTAATTTTAAAGCAATCAATTATTTTTTACTTATCGTTATTATTTTTGTCATAAAAATTCATTTTTTTTAGTTAAAGTTAAGAATACGAATCATATATCACATGGAGTAGGAGGAATGGAAAAGCTTTTATTTGTCTCGTGATGTAGCGTGAGAGGCGGCTCTGATTAGTCGATAAGGCCCTCCTCTGCCAGCAAGAAATGACGACGTTGATGACACTGATTCAACTGACTCTAAATTCGCCTCCTACTTTCTTCTGAAGTCCTAATCCTAATGATCCTAGTACTCTCAAGCCAGGTCGTTTTCTTCGTGGAGAAAATCTTACCGGTTGCCTCAACCATACACACCGATGAGCAAATAAATCAACACTAAACAGATAGAAACGAGTTTAACTATGTTTTAAAAGTAATGGTCTAATGATATTTTTCTTCCTTGAAAAAAATGAATAAGTGGAAAACTGTGGAAGAAGTTAACAAGTTAACCAAACTTGTAAGGGCGCAAGTGAAACAAGTTTCTCTTGATAAACTGGTTGCAGTCCTAAAATCCACTAAATGCATTAATAACAACGTCACAGTTATCACTACTGGAAATTCATAAAAAGATTACAAGAACCTGATCTAAAGACAAATAGAACTCAAAAACTGGAAATATAATAAACATATACATAATGAAGATTCATCAAAAACAGTACTTAGTTTCAATTTGTATCTTACAGTAGATGGTTGGAGTTACGAGTATATGCTAATAATTAACAAAATTAATGTAATATTGGATTTATTACAATTGAAATATGTTCATTTATCCGGTATTATTTGAATTACTTTATTTTAAGTAATGTAGAGTGATAGTGAACAAATTTGATCTCAAGAATTTGACGGAATTACATGTATTGAGGTCCCAGAAGTCGTCTTATGAAATTTTTTCGATAATGTCTGTGTGTATATAGGTGGGTGGGCATGTATCCAAAGTTTGTGGCCACACTACGGTCCAGAATCTCTGATGGATCAAATTAATATTATACACAAAAATTGGCATCATACCTAATTGGATTAGCCCAATTCTTTGCGAGCAATTATGGATGACAGGAAAGTCATATTTTGTTTCCAAAAACCTCATTTTAGACAACATTCCTTTGCCCCTAAACTACAAATTCTAGAGTCTTAAAAGTTTAGCATTATCTTTAAGGGTACAGGAGAAATAAACGAAAAATGTTCTAAGATTTTTAAAACAACAACAAATATTTTTTTTAATGTAAACATTCTGACTTATAATTCAATCTGCAAGATTTTGAGAGCGATAAAAGCCATAACGTTTAACGGATCAAATCGAAACTATACTGAAAATAGAACTTTATTTGCAAGCTGAGTACAGATGATTTTTTTCTGTAAAAACATACTCTATTATCAAAAAATGTTTTTTTTTGACGTTAAACAGCTCATTAAAAAACCATGAAAATTTTGCCAAAAAATTGACAACGAATAAAAAAAAATCACGTATTTTTAATTACGGCAAAGAGAAATAGCAATATAAAAACTCATCGTCTATCCCAAACTAACGGATCACCTGCTATACTTGTCGAATTTATTGATATTTATTTACATTGATTTTTATCAGGTTAACTCAGTGATTAACGAACTCACCTCTGTCGGTCCCGAGCCTGTACGATGACAGGTATTCTTAAAGATCCCTACTGTAAATACACTTGAGCTAGGCAAAATTTAGGACTTCTCTGAAGAATCAATCTTCATTGTGTGGTATCACAAAGGATCAATTCTCGGCCCACGTGTGTTCCCTTGTGGGAACCACTGCAACGTAACGTATCCATGTCGATCAAAAGATAGATGGTAAGTTTGACTGAGACCAATATTTGAGACTGGCCGTTCATCCTCAGGTAGAAGAGGGGAAGCGGGCAGGGGTGGTCCTGAGAAGTAGTCCTGCTGCTCTATATAGTCACACTAACAACCTACTCAACGTCACACCTATTCTGCGTCATCTTCTTGCTATCTTCCCTCTGACGACAATCTACCAGTTCGAACTATTGGTCTCAATAGTTAGAAGTACTTTCTTCGGCTCTTTGTTCCATGGTTATATATATAATTTATCAAAAAAAAAAAAAACACTGACCATAATAATTCCACTACATTTCTAATTTGTCTTCATCAGTAGATTTGGTACTCGGAATAACTAAACAACTAAATTATTGTTTTTTGAGTGATATAACCATGAATATGTTGCTCCACTGCCATTGAACCTGCACCTTTAATGAAGACTGTGATTGATTAGTTCTCAAATTCTTGTTAAGTAAACATCAATAGAATATTTATTATACACTGCTACCTTGATACAAAAGTGATTTCTGGAAGTTTTCTGAATGAATTTCAATAAATTTATAATTCTTTTATAAAGGAAATAATGGAAATCCTGAAGTAATATCTCTGGTTTGTACTGAAAGTACATATTTATTGCGTTATTAATGCATGACTATGAAAAGAAGAACAATCGACTGAACATCCCATTGCATTATGGTTAAATATTCACTCACCCGCAAGCTGTTATTACAAAAACTGAGTTTTCTTTTTATTACATTAATAAAAATAAATGCGAACTGGTTGATGGAGGCAATCTGGTGGGAGAGCAGTTCACAGTGTAGCGAGCTCTTTCATCATGGGCTTATGTTATTTCCGTTCGGTTAAGTTTCAAAAGCGTTCTACATTTCATATCTGAGTAGGCTAAAATTGTAAACTGTGGAGAAGTATTAAAAGATATTTTTTTTTTTTTGGAAAAAAAAAGCTACCCCCTAGAGATGTAGGTTTTTGATATAAGTTTCCGAAGGCTTCGATGAAAATGAAATTCAAACTCGTGCAGTAATGATATTGGATAAACCAAAAATTGATTAATTGCAATCTCAAATAAATAATATCATATAAATGTATTTAAATATCAAAAAAGATAATCACTTAATGTACTCATTGCTTTCATCATTTTTTTATTACAATAAATGTTTTAAGAAACCCCATCATCGCATAAGTATGCGTTAGTAATAGTTACTAATAGCATTAGTAATTTATTTAATAATGATGAAACAATTTATTCTTTAATGGTGTTGCCTACATAATTACAGTTTTTGGTTAAAGTATAAAGATTCGTTACTGAACGAAATGTCAATTGAGAAACTGATACTCTTGAAAAGCAAACTTGTTAAGCAAGCACTCGACCAGTTTAACAAGAAGTGCCTAGAATATATTAATTAAATGTCAAATTATAGGAATTATTAGTGTTTAATTTATGTAATTGTACACTGTTAATTCCTTTATAATAAAACATTTTCACACATTATATATAATTGATTGCAGCTCAATGACATATAATCTTCTGCACCACCATCACAGGTTATAACCATCGCTTATATATAACTCGAATATAAGTTGTTCGGATGACATTATCTTCATGCCTATGACCTGAAGAAGGTTTAGTTCTATTCTTTCCAGATTTAGACAATCGGTGAGCTATACTAACTAAAATACACTAAAACTAACTAAAGAAAAAGTGGAGTGGCCTACACTCATCTCTACTATACGTATCAAAGTAGATGACAATTCATAGATTTTTGCATTTATTTGAATGTTCATGTTGTGTGAACGTAAAGTAAACCATGACGTTTATCGGGTTTTGAATTTATCGAAGTTAAGCGTACTGTACGGAATATTCCAATTGGTTCATCTTCAATGTATGTTAAATTAAATACATGCATATTATTAGCGCCACTGAGGTTAGTGAATAAGATTATTATTAACCGTCACACCTCGTCTATCGATGGCGAAGTCACCCGATCGATTTCGCAATGACCGCATCATTAATGGGACTAAACCTATCTTATGTTGAAATAGGTATTTATATCTGTGATTCTGGAAGATAGGTGCAGCCATTGCGAAACCGGTCGGGCGACTGCAGCAGCGATAGACGAGGTATGACGGTTGATAATAATATCCTATGTTAAGTTGCTGCTAGTAGGGGCGAAGGCTTTTATCACTAATATAGCACTTTATTTCTCTAGCCAAACTATGAGTCCCACGTAATCCTCATGAATAATGATTGTTATACTTCACTTGGAATAAAGTAAATACTCGAAAAGGTTTGATATGACAGCTCTAAAAGTGTTTTAATCCGCTTTTAGAAAGCAGAGTGGCTTTCTCTACCGGCTTTAGTAATTATTAGCATCTGTAGATGTATATTCTAAAGGTGAATCCTACTTTCAGAACATGATTTTTCTTTCATAGTAGTTGAAAGGAAGCAAGACTTCACTGCGTAAGCGAAGGAATAAAGTATAACAGCCTTATTAACTATCTGAAATCACTCTTTGAATGATATATTCTCGTGTCTCAAAGAGAAATACATCATTTTTTGCCTTCAGTTCAATAAATATTCTTACAGCTGAATACATTTAAAGAAGACATACTTAGCAAAAAATTCTTCACTTAAAGCATTTAAGTAATGAAAAAGTTATACCATCTGCTCAAAAATTTAAGTAAAAAAAGTTTATAACAGAATCTATAAGATCCCAGATTGATTGATACATCGAATGTAGACCACTGTTTACTCTATTTTCAACATTTGATTAAATGTTTTGTAATTTTGTAAAAGACAGTAGGCCAAGAAAATGAAACATTATTTTAAATGATTCAGTTAATTCATTATAAATTGAATCACGGATCTTTTTTTTTTATTTACTAAGTTACTAATGAACAGATATACACCTCACTGAAATATGATGGTTGAGAGAGGAAGTTAACATGTTTTTACAATGCCCTATCATTTATAATTAGGCACTCCTTTCACTAATGAGCTTGAAACCCATACTACATTAAGGTATTGCCAATGGTACCTATAGGTCACCTATCCAAGAACTAACACGCCTAATAAATTAAATTCGGTGATTAAAAGAAACAGATAGCTTCAAAATAAATATCGGCGTTTGAAATAAATTTAGAAATAGAAAACAAATGTTATTACAATTTATAAATGACATCCTATGTCAAAGAGAACTTATTAGTTGTTGAATGTTTAAAAGTCACTCTCTAGAACTTGGAGATTAAACTTTTTTTGTAGAAAACTCAATAAAATGTTGGCGCATTTTAATGTTTAAAGTCCCAAAGTCATTATTGACATTTTTTGATGATGTCTGTATGTATGTGGGTGGGTAGAAGCGTATCCAGAAGGTTGTGGGAACACATTAAGCTACATTGTTGGATGGGTCAAATTCATATTTAAAACGAAAAAATCCTTACAGTTTAATTGTATCTTGTTGTTTTGTGATAATATGATACCATGGGAAAGTTATTTTTTGGTCAAACGTGTTTTTCAATATCTTATCACCAATACCGCTAGCTCTAGAATGGAAAAACCTTGGGATTATTATGAATATGACACTATCATTAGCAGAAAAGAACATCAGAATTTCTCAATAACAAGAAATTTAATTTATCTATAAAAAAATGTTTGACTTTTGATCCACTCTGAAAGTTTGTGGGTGCAGTAGAGGTCGCACCATTCGACGGATCGTAATGAATTTACCAAAACACAAACATAAAACAAAACAACAAACCCCAATATAGCATGTTTTGAGAGAATGAACTAAATACTACTTTATTGAATTTACATGAGCTAGAGATAGCATTATGGCACATTTTATAAATTCAATTTTTTTTTTGACGCTAAACAACTAAACATGAGAAATAAATATGAAAATTTATTAAAAAATCAACCAGAAATTCGTAATCCACAAAAAAATCTTTCAGAAATGTTAATAAGCACAAGGGGAATAACGCTATAAAAACTGAAAACCTATCTTGAAGTATTTGCTGTACTTGTAGAATTTGTTTACATTGTCAAAATTCTTTCTCAAAATAAAGTCACACATGATTTTATTTTAAGGTTTTATAGAATAAATTTGAAAATGTTTTAAAGATTTTATATGATAAGTGAGGACAATAAAATTAATAAACTATAAAAAGACATCCCAATCAACCATACCACTTTAGATTATTATCAGGAAGAAGTGTATTTGTCCAGGGATGTCTTACAATAAATCTACGATGTGATACAATAAATAGTAATCATTTACTGAAATCAAAGTCAGGTGTATAGCTTTTAGTATTTTAAATGCTCCGATCATTTGGTTAATATTGGAACTTGGGTAAGAACTTCTTTGTTCATTCTGATAATATGATGTTACTTATGCCACATCTCAAGCGATTCAACAAATATTAAGTGTCATATTAGATATGAACTAACTACAGTTATTGCATAATCTCGCTCATCAAACGACTAGTATTACATTAAAAATGATAAGTATTCTAGTTATAGTAACATGAGAATTCTAGTCAGATTGTTTTAACCTGTACGTTCTTCACTAATGTTTGTGTACATACCCATTTATAGGAGGAAACGAAAGAAATGAGAGAGCGGATGAATTGGCAAAATAAGCAGAACAAGACGATACAACAGCAACAGTTACATGTAAGTACCCTTGATGTATATTAAAAGACGGGAATACATTAAAATCAGGGACAAATGGAACAATATGTGGCTCAATGAAGCAGAAGCGGAGCGAATAAAAACATACTTCATTAACATATACATACATATATATATATATATATATATATAGGCAGGGTTTCCTGCCGTTGTGCTTGGTCGCCCATTCTCTTTTCTCCTGAAGACGGATCATCCGAAAATTTGAGTTTGTAAGTGGGTCTCTTTCTCTGTGTGTTGCTTCTCTTCATTTGTGAACTGATTTGCGTCCAGTTTGGATCGTTTTTTTCGAATTTTAAGTGGATATATATATATAATAAATAAAATTAAACTGAATCGTACATCCAAGACTACCATGTTACTAACAGGGCACTGTAGAACAGATCGTATTTGTACTGATTTAGGCATATTGACTCCCTCTATTTTCCCTGCATAGAAGGAGAGAAGACCTTCAACACATTGTATTTAACTGCCCAAACTTAGATAATCTTAGCCAAGCACTCCTAACAAATATTATCTGGCACTCCTAACAAATATTATCACCAACCACTGCAAGGACTTCTTTATTTTTATCAATAATATACAAATTAATCAATTGTAAATAACATTATTAACATTAAGTTAGTTATAAACCAATAGAAACCTTTGTGAAATGTATATATCATGGCTCATGTAATGTAATTATGCCGCTGATATATATTAGCGAACGTACCCGTCATTGACGGAATCAAAAATTTGAATATACATGGTACTCCAAAATATCAGAAATTATAGAATAGTAGAAAATATCATTATTGGTATTAAGAAAATGCCTCTGTATACACCACATTAGCTGTCTGTCTCTTCAGGTTCATGAAAGAACAAATAGTTGGAACCTCTGACTCTTGGGCAAGCAAACTATGGGCAAAGTTGACCATGTGATAAAAGCTTTGTTTCATTCACTTCAATTCATGCGGTAGATAGAATTTCCCCTTGGGACTTAGTTACCGTCATTGCGAAACAGACGCTGACAGGATATTGCAATCGTTTAAGTGGAAATGGATAGTGGCTCCAAATCAATGGTATGCGTATGACTGCCCAGTACCATACCCAGTTAGGATGTCCGTCTCTATGGCGTATCTGTGCAGAGCACGAACTCAGAGTCATGTCCTGTTGCAGATTTTTGGGTACTTAAGTTTCAAACATGAAATTTGTTACTGCTACTAAATCTCAGCATGAATTGGAGCCCTTACTTTAAGTTTTTACTCAGAGGGCAGTTTTTACTCAGGCAGTCCAAGAGCAGTCACGGAGTCAAGAAATTAAGTTGGATAATGAATTGCTTCCCTGATTAATCACTCTCTTTTCTGACTTGTAAGTTCTTTCTTCGGCTTGATAGAGCGTTAAGAACTTGTTTTTTGATTTAGCAAGGGTTGAGAATTGCTCGTTCACGAAGCTTTTATTCTGAATAGATGGCACATCTTCAACTCTGAGAAACACCTTATCAATAAGCTCATATAGCAATGTATTAATATACTCAAATGAAATTAAAATCAACAATCAATACCTACTTGCTACACCTGTATATTTTCAAAATAAACATATCTGTGAAGTTAGCAAAATACAGCTTAAAGGTCCATAACTTCGCTTCTGCACTGAATTATCAATTTTAAGTTAGGCATACACAAATCTAGTGTCAAAGTTTCAGCTCTCTGTATTTCATGGTGGCTGAGTTTATTTGTGACAAACGTTTGTGCTTTGAAGGTGCATAACTTTACTTCTACGTTAAATTTCCAATCCATTCAAACCTAATATTTTAAGTTAGACATATACAAATCTACTGCCAAAGTTTCAGTTTGCTATGTCTTATGGTGGTTGAGTTTACTTGTGACAAAATTTTTCGGGCAAACCGAAAAACCGACAAACCCACAAACTGACAAACCGACAGAAATTTTTCTAAAGGTGGATTCGGTTTCTCTAATGTATAAAACGTAAAGAAAATTTGAAATGAGTCAGTTCTAAGTAATGTACAGAATATAAGTAATGTAACCTTTCTTATATATATAAATTGTAAGAGTAAACATTTAATTTAAAATGGGAACAGGCAAAAAAAAAGCTTCCTTATAGCAGGGTTACTAAAAGTGAGGAAAACATACAAAAATCACCTACACGTCTTCTGAAACCCTTGAAAATCCACAAAAATGGATTCACTAGATCTGAGAACGTATTCAGCTCTCAAAAAGTCGATTTGTTCATGATTCTTATTCTTTACTAACAGTAATTTAATAAAAAAAAATATTTAGTGCTCCATAAAAGTGATGTATTAGTTGAATTTATCTATTACTAGTTGTGGATCAACATTAAATAGTTTACACAGTGAAACAAAGATATGAAAAAATATACGAATACAAGACTTTGCTGAGCATAGTTGTTTACGAGACAATGCTACGAGAATATTGGCAACTTGATAATGAAAACTTTTAATCTAGCATCTTCTACATTATCCCCCCTCCCCTTCTTCAGACTGCTTGAAATAAATATATCACTATGAAGTTGTCTCAAATACATTTTAAACTTAAATGGCATCAAGTCTTCTGGAGTGTGGATAAGATAAGAACTTAGACTTCGTCAAAGACTTCTACTTTAATTCCATCAAGTCGTAAAGAAACAAATTAGCTTTAATTCTACTTGAACAGAAAACAAATTTAATTATGCATCATATAGATAAACAATTTTCTAACAGGAACTCATCGCTAAGTTTCGTTTCATTTAATACTTGGTGATTATAACTATAAGTTATTTAAGGTTAGCCTTCCGACTCCGTGCTTGGAGTATATAAGCATGATTATCAGATAATCATCGAAAAACAGGTGGCAGCTGGGGAAAGGAAACAGACTAAATAACGTAGTGTCAATTCTAGGGTAAACAAGTTAATGAAATAGTCTCCACATATAGAAGTGATTATAGAATTGATTAAATAAACAAATCATTTCGAACACACAGTGTTCTTCTTCAGGCGTAAACCTAAAAAATACAATGACGTTAGATAGTTATCTATAGTATAAAATAAATGGTACAAAATAGATAAGGAGACAGAGGTGTACATACCAAGGATGAGTGTCTGTGGTACGACTGACTAGAAATAGGATGGAAGTGGGTGGGGTATGGAGTGTACATCTGCTTCATACAGGAAAGCAGGTAGATTTTCTTATTTTTTTTTCTCTAAAGTTTGGGCAAAGGCCTTTATATTCACTGTAAGACTAAGTGTAGGAAACATATTGAAAATATAACACAGAGAACTATAACGCAATACAAACAACAAATATAAGAATAAAGAGAAAATAGAACTCTTTTTGTTACATGAATAATTATATGAATTATATTAATAGTAATGAATAATAAAGGACTTCATATCTACCATTTAGCTGCTATAAAAAATAGCTATTTCTACAACATTACATGTTATAGGTATTGTAAAGAGCTGGTGAATCTGTATTTCTTAATCTTCTTTCTAGTTTGAGTTAAGAACGATAATCTGTTTTTATTAAACTTCCAAAAAATGTTTAATAAAGAAAGACGTAAGGAGTTACTTTGAATAGTGTCAAATATATCGATGACACATTTTATTAGGTTTTACTCTAGTATAAAAAAATAGAGGCATCCGTTCGTCTATTTGAATGTTGTCAATATACTTGTATCGTTTTAGAAATAGGCCTTCATAACCCTATTTATTCTGAAACCACTTGAATCAGATTACTTAAAATGTTTGTTCCTTTTGTACATTATACGCTATCATTACTGAATGAGATATTCAGCACAATTGTTTGTAACAATTCGAATTTTCAGATCTATTTTTGATTATTTTGACGGAGCATGAGTTACATGTAGTGTGCTTTCGGTGTGTACGCTACTAATCAACTAAAGTAGCATCCTTAAATGCATCGCACAATTTTATATGTGTGTTTATATGTGTAACTTCAGAGAAACAGGTGTCACTATTACAACCCTGGCAACTGCTCCAGCCATATTGAACCCAACGGTTCACATTAGACACCAAAGATAAGCATTATTTAACTTTGCTAGCACGTATACGAACCCATTGCTTATATGTACGAGCAACGTTTTGTCTCCTCGCATAAATAGACAGCATTAATATGTATATTTCGTTGAAATATGTATTACTAGCTGATTCAGTAAACTTCGTTCTGCCTCAATCTTCACGGAAAATTGGTGAACAAACAAACTTACGAACTTTATATATACCAACGACCAACGACCAACGATTCTTTCCACGCACTGTAGTGCGCGTTGTAATTAGCAGTTCCAGGTCACGGACCTACTACTGCTGAGTTTCTGTACTGCTGTGTTTGTGGAGTCAGTAAGTAAATGTCTGTAGTCTTTTGTTTGTTATTCATTATACATTATTTCGTGGTCGTCTGGTCTTCTTGGGTCGTGAAATGTTGTCAGTCTAGGGTGTGGCTTTCTATTTCAACATCAGCGTCTATGATGGATATGGTTGGGAGTTCTTAGGGATAAGCTATGAACAAGGGGGTTTGGATGGGGTGGGATTTTCGTGTCCTCATTGGCCACCAGTCTATTTGTAGAAGTCGTTTTCAATTGAAAAATTCTAACAAAACTGAGGTCTCTTTGAATGTCCACATTTCTGGCATACCATTTATGGTGCCCCAGCCAAAAAAATAAGGCGTCGTCACATTTAATTTGAATACTTGTATCGTTTTAGAAATAGGCCTTCATAACCCTATTTATTCTGAAACCACTTGAATCAGATTACTCATAAAATGTTTGTTCCTTTTGTACATTATACGCTATCGTTACTGAATGAGATATTCAGCACAATTGTTTGTAATAATTCGAATTTTCAGATCTATTTTTGATTATTTTGACTGAGCATGAGTTACATGTAGTGTGCTTTCGGTGTGTACGCTACTAATCAACTAAAGTAGCGTCCTTAAATGCATCGCACAATTTTATATGTGTAGAATTATAACAATCTGCCTAACTTTTGTCTTCATGTTTCAAATATTAATCTTTCTAGCATCTTAAATATGTTCGAGCGCTTAAACTATATGTGCTTGAACTTAAATTAAAAGAATTTCGGTTATCCTTCGCGATAAAATTACAATTTGACCATGTAGTATTGAGTGCTTAGTGCTTAGTGTCATCTTTGTACTTCAGAGAAAGGTTGTCACTATTCAACTGGCAACTGCTCCAGCCATATTGAACCAACGGTCACATTAGACATCAAAGTAAGCATTATTTAACTTTGCTAGCACCTATACGAAACCCATTGCTTAATGGACGACCACGTTTGCTCCTGCAAAATGATTACCTGATTTAATGTATATTTCTGAAAATGTACTACTAGCTGATTCGGCAAACTTCATTCTGCTTCAATCTTCAGGGAAATTTGGTGAACAAACATTAGGAGTATATATAGAGATTATACCCCCCCCCCCCCCCCACATATAAAGTCGACGTCTTTTTTCATTACGATTTCTGATCGTAACAGTTAAAATTACTCTTAATCCTCGTTAAATAATTAATATGGTGGAACAAAAAAAGCTTACACATGTAACAAAATCTAGTGACGAAGACATTTATAAACTACCAAAGAATAGAGGATATAGATCTCCTAACAGCTAAGCCTAATACGACAGGTATCGAATTTCCTGAACGAGTGTTTTTCGAAAGATTAGGGATTGATAAAGGGTTTTCTAAATCTATTAGACTAGAAAATCATAATTATTGAGCTTCAATCAGGTACTTCATACATATCACCAACTGATTATCTCACCCTGGTCCAATGGCTACTGAATGATAGCGTAAACCATACCGGTATTATTTTATCAATTTCTAAATGATTTATTTTTAATAAACATATTTGAATTATGAAAAATCAACGGATGATTATTATTTCATTAAAAAGCTAAATTATAATAAATACAAAATATTAAGTGAAATATTAACAAACTAATTAAGAACAATTATTAAAATTAATTTAATATTAATAAATACTTAATTCTAGAAAAGAGTGACACAATTTCACTTTCCACTAAGTCATAAAACTTTGTTAGTTTGTAGTTTATAATAATTAATAATAGTAAAAAAATAATATTGCTAAAAGCTATCAAAATACAACTTTTGGGTAAAAATTTTAGAAAATTATAAGTTTAGCAAAAAAATATATAATTTTAAGCATTAATCTTTATGTAGAGTTAATTATGAATATTAAAACTAGGAAGGGAGACAAAATAGCTTATTAAAGGGGCGTAATTCATTTGAGAGCATAAAATTAAATGTGTTTCAGAATGAGTGGATTATTCTCTGTGGTCTCGATTCAAGAAACAAATCTCAGGAGATTGCCAGATAGGTCGAGGCATTAATTAAGAATTAATTTTAACTAACGAGCCACCTACTCTAATGTCCTTGTATTCATTCAAAGGTTTTTTTCTTCTTTTCCTAATTCAAGTATCCCGTGGATTATTGTCAGCCATTATGGGATTAAGACGGGTTGGTAAGAGTGAAAATGCAAGTTTTATAGCTTCCTTATCGACCTGGGAATTATCATTTATTTAAGCAAAATGGCAGAGAGTCCGTTTAATTAGGGGTGCAATCACATTAGGCCGCCCCCACCCTTATCTGCATCGTTTTTGTTTAAATTAGCAAAAAGATTTCATACATCAGAGGGAATAATTATTTTTTAATGCTATCAGGCCTATCAAATATAAAAAAAGCTTGTACCCTCCTCGCACCATTCAACGTTCTCATAATATTTGACAGTTACATTGCTTGTACATATAAATTACTGGTAAAACACTTCAGCAGGAAGCACAACGCATATTATCAATACTTTCACACTCTACTTCAGTTGTAGCTTTATTTTTAATACATCCTTGACACCGTTTGCATTAGTGCAAACACAATCCGTTCTAAATTAAAAGCTACTCTGCAATGTGCAAACCTAATAAGATAAAATTTTGAAAATACACATTCATTAATTATATAGGGCGAAGTTGAATCGTTCTGTGGTCATCGAGGGAGAAAAACCGTTGCTCTCCCAATTAGAATTGTTAGATAAATGACTAAAAGAATTTACAAAATTTATTAATTCTTTGTGTTTGAATTCATTCTGATAATGGAACTTGAAATGTAGTCATTATGTACTGTAATGATCACACATATTTATTATCTCATTAAATTAATCTACTTCATTCATACTACATAATCTTTAATTTAACTAAAACATACTTATTTATTAGTCATTGTTTAATATGCTTTCTTTTAACATTTGTTTTTCGTATATAGTAGTCTGGTTTCTATAATAAAGTATTCATCTTTTGGATTACTCATCAAAATCATAAAGAAAATTTAAAATGCGATATTTAAAATGCAATAGACACAGTCCAAGTGATTCCAATGGAATATTAAATTTAACTAGTTTGTAATATATTTTCGTTTATCATATCATACCTTACTTATAGAGTGTGGAATGTTATCTCAAGCATGTTATAAAAAAAAGACCTTAATCATGTTTAGATTAAATAAATAAAGATTACGTTAATTAGAATATGATATTTATCCTTACACTTAACAAGTCATCGACGATGGTACTCATATTTGTGACATTTCATACGTACTAAGTGACAGGGGCGTACAAATGATAGTACACCATATACAATATGTACCTATCCATAAATAAATTACTTTCAAATCTGTATAGTCAAATTAAGTACATAATAAAAATTAATATTTTTAGTTATAATATTAACTAAAGTGCTACAAGATTATTTTAAAAATGTATTTGAAGTTAGCATTTGCTAGTCTTTTATTTGTGAAGTTTGTTCCATAATTAAATGTATTCTTATTTTTTGCACATTAAGATAATTACAAACATTATAGCATTGAAACTTTTTGTTACTGTAACTGCATACACTGTTAATGGTGTTTTTGTTTCCAAAATGGTCTAATCAAGAAAGCTTTGAATAGAGAAACTACATTTTATTATCAATAAATATCGAAATGATGGTCCCATATCTGAAGAACTATGGTTTCATTTTTAAAACCGACATCCATGTTTAATTTCTCAAATCAGTGATGGCTCTTTTCAATAATTAATCTAAAGAAAATTTATCAGTGAGTGTTATTTATGGTTAAGATGTTATTGTTTAATTCCTTACTGAGAGAAACAAATTGTTAAGTGAATGAATTTATGATATTCATAAACCGGGAAGTTATAAATACGAGTATAACTAAAAACTGTCACAGTATTAATGGGAGAAAAGAACTTAACGACCGAAGAGGTGATAAGAGGTTCATGATTACAGTAAGGACAGACCTTCAGATAAAGCTAAAAGGTTGTTTGGTTCTTTTTTTTGTCATGTGTGGAGATAATCTTTTCCAAGTTTGTGGACATGTGTCAAAGCAAGTACATCTAAAATTTGTTTACTATTGCTTCCGTTTATCAATATTACTGGTTCTAATTTTTTTCTAAGAAATGAAACTGAGGCACAGCAAGTGCACCTCTTGAGGATGCCGATTACTTGACAAAATGTTGAACTTTCATATTTCTTTCCAAACCCCTGTCAAGTAAATGTGACCGAGAGTTCTACATTCAAATAAGAATATGATGTTCTGTTTCCTCTGTTACATTGCATTTCCTACTTAGAGGTCCTGTCGCATGATCCTCATTCTAACATATATAGACGTTTTTTAAAGTAATGGCATTCTAGTAAATATAAAACTATTATTTTGATCAGATTTTTACTTTGACTTAGTAAGTCATATGTACTTTTCAAAAAAATTTTTAATCATTAGCATTTTTTTTGGTCATTGGTTAAAAGGTACTACTTTTTTTCGTTTTTTCAGCATCCAAGTCCTGTTATTTTCACAGGATCTCTTCACACATTCATGCAGTTACCCCTGAAAAAACGTTGTGTAATTCCCCAGTCTCCGGTGGTAACCCTAACTTGGGTCCGAAATCAAATATTTTAGCTCTCACTATGTTAATTGTCATAGATTTATCTATGTACCACGCAATATTTCTGGTGGTACACAGAAAAATGTTGTGTTTTTATCTTTTTTTTTTGTGTCGTGTTTTGTGTAATTTAAAGTGCATATATATGGGAAAGACATTATACTGTGTTATCATATACTAAATTTTTTAATCAGTAGGACCATTTGATTAGCCGATGAAATATCTAAGATATAAGAGCGAGTATAACCTCCATGGTTGTTATGGGGTTGAAAGTAAAGCATTTGTATTGTTTAAGCAGGGGGCTCTCTGAAGCTCTCGATCCCAGCTTTCGCGGTCTTAAATTTTGTTCTCCACTACGAGACCAGAGAGAGCGTACGTCAATATATTTCTCTTTAACATAGTATATGACGACAACATCATCTTGGGCTTCAGTCCTATATCTTTGTGATTATTATTATACAAATTAATAGCTCGATTTCTGTTTGAGTAGTTTTTGATCAGTATGACGTAAGTACATTGCTTTTCTGTCCAGAATTACTCTGAGATACTTAAAACCACACTTTATATCGATTATTCCAATAAAAATCGTAACTCGCGTGCTATGCTGGAAATTATTGTATGGCATTTACTCATGATTAGAATAAGGGAAGGAAGCACATAACATTTTATCAAACACCCAAGCGTTTCGGAAACTTAGTGTTAATCGTCAGATTAAAAGAGAATAGAGACCAATTTAAAATCGCAAAGAACTAAACTGAGACGATTGTTTACTTTTTCAGTTGAGAAGCAGCAAGAACATTGCGCTGAGTCAAGTACATTTTATTAGTAAATATATTGATTTTGATGGCAAAGCGATCCATTATTTACTTTAAATATTAAAGTTAAAGACCATTTATGTGAAAATATTGATGAAAACTTATAAGAGTAGTGTGCTCGAAAATAGATATAAGTTAATGTTGTGAGAATATATGGTTTCAGGTAGTACATAATTCAAAAGTAGAAGAGTCGATCAAGTCAATGAGTAATTTTAAAGTAAATGTATAAAAATAATATGCAATTTTTTCAGGCTATAATTGACCCAGTTTTTATGAAATATAAGAGAGGAGATTCTATTTTGGTCCACGATTAAAAGGATTGAAGAAGATAATTAATTAGGAGCTGATATCAAGTACCAATGTATACTGCAATGTAATGTAATTACTTGCCGGCTAATGAGACCGGATACAGGCACTTAGATTTCTGGGGAAAACACTTCTAAGAAGCGAGATAGCAGTTGAAATCCTGATGTGGTAGGCAGGGTTCATTAATTGAAGATTAAATTAAAAACCTTAAAAATAGGTTCCTACAATAAACTAAGAAGCAATAAACAACATTGAACTCTTTATATGTTGCACTAAAAACACGTGGTACATAGATTGGGAGTGTCTATTGATTAATAAGAATCCGTCTTGTACCCTTTCCTAAAATTTTCATTTCCGAAAGATCCTTTTCAGTGTTACAGTTATTGCCAAATATCATGTGATACTGATTCTGATAAATTATCATTAAGCCTTATATAGAGAAGTGAGAACAATGAAAGGTTTCAAAAAGCTAGTTTTTTAGAACATTTGTAGCAAAATATAACAATATTGCAGTGAGGTAAGCCATATAAGAGAAGAGGCAAGCCATGATGAAATTATTATCAGCAACAACTTGCTGCAGCAGCAGAGATGTGCAGTTAGCGGAGGCACGTAAGGCCGTGCCTCAGCTGACAGTCTTACAAAGGAAAAAATGCAAAATGAGAAAAATAGTTAAACGGTTAATAATAAATAGTGAAACTGAATTAAATGGTTATCTTTATCCAATGAATTACACTGTTAAGATATTTTTAGTTTGCTTCACCAATTTTAGGTTGCTTTTATTCAAATTAGCTGGATTTTTGCAACACTTTAATACATTTTAGATGTGACATCATCATTGGATGATCAACATTCTAAAATAAACAGCGATGAAGGCAGAGTGATCATGCAGAAGAGTGGTGATTATGCTAAAAGGACGAAAAGTGACCCGAAGGGGATGAAAAAATATCCACCTAGGAAAATGAGAGCTTTAAGTTTTGTATTTAATGTAGCCCTTTTAAAAACTGTTTACTTAAATTTAACGTTACAAATTTATTATAAAATATTTTTAATTTTTATGTGGAGAGGATGGCACATACAGATAAATGTTTGGATAATTTTGCTCTCTTCCTGGAGATAACATCCCAGAAATACATATATGTCTTTCCTATATGTCTATTTCTAAATAGAAACTCTTGCAAATACAAGGAAAGTTTGTTATGGACCAATTATCCACTTTTAGTTGTCATGGTAACTGCAAAATTAAACATTACTCCTATTATAATTTCTAAAAAAATAATTATAACATAAAACGAATTTAATCTAATATATTGAATAACTTAATTATTCAGTAAACTGGCTAAACTCAATATTAGCAACCTTATAACAGAGTACAGCAGGCAGGAAAAACACAACACTCCCTCAGAAAAAAATGTGTATACATGATTTTAACAAAGGGGAAGGAAAATGATTTTAATAAATACTAATAAGCCACCAAAGTCCTAGTATAATAATTCTATAAAAGACCAAAAATGTAAAACATAATTCAGAATTGAAATCTTTCGTTTGAAGATTAATAAATGTTATTAACGTATAAACTTAGTTATAAATTATCTTAAAACGACGTTTTTTCTTCGACGTTTATGATGTTTTTCAGAGAAAATAAAGAGTATTTTCCTGTTTTAAATTTTAAAATTTAGCTTAAATGTTCAATATAGAAGGAGGTGAAGTAAACGATGTAACCGATGTAAACGATGTTCACTGGCTACTTGAACAAAAACCATGTTCTCTTGCAGGAGACTATTTCGTATCAAGAAATGTTTTACTTCGGCTTTTCAAAAATGTTATTACTGCTGTAGTTATACTTATGAGATTATTTGCATCAGTGGTGTGATACACAAAAATAAGCTTATATATTGATAAGTCGATCAATCACTACTGTCTGACTACCTTAAGAATGAAAGACTAATAAACATCTCCCATTTAGATGTTTACATTATGATTAATTGAGACGTTATATATTATATACTCAAGAAATTTGATATTAAGTTACTTATAGTAAAGTTGAGTGAAGGCCACTCCAGATTTTTTTCTTTTGATAATGTGAAAATGTTGTTCTGATATTTTCTTGAGTTTATTAGTATAACACAATAGTTATTCGTATACATTATTATATATTCATACCTTTTTTGTGAAAAGAAAACATTGAAAACCTACCTGAATGGGAGCTATTCGGTTACAAGTCATTTAATATGTTTTTATTCTTTTTCCTAGAGCATTATTAACTTTTATAACTTCATTTTTCAGGGTATAAATTATACAAAATGTAAGCGTAAGTAGTCCATAGTATTGAGAATTTTGTTCAACAAATGTTCTTGTGAAACAAAAAATATTCACACTAAACTTATTTAAGTGACTATGAAGGATATCTGAAAATAGCGGAACTCTAGTGATACCTTAGGATAAATAGAGGATGTAAAGTCTCTGTGAACTAACTAATAAGGTTCTTTTAATTTATGCTAATATTTTTACGGCTATTTATCTCATAACAAATACTCGTACATGCAATATTGTTTGTACGACACCTGTCTTATCATTTTTGAGACGTTGTGGTTTGTGCATAATACTATGGCAGAGATAGTGATGACGGTGGTCATATGTTGCTGTCATAGGTGTATGATATAGGTGGACTAACTAACCTCTTCAGGTCAGCTACGAGATCATGCATTCAAATATTGGAATTTACTGAGGTTAACATTAGTTTAGATATATTGAAATCATGAGACGTGATGATAGGTAGTACCATTTTGTTATTGCCTTCAGTATAACACGTTGGTTTTTATTAGAATTAGGTAGTTTATTTAATTTAAGTGTTGGTTTTAGTGCCTCTTTTCATGTGATTTTCTGTTTCTCTCTCTTTCTTACTGTATTTCGACTTACAAAACTGATTTACATCAATTTTTGTGAAAACCTATTATAGAATGAAAACTTTTCGAGCTGCTTACTTCTTCTGTACTATCTTCTTAACTAGAGTGCTATGAGATTTCGTAAACTAAAGAAAATGATTGAACTTACTGTTCATGAGCAGTATATTTCACTTGGTTATATTACTATTTCGTGTTTAGTATAGTATAAGAAAAGGCTCGATGACAAATTTACCACAGAGAAGTGTTGAGAGTAGACCATTTATGATCCGTTTACTCCCTACAAGTAAGTATAGTAATCATGAAACTCTAGAAATGTTGACAGATCTACATGTGCTGAGATACCTTAAATCTATGTCTGTGGGTGGGTATATATCCAAAAGGTTGTAGTCACGCTATGTGTCACATCGTCCAATGCATCAAGTTCATATTTTACTTAAAACTGACCCTTATGGTGAAGATTTGATTTACTGCTATTGGATAATATTGCATCATAGAAAAATCATTATTTTCGGCCTATATGTAATTTTAGACATTTCTTTACCCCTAACTATTAATTGTAGAACGTTGTAAGATTGGTACTGCAATAAAACTGGTTGGATTGGCTTAAGTGAATATACACATATTTTACCAGAATCAAATGAAACAGAATTGCTATTTAATTATTTAATAAACGAATTTGATAAATTTTTAAAGAGTTCTTGTGATTTGAAAGAAGCACATAATCCTGAAGGCAATAAAAGAAAACGTCAATCAACCATGTATATCTTTAACTTAATCTTTGTATCAGTTACAGGGAACTGAAAGTACTGCATATAGTCAAGACTTGGAAATGAAGTTTTCAAGGGAAATAGACTAAAACGAACTTTGTGATAGTCGCAATGTGCCAGTCAGAACCATGGGAGATTAAGTTTAGTGATATATTAAGATCAATATCATCGAGCGTAATCCAACCATCGAGCGTTTGTTTCTTTCGGAACATCTTCCACAGAACAGGGTTTCTTTTCATATACCACAGGGTTTCACTTACCACAGATGTTATAGTAACTCAGTGCCTACAATCGCATGGGTTGTCAAATATCTGTGGTTTAGACCTGAAGTTGAAAATAATGTTGCTCGGATATGCTTGGGTGGCCTTGGTATGGTAAGAATGTTGATTCTGTGTCGATATGATTCAATACAATGGTTGTATACCAGGGTTTCTAAAACAGTTAGGATACCAATGTTGTTATCTTAACATTATTGTAAAATTGGTGTTTTATCTTAACACCAATGTGTGAGCATATTCCCATCACAATGACAGGGTGCTCATGTTGATAACAAGCCAATGTTTCAATACTGGGTGCTAATCATATTGAAAGAAACTAGACTGTCTGACGCACTTTATGAAACACTATCGGAATGATAAGACTGTTTTAATGCTAAACCCAGTATTTACTTAGAGAATGATAACATAAAACTAACAATATAACTTGAACTAAGTTTCAAAACTAGTTTTGTAGAAAATTGCTCTCAAGTTTGTTTAGTAATGAAGCCATTTTAGTTTGGTTAGCTCAATATTCATACACCATAAGAGAAGGAAGTTTTGACACTCATCTGAAATATTACGAGAAATCCACCCATCTATATGAAGACTGAAGTCACTTAAACTTAAGTTTTAAGAAAGAGTTTCAAGAAAACAAGAAACAAACGTTAAAAATATGAATAAAATTTAAACATTCATTACACATTTTAAAAAATAAGGTCATTTAAAATATGAGGACAAAATAATATAATTAGACTTTCGAAATAAGCGTGATTTATTATTCGAATGGGATGGGTTTATTATTAATGAGACAAAATTATACAAAATCGAAAAATATTGAATTAAAAATGAACAGCATGTATTTAATAATAGATTAATCTAACTTTAGAAAATTATAATAATTAAAAAATTAGAATAAATATAATAATGATTTTAAAGTTTTCAAACAAATAAATACTCGTTGTATTTGTTTAAAGAGTACAGATTTTAATAAATAAAAGCAATGAAGAAATAACCGTTAATAGATTTGAATTATTAATTAATCAATAATTGATGTAAATAAAGAAATGACAGCAACTGTGCGATATAAAAGAGGTATCTAAAGTAGAAAAGTTATTTAAGTGAAGAATGAAAAAAAATATTAGTAAATATCCCAAGATATAAACAAGAGGGAGTGAAATGATTTATTAACTATATTAGTAGTTGAGAAATTTAAATATCTTGGTTTTTTCGCTAACAACATTGACTTCTTCAAATAAAATAGTGCTGCTATGATGTTTATAATAAATATTATTATTTTAATTGAGAGCACTCTTTTATAACTCCAAAAAGTTAAACTCTCACCAACGGCTAACTTTGTTACACACTAGTCAATTGGTTGTGTGTTATTTGTCATATAAGCCGTAAACAGTAATTGGCCATAAATAAGCGAATTTAAAATCTCCCTTTTTTAAAAAATTATTGATAATAATTGTCATCAGAAGAAAACTGACACTCAAGAGGAAATCAGTAACCCAAGTCATTCAACTAAGAAAAGTGCCCGCTAAGATGTTACAAACAAGGAAAAAAAGGACGTATATCTTTATTATATCAACAAGTAAATTTAAAACTTGGTAAATAGCATACTAGTGGGATTAATGAATTAAATTGAGCCCTGGAAGCGTTATCGGTGATTAAACTCTTTCATAAAATGATCAATAAAAAAGCCATTAACTTTCTCAATGTCACCAGAAATAATAGCAGCAATACAAACATAAACACATGATGAATGTGAAACAATTACATAGTTGAGTTTATGAAAAACCTTCACATGATGGAATTCATTCAAATGACTGTAACTTAATCGCACTATCAAAGCACTGATCCATAAAAGTTATAAAACGGCTCCTAGTTGGAGGCTTTCTCACCATGAATTAGCAAAAATTAAACAAGTTTTGCTTAACATTAAATACAGCAACACATATTTAGGCGATATATTGTAGAAGCATATGAACACAAAGTGAACGTGATGTAATGAAGATCAAGTATTACGTAATGACGTAAAAGAAGTTATAGCAATCAGACAAAGTAAGTAAATTTCTGTTAGTAATAAATTAATATTATAATATCAATAATTTGTGATACTTATATCAATTTTTGTAAAATATTGAAAGATTGTAAGTCATCAGAATGTGCTTAAAGAAGAATGAAGGAAATATGATATACTTATATATGATTCGTATACCGTGAAATGATGACACTAATGAAGAACTAATAGTAGTGGTAAAGTAATGATCCATCGCGACTGTGTGAGTGTTTTATGAGATGTTTATAATCTGTGGAATAAAGAGGACTCAGAGAATGAGTGGGCAGAAAACTGGCTAAGAGGATTCCTCTCTCAGCCTTCCTCCAAACCATTAGTGCTGGCTTTAAATAAATTACTTTATTACTCTTGTATATTTATATACTGCTAATAATACAAAGCGATATTACAGTATATAAAGTGGTTACTACAACTGCTTGATAAGGCATGTTTTTAACTTTAATCTTTATAATTATTCTTACGGCACTAATTACCTTGTAAGGGAACTACTTCACTTAAAACATCAAATAATAAATTAATTATTCATTTCTTATTTGGATTCGTTCTATTGAAAAAAGTTATTAATTAATCTTTCACTTACCTCAAGAAATCTAAGTAGCATTGAAAGTTCTCTGCAGAAACTGTAAAAAAGTAAAATTTTTTCAATGAAATATTTTTTTCCTAATAAATTGAATAAACACAAATAAACTTGTCAAATATTAAACAATGACAATATTACATATACATGTAATAATATATTATTCTATATATATTACTAATCACATTTTGATTCATTCAACAATCGTTGAAAATAAGTAATTAACAATGGACAGTTTTTAATCAATTTATGAAATAGTATATGTATTTTTCGACCTAAAATGTGTCTTCAATTCTTTACCATAAAGGTGAAATTATATGAATTGTTTTTATGAGCCCTCTTAAATACACTGAATAAATAATTTCATCTCAAGAATTTCAGAACAATAGAGTAAATCTGCATATTCTCTGTGTTGATTTTAATAAATCCAGGTCTTATCTATGTGTATATGACAAAGTGTTGTCATCACTGAGGTGCCAGCCTCTTGCCCAGATAACATTCTGTGTTGTAACATTCACTCTTTTTGTACATTTATATGCATCAATGCCATTTAATGTCGCAGAAAAGTTTTTGAATTGACTTTACTTCATGCTTGATGTGACAGCTAGATACCAACTGATAAATTTCAACTCTGCAAAATTGCCATTTCTTTAGGGTCTAAAATCACATAATGGGAAAAAGATAGACTTCTCATAGCGTAAGTAGTGATGTACAGTTAATCATGGAAAAGTTTAATTTCACCAGTGTTAACAGATTTATACATTTTAAGATACTGTGGTTTCATGTTTCAAGATTCTTGTGGATGGACTATTTCCATGTGGATGTGCGAGAGTGCCTGTGTACTAAAGTTTGTAATTTAAGTAAAAACTCAATATTAAGACTAAAGATAATTAATTTACGATTTGTATTGTTTGATCAATATATTTATTTGTCTTTTTAAATGTGTCATTGAGAAGAGAGTATAATATGAAGGTTTTAATTCTAAAAACACTTCGTATAGTAAGTTTAGTACCTATAGTAGTACATAATAATAGATATACTACTATGTAGTACATACATCACCAACGTAGTGCAATGAGTTGGTTTTATACCTGAAGAATAACACTACGCGTTCGAAACGCGTTGCTTCTATTATTAAACACCTTAATAATAGAGACGATTAATAAGCTTGTTTCCCTACATTAATATGAAGTGGCTTTGACGACCACACTTCGGATAACCGTTCTGTAGAAAGGTACATAGATATCCATACTCTGAGTTTAGGAAGATTATTTTCTGATAAAAAATTAAATTACTTTTTTTTATAAATCAAGTTAGTCGTTTAATATATTTAAACAAAGAAATTTATATTATATATTAAGCTATTTATATTTAAAAAGAGATAAAATGATAGGATTAGCTTGCTACAAAGGTAAATAAAATTGTTTTGTTTAACCTGAAACACAATTATAAATGAAAAAGGATCGTTAACTAGACAATGTAATATAAAACTAATATGCCAGTGCTTCCAGTTGTTTGAAACGTTATCCTGTCTTTAGTTATTGACAGTTTCATCAAACTGTTTGATTTTATGAAATTTGTTTGATACAACTACTATATTGGGATGAGTGAATGTCTCCAGAAAAGAATAAAGATAAAATAGAAGGGTCTTCAACTCCTTTAGTATTTCGGGCCTAACCCATTTAATATTTCAAAGTCTCATAATATGATCACATAGAAGAAAAACTTTGAATAATGTTCCGTAGAATAAAGCTTATATAAATTAGTTCATCCGGCCTAGGAGAGTACTCATTTCTATTTATTGGGAGAAATGTAATTATAATATTTATTACTTTTTCTATTACAGGTACTGTTCAATACACAAGAACTGTTTAATTAAAGAAAGGTAATCCAAATATAGTATTAGTATTAGTAAAATACCAATGAAGTATTTCAACTGGCAAATTATAATACTAGAGAGCAATTAGAAGAGGAATTAGTTCTTTAGAGATGTTTCATACAGCTCATCTGAAACTGAATCTTGGTTGGAATTTATGATAAAAACGTTGATTTAGAAATGTTGAAAATAAATCCAAAACAGATGTTTGAAGAGGCTGTAATCTAACAATACTTAAAAAAAAAAGGAGTTATAAACATACAAGTGCATTCTTTCAAGCAACAATAATGCCTTTAAGATGCAGCTACTATCAGGTACAGAAAGGAATCAGATAAAGATTCTAAAGGAAAGTTAAAAATATACTTTCTAATAATTCGTTACTAAAAGGTCATTTCATTCGTTCATATTTAAATATAATTTTGAAATGGAAGGTAGTCACTAATAGAAACCAATAACATATAGAAAATGTCTTAATAAACATGGTACATTTTTTGCTTCTCAATTAAGTACTAGTAGTGATGAAAGCTGTTTATTTACCTGTCAGCTTGGAAAATTATTATAATTGGAGTTCTATTACGATGTTCAGTCATCATGATGAACTATTACAATAATAACAGAAACCCTGCTTGAGATGTAGCAACTCAGTTTAGGAAACCACTTAAAAAACTGATTGTAGTTGATGGTAAACGATTGATAAAATAAGCTAATTATAATTAAGAAACTTTGAAGATTAAAAATATCAGTTAAACAAGATATAAAATTTGCTGAACATTTAGAGAAATCTTTGTTAAGAAAAGAAGTTGTACAAAGACTGGAACTGATAACAAGTGGTAACTTAACTGATACCTCTTTTAAATAATATCATCATCTAATTTCTACTATCAGTAAGATTTCAAGATTTTTATTAAATAAAAACACAACCTTTAGCTATGTCAGTTTGAATGAGAGGTTTTACAGTCATATGAACAACAAGAAAGGAATAATTTCAAGAGCTATTGATCTAAAGTCATGGTGCCTACTTATTATGGTGAACACAAACAAAAGAGACAAATTATCTTTATCTGTGGCCAGCCAGAAGTTAGTAGTAATATTCAACAACAAAAACATACTCTCATTATGTATACTTTAAGAAACCTTTTAAAAACTTTTTCTGTTACAAAATATTCTTAAAACTGCTAACAATGAAGAAAAAGAACATTATAATAGGCTTAAAAAATATTGGAAAACATAAGAAATATACTCATTTAGGGTAAAGAGGAAACAAAATATACTTAGATTTTGTAGAATATATTATAAGTCAACACAGATGTACTTTTACGATGAAAAAGTAGTGAACCAAATAAACAACGATTACTTTTAGATCCATGGAACTTCTCTTTTAAATCTTAGACTATGTCATAATGTCTTTTAAATCGGACATTATATCAGACATACCTATCAGGACCGAATAAGAAAGTTCCTAGACCAGCCATTTGATATTCACGTTAATAAGAATACTCAGGGAAGAAATATAAATCGTTTGACTTCTATTCTAACCAGATAGATTTGAATACTAAATACTGGAACAAGATTATACAACCACAAACAGGAATAGTATAATAGTAAATAGTCGATTAGAGTCACAAAATTAAAAAGGAGAGACTCAGTATTGTGCTGGACTAGTAAAAACAAGAAGATGTAACGTTTAGTTATAAACAAAATACCCCAACGTAATTTTTTAAGTCGCTGTTTAACGTTGAGAATGTTTTAAATAAATTAATTGAATGTTTTATTATAATTCAAACTCATTTATAATAAATATTGCTGCAGTACCATTAGTATTGCTTTGTATCTTTTAACTATTGAATTATAACTTCATTATTTTAAACTATTCTTGAATTGAGCTGATAAGTTCATAGATTGCCTATGAAGTTATCAGTTCTGTGTAACTCACAAATTCCAGTAAGCCAGACTCAGATAAGAGTCTGATAAGTTTTTATAATACTGTGATGCTTTGATCTGATTGCATTAACTGCACATAGAGAAAATTAAAACTACCTCATCTTTATTTGACAATACTGTTATCTTTTCTGATTATTAATATTGATATGCAATAAATGTACTGGCTAACTTACCTTTGTGTTTTATTATATCAATATTAGTTGTCAGAAGTTCTTATTTCATCTGTAAAAATCTTCAGTTATCCTACAGGTGGAAGCAATTTCCTTTCTTTAATTATAATTGATCATTTAACTTTAAAAATTATTATAAAATAGTATTTATAAATTTATCATAAAATTATAAAGAATTATAAAAAAAATAGTTAAATCTTTAATTATTATTACTTGCTTTCTTCAAATTTGCTTCTTTAAAATTGATAGCATAAAGAAATAATTTATTTAATATAAACATATTTTGGACGTCTTTAGAGCTTTATTAAATAATAATGAGATTATTATGAAAGATGAAACTTTATTATGAACTCACCGTTGCCTTTTGTTTCCTTAATTACCACGGTAAAAAAGCTGTATATATGTTGTACTACCACATTTTTGTTAATTAATATGGGCATAAATATATTAAACATATCCAAGTACTGACTTATAATCTTAATCATCATAACAGACCAAAACTAGAGAATACAGTGAGGTATCAATCATTCTTTCCAATGGTTTTCAATAAGTAAGTGACAAGTATAGGGTATTTTAGTAAATTTTTCTGCTTAAAAAACTCTCTATGCAATATTATTGGTTAGAACATGTTAATTATATTAAAATAGACAGTTATAAGTTTAAACATTGTTTATATAAAGTGTGCTATGTCTCTCAAGTTTATATAAAAATTAATCATCATTTTTATGTTGAAATTGAAATTATTAATAAAGAAATAATTAATTATCTAACAATTAATCGAGATAGAAAAGTGTAATCAGGTTAATACGTAGTATAGTGGTATTAAGCCGATTACAGTGAATGTATCAGCGGGAAAGGAGGACAAAAAGAGGTAGAAATGCTACAATTGAAGTCCATTAAAAGAGCCTTTTTCTTGCCAAGTGTTGAAGAGGCATTTGTTTTAAAAAAACGGAGTGAGTAATTTCGAGATGGAGGTCCCAAGATGCAGTGATGCCGTGCGGTGACAGGCTGATTAGTGCAATGGCACTGGTTGTGGGGTCCTCCCCAGAGAACAGCCTCGCCTCTCGGGTCTCCTTTCTTCATTAAAATTAGAATTTCTCAAAATTAGACCCTTCTCTCTGCCAACTGTCCCACCCTCGCGCTGTCAACGCCTTTGGGATTTTTAAATTCATTTAGACCTCGCCCTACTGCCAACCATTATTAAAACTTACTATTGACCTTTCACTTTCTTTTCGAAATATTAATCAATTCTATTCGAAATACCGCAATTCATTTCCAAGTATTTCTTCTAATTATTACAATCAACAGTCCTTGCGACTTTCTTTTTAATTAAACTCCATTTTGAAGAGTTTTGAGTAAAAAAAAATCTTAAATAAATCGTAATATTATTTGATTATACATTCTATTAAAACTTGGAAAAAAGTTATCTGTACTGAGTTTAATATCAAAATAACTTGTTATTAATTAACAGACACATATATATCATTGTAAATAATTTTAAAAATAATACATTTTCTTAAGACCATATGCTCAATGGATTTTAGCCTTTACCTTAATCTCTTTAAAATCTTCGATCGCAGCACTTTTGGGTGACCAATACTTCCATAGTAATTAGCAACAAAATGTCATTAAGTACAAGCTCCTGGTGAAAATACCTTTTATCAAATCATAAATTGTGCTTAACATTATCCATTTGATATATATATAAATATTGAGAATAGAAAAAAAATATAGAATCGATGTAGAAAGAACATAGTAGAATAGAAATCTAGAAGTGAGTTATGGCTGAGTCTATCTGTGTGTTACCTTCATTTTAACTTTATTTTATTTAAAGCCCGCTGGACTGATTCATTTAATTGATAAATATATATCAAACGGAGAAGTAACAACAAAACTCATTTCAATATTTGACCTCATCGTCATCAGGAGTTAAAGATGCTCAATATGTGCTCAGAACAAATAAAATAACTGAAATAATAATATTAATATAAAAAAATGAAACTAATAAAAAAAACTAAAATAAAACATAAAGAAACAGCAAAAAAAAATTAATAGTTTGGATTGAGACGAAGGATAGTACGAGCTTTTAGGATTAAATATGATGGTTAACATCTAGGATCTGTTTGAGGATCTCCGTGTGGAAATAATTATTAAATGTTGAATGTATGCTGATGGATAGCTTACTGCACTGACCAACAGGAGACCTAAATCCGTTCATAGGAAGACTCAACTGAGTGGAACCCTAACCAACACAAAAAGGATCACAACGAGTACAAACCGAATGATAAATGTGGTTCCGGGAAATACAGGAGCTGTGATCACGGATCATAGTTTTGTACATTATTACTATAGGAGAATGTAAAGCAAAAGGCGGGATTGATAAAAGGACAGGCTTTTCAACCATTTGGTCCCATTTCTAAATTTTTAAAAATAATGAAATATAGTTTTACCATTAGTTTAAGGTAACTTATAAGTAGATTTATAATTCTAAAAGGAATGAACTACTATTGCACCAGTTGTGTAGTGTGACTTTCAGTTGCACAATGCAATAGTTGTTTTCAAAAAAAATGCTCAACTGCATCAAATTTTTTTTGTAGAGGGCCATTTTTTAGTAACGCATGTAAAATGCAGCAATATCTTCGACTCGAATATTTTATGAAGCACTTTATTGGGCAGCATCTTTATTTAGTTATTGTTTAAAAATGAGCCATAGATTAAAAAAAAAGTCAAGAAAAGTATATTTGAGTCTGCTACTCTGGTAGACATGGATCACGGTGGGACTGTTCTGGACAACTGGTACTCGTGTTCTCTAGCCGTGGATTCCAGGTAGCATATATCTATATAAAACTAAGAGTCGATATAAAACTGCAGACCAAAGCAGGTGCATAAGTCTCAGTAATATATGCAGACTTCATTATGAATGCTTAGAATGTTCTAATCACAATTTAAAGCCTACCTCTAAAACATATTAAGCATTATTCTAAGGTCAGAAATATTGCCACATTTTATTCATAGTTGCCATGTAGTACTTACAAGGATTTTAATAAATAATTACTTTATGTTTTTATCCATGAGTTTTACAAGTTGAGTGTAGATAACTTTAGATTTTGTTTTTAAACATTTAAATTAATTTTATCAAGTAATACTCGTAATTTAATTAATGTCTTTACATATTAATTACATTAATATTATTAATATGTATTATATTTAGTACATTGAAATAATAATTGTAATACTAATTTAGAAGTATTATCTGTTATTACCTTCATTACTTTATTAATAATGAAATAAAATAATTTAGATGGCATTGGTTTGTGAGTTAAGAAATGATCAGCCATAGGCGGTAATCTCACAATAAGAGTTACGTGTTAATTAAATCGTTTTTAATAATTTAAATCTCATCCCGACAGATAGTTATTTCTTCCAATTATTACTTCAAACTGTAAGTACCATTTTCTATCTGATTCATTTATATATTCATTAAGAGCTTATTTACGAAAATAACTAGGTGGTTTACCTAATGATTATTCCAAATAGATATGGGCACAAAAGCGTTTTCTTTTGTTTGACGTTCTCTTTAGTTATTACATATTGTCTCTTCAACTCTTTTAACAACAAATAACATCATTTAGACAAACTATGGTGTAGCTAGAGACTTAAAATGCTTAATAGTAGATTAATACAATTATGATTAATAGTATACAGTACAATTATGAAATTATTCAATATTCTAAAATATGTTATTCAATATCATTATAACATATTTTCCTGGGAATTAGACTTCTTTAAATAGAACATTATTGGTAATTAAGTAAGTTCTAATTTAATAATTGTACATAATAAATTTTTAATATTGACGTGTAATATTTTAAACTCAATACTAATATTATCACAAAACTAAAATTAAAAACATTTTATGTATATAAAATATTTCAAAGAAGTCATTTATAACAAACCTATAGTAAAAATGATGTGATTCTTGACTACTAGTTACATGTATTTATTTTCCTTTCCCATAACTTATTTCATCCATAAAAGGTCTGTTAGAGTATCACAATATTAATGACTGCTTATTATAGTCGGATCACATGATGATAGTTAACATTATTAATATGAGAAACTTTATTAATAATGGCTACAACATATTTGATGTGATTCCATGTTTAGTCAATTTTGATTTTATACCTAACTCTAAATAATGTTAAGTTGAAAAATCTGTTTTATTTACATCATTAAGTTGACAATTTACATTTTTGGAGTCTTCTAAATGGAAGTTTGATATCTTTAGATGAGGTGTAAGAAATATTTGTTTCACCTTATTGTTTAACTAATTCTAATAAAAATGTTTTATTAGATGTTCTATGAGAAAAGAACACAATTCATTTTTAGTAACATTGCCTATTTACTAAAATTTAAAAGGACATTATATCAAACTACACAAGCCATTTTTTGTCATTCTTTTACTGTTTTCAAAATCCTCTGATTTGATATTCAGCATGATATGAAACATTAATTCACAATAACTATTATACTCCACTGCATTCACTTACACAATTTGTTTAGATTAACATTATAAAATCTCAGAAGAATATAAGTAGAGTATTATTTCATAATATTAGAAATGAGTTCATTTAATATTAAGACAATAATAATCAATGTGATGGATTGATTAAAATTATTCATATTTTACATAATGAAATAGTTCTTTGTGACACAAAATTACATAACTATTCACAAAATGTATAATTAAATTTTTCCATATTAAAATCTAGTCTAACAATACAACATAACATTAAATAACGTGTACAATTTTCTCTCTTTTACAATAATGTGTACTTTTCATTCAACTACATTTAATTAGTTACTATTCTACTTAGTCCAACATTTCCCATTTCATTATTTCAATTCATTTAGCTGTATAACTAACTTTTATTTATTTTGTGTTTATATTATAAACTTTCTCGAATAGAAGCCTAAACTTATTGACAAAATAAGTATAATAAACTAATAATATAACTATGCAACATCTGCCTCGTTTGTTATCATTAGAGTTACTCTGAATTATGAGTAATTATTTATGAAGAGTTTTGTCACTCATATGAATTATTGTGAGCAATATTTTATGGCACAAAATATTCTAAATAATATGACTTTAAATGTCATAAACAAAATAATTTGGAAATATGAATAATTTTAAGACATTATTGATTGTTATCCTAGTTTTAAAAATAGTTTTAATTTAAAGGCACAATTTATTTTTGTTTTTATAGGTTTTAACGCTTTTTAGGTTAACACACCAGATAAGTGGATAGAGATAGAACATTTTAGATTTAATTTAGATAACAAGAGACACGATTCGTTCAAAATTTTATTTTCCATAAAAGTCGAGCATGTGTGAATTATAGTTTTTACTTTATAAATGGCCTATAAGATGAACTGCTTTCATTTATTTACAGTAAACGTTGTTCGAATTTATGGATGTCAATATGACTCATACCAATTTAAATATTAAAAAAATGATTTAATCACTTACTGAAGTCTATTTAAAACTAGATTATTTATAAAATAAAATTTATAAAAGAGATAATGATATAATCTGTTATTTTAAAAACATTTGTGTCCAAAGCAAAGTTCTAATAATATTTTTTATTCAAACAGTCATAACTAATTTATAAATGTCATGCATAACATATAAATGTCATAAACAATATGATGAACTAATAGGAGTCACAAGTTGTAGTTTTCTGAAGTCATTGCTAAGAGAGTTCTGACTCTAGGAGGTAAAGTAGAGAGATGAAAATGCAGAAAGGGTGTGGGCATGAAAGATACTGAGAGAGCCTCGTAGTAGAAAAGATAAACCCTACATTGACCAAGGGGCTATAGACGCTTTTATATGGGAACACAAAAGAAAAATACATAAACTTGTGATAACAAGTGGCCTCTATGAACGAATTTTCACTCAGGCCGTTTCACATAAATCTAGATAAAGATCTTTCTTCTTTTTTGGTACCATTAGCCTTTAAGGGCAAGCCCTATCGTCAAGTCCCCACTAAATCAATTTTGATCTATATTTAAAAGGCAAAAGTAACACCGTTTTCTTGTTTATGAATTTTCTTTTTTCAAATACAACCAATTCTCAGACTTAATAAATCAATAGCTTTTAATATTATTAATTTTATTTGATATTTCATTTTATTGGTTAGTTACATTAATAATATAAAAAAGAGGTTATTCAATATTTATAAATCTTTCATATTGTCTGATTAAGTTTTCAACAATTGGCCCATGCAAATTCATTCTATAACATGCACAGTGCATCTCCTTTGATTAACAATGTATCCGTATTTACAAATAAATAAAATGAAATTAAAATCAATGGAATAGTGGAATAAAGATTGTTATATTTGACCACCAAAATAAATAATGTCATATAAAATAAATATATGGTATTGTTAGTTTATATGTATACGTTACTTCTAAAAGGAGTATACTGTGATTTTGAGCTACATCTGCCCCGCTATATTGTGACACGACATGGCCTCGACTACTTGAATAAGTACATTTCTTGTGTATATTGTATTTAATTTGCAAACTTTGTTTTAGCATTTAATTGATATTAATCATCCAAAATTGACCCAACCAGTTAAAAAGTAATAAAAAATTATTCTTTTAGTAAGGGGCTTATATATATATATATATAATATATATATAGTTAATTATTACAATATTACAGTTTTTTTCTAATATAACATATTATTTTTTTTAATATATAATTAATTTATTAAAGTTTTTTTTGCGATTATAAAGAAAACAAACGTAATATATGAGCTTCCTTGTTTGCATAGAAACTCCGAGTTTTTAGCTATATGTATAGGCAGAAGTAAGCATTTAAAAAAAAAATAAAAACAAAATGTTTTTATAATAAAAGAGTAATACTCTATACGCATTATCGTAATGTAAACTTAAAAGTACTTCATTTTAAAATATTATTAAATGAAGAAGAAATATACAATTTTGAAACAGAAAAGCTAAGTATTAGTCAAATTAAACTCTCATTTGAGAAGTTTCAAACTTTTATACTTCTGCCTATGAAAGAGGCTTTAAAGTACCTAATACTTATTTTTTCTGTTTCAAAATTTTGTACTTCTGTCTATGAAAAATGTTTTAAATAAAAACTGAAATGTTTGCAATGAAAGTTTAATTTGAACCTTTAATAATATAATTAAAAACAATTTTTAATTACTTTAAATTTTTAAAGTAAACTGACCGAGTCCTCATAAACTTTTGTTTGTTTCTATTTCACGGTTGATACTTTTATCAATATATATATTAATTTTCTATTTGAACATATATGCAAAAGATACGGAAAGTACCCTAAATCTACGTTCTTTAAACCTACACAGAGGGGGGGGGGGGGGCTGCCTTAGGAGTAATGGGGAGTGTGCAGTAAGATACAAATGTGAAGCACCATAGGCCTTAATCACAGAGCTTTTAGAACAGTATTTAAATCTAAACATCATCTAGCCTAAAACAACATTTTATAAGCAAATGGTTACAACAATAAAGATTTAGACAAGCTTATGAAACAATAGAGAAGCCAGAAGAACGGGAATTTACCAGCAGGATGAAAACCAGTGCAAGCTATTTAATGTAAAAATCAGTCCTCAAACAATTAAAAAACCGATGAGAGGGAATTGAACAAACATTGGCAACAATATTAACTGTAAATAACCAGAAGATAAAATATTATACTACAAAAGCAGGACTACGGCACAGTTAATTATTACAGTATTACAGTTTTTTCCATTATATATTTTTTTTATTAAATTATTATTAATAAATATTAATTATATTAAAATTAATAATTATATTAAATATTAATATTAATTATAAATTATTACATTATATATTCTTTTTAATATATTACAGTTAATTTTTAATTATTTTTACGATTACAAAGAAAACCTATATAAAACAAACCTAATACTCGTATATGAGCTTTCATGTTACATAGAAACTGCGAGTTCCAAATCTTTGTATATTGGTTCAACAGAAACTACCGTTTTCCGGCAACTGACAATACAACTTGGCTCAGGAGTTTTGAAGGACCATATGAAACAAAAACACAAAATTAAAATAGATAGAGAAATTCTGGTTAACAATACAAAATAACAACTTGTGTGAAGAACAAAAAACGACTTTGGGATCTTTAAAGCAATATTCATTCTCCATAAAATCACCTCAAATTAACAAGTATAGGTCGATTTGAACACAGCATTACAGTTATTTGCAAATCATTCCGAAATTCTATATGGGAAGTAAGGAATGACGAGCTTTTACCTGACACCCTGTCCTACAGCCAGGTGTCCCCGAGCCCACAACTGGCCAATTCAAAGTGTAGTGCAGTTTAAAATCAAACCTTTAATTGTTTCTCTCAACCTTTTTTCGTTAAAACGAAAAACCTATTAAAACTTTAAAAAATGTGTAACCTTTTAAGTTTAACCTTTTGTGCAAAATATTTCGGTGATTTGATCTACCTATTTACTGAGGACCTTAGAAAAACAATTTCGGATTTGATTAACTTATCAAGAGATTAATTCATAATGAAATAGGGATAAAGTTTTTAAAACTTTGAAGAAAATATTCTAGTTCATTCATAGTCCAATATTAATAACAGAAGATTCATTAAGCAACCTACAATGAACATTGAAATAACCAGTACAGAAAAGGTCCTAAGGCTTTGCCAACTCCCAATGAGGCCACAGAAACAGCAACACTGTCAGCTCAGCGAACAACCAACCAGCCATTCGACTATGCCTAATTAAAATATTTTATTATACTTTAGTTTTTTTTATTTGTTGGCAGCACTAGTTACTGTCAAGTTCATGTTTCTAAACAGGTCAAATATTTTAAAAGTGAAATGAAGTTGAAAAGATAAATTAAGCCTGAAGATTATTTGTGAGGAATGGAAACATGTTGAAGCGAATATTAGGTGAAATATTACTCCGTAGTGAAGACAGTAGTGAAAAATGAAGTACGGTGATTACGAATAAGTTTTAAGGAAGATGTTGCCGCTTGATACAGCATAGCGCTTGTTTTTAATGACCATATATATATATCATGCCACTATTAGTTTGATGATTGACTGGATTATATCATCTGAAGGAAATGACATAATTCAGAGAGTTTGCATGGAATCGCTATCAGTGCGAAATTTTACAAGTCCACTGAGACAGAGTAACAAAGTGGATGAAAGAAAAAGAAAGAATTAAGAGATAAGACTATATTCAAGATGAATAACTTTAAAAATTCATGCGAATCATATATTTGTATTCAATGACATATTTAAATAAATCACAATTAAACTACGTTGATTTATTTAGTTAAGTTATCTGTACTACATATTAACTTAAATGAATTAAAATTACTTAAACTTAGTTCAATTAACTAAATAACATAGTTGACTTAATAATTGACGAGAATGAAATAATTGGAATGGCAAGAAAACGTCAGAGTAAAGGCTGAGGCAATCGGAAAGGGTTTGTGCTGGAGGAGTCGAAGGAAAGGGTATTTCTATCCGGGTTCTGAGTTCAGCGTATCTGGTTAATTTCGATTACCCGTCGACCCTCATCAATGATACTAACTTTGACATCAAATGACTTAATGAAAACATGAGAAATGCAAAGACTTATGGCTGCAGCTTATAAATACAATGCAATCAACTTTCCCACATTCAAATTACAAAAAGGAGGAGAAATTAGCCCCCTTCAGCTGGTATCATAAATTATGGAGTGCCAAATTGTGAATCTTTTACTTCCTCTATTACTCAGTTTTTAAGAAATATATATCTGGTTTCATTTTTATATTTTTCTTGCACTAAGATTTTTCTCGTTTTTAAATTTCAAAAGCATACTTTATTTAGCTGCTTCCAACTCAACATCGAATGAATCTTTCATACATGTCTTCAGCTTGTCTTATGTCTTAAGCAATTCTGTAAGAGACCAGATGTTCTCTATTCTGTGGGCAAAATAACTATTTACAAACGCATTATGCACAATAAATTTATTTATTTTTATGATTTTAATAGAGACCTTTAATATTTTAATAGAGATTTCAACATTTACCCATTCCTAGCGCAACAGAAATGCTGTTCCTCAAATCTTATGCTTTGCAAAAAATAGTTATTAATTCGAGCAATGCATTTAAGCAATTATATTTCAAATAATTTCATAATATCATGCTAAAGATATTTTGAAGTTAATTTTATCTCTGCAGTACACTAATAACAAGTTATATGAATGCTGATTCTTATAAGATATGTTTGCTGTAGAATACTTATTATCTAATGTAACACCAAAATAACAAACAAAAACACAAACATCCGTACACAATGTGTATAATACATATATTTAACCAATCATAAAAAATGGTTTCAAGAAAGAAAATTAAATTGGCAGAAATAAAACACATACCTTTCTCACATGTCATCGGAGTGGCTCACATATTTCTGTGAGTTGTGGCTCACATAACAATGCAGTTGAACTGTAAGAGTGAGCTTTTGTAATTTCACTCTGTTTACCTTCTGTGAATTTAGTTTATATATATATATTATTAAACTCTTCCTGGATCCTTGTTCTTGTCACTTTTCTAGTTTTCTAATAACGTGTGTAAAATTTTTGGGGTTTATCAATTAACAATTGTCCAAATGATTTATACACAATACTAGTCACAATTAAAACTATTCTATAAAATAACTTTTTACAATTAACCAAAGTTTCTGTCACCATAGAACGTCTTCAGGGTATTATAAATATCCTTACTAATACTAGGAATGGTTCGTCAATATAAAGTAAGAATAAATAATTGTAAGAAAAACAATAACACAATTAAAATATATATTGCACTGATAAGAGAAGGTTACAATTAGGCTATGGTAATTTGAAGTGATACAGGTTTACATTGGTCTTCAACATTTGGTCCTAAAGGTTGCGGATTAATTTCCTGTTTCTTCCTGAGTCCTGTTCGACTATTCTTCTTCATGCAGTTTCAAAATTCTCCTAAATTCTGTTATTTGTTTATTCATGCTGGGTTTCTTATCTAAAATCTGGAGTGCTTCAATTGTTTGAAGACGGCTAACGTCATTTCCTTTATTTATTATTTTGATATTTTTCGTCAAAATTTGCCGGCTTAGTTCTATGCCATGGACTTTTTTTTGTGTGTTCTTTAGGAGCACCTGCAGCAAGGTGCATTGTAAGTCACTTAGATAACGTTGTATATATCAGATCCTGTAGATATTAAAGAATTTCTTACATGATTACAAGCATACCTTAAACACTATAATCAAACATAATAATGTTATAAAATAAAGCTTAGATTAGGTTGCAGTGGCAGTCTCACAAGGGAACACACATAGGCAGAGCATTGGCTCTATGTGACATCACAAGTGAAGATTGATTCTACATTGGGAGCCCTAAATTTTACCTGACTCAAGTGTGTTTAGATTGGGATCATTAACGAGTACCTGACATCGTACAGGTTAGGAACTGACGGCTTAACGTCCTCTCTGAGGGACGACGTACTCAAGTTTTTTCATCTCCCACGAGACTAAATCAAGTGCCAGAGTGGGTATTAGTTCGCGAACCTAACGGTCCAGAGGCGAGCATGACGTCACTGGGGTAACCTGGCTCTCTATTTTATGAAATAAAAGGATAACTTATTTACCACATGGCTTGTTTCAGTTAAATCAAATGCCAATTAAGATTTTAAAGTTTTTGTGACAGAAATTTCAGTAGAGAATTAACAAAATGAGTTGAATAAGTTCTCAAATTATGATATGACCGAATAAGGAAAGTGCAGTTAGACAAAGTGCATGAGTACAGAGATCAGCTGAAGCAGGACTAATGCATCGGCATCCCTGCCAACAAGGTAGACAACCGCTACTGCTATATGTGAACCTGTGAACCTCAGGTAATAAGAACAGTTATTACTTCAAAAAAAAAGTATAACAATTCAAAAACACGTTAAGGGTTTATTTCGTTTTTAAAACATTATTAGGTCAGTAAGTGAGCATTTAGGAAAAGTTAATGAAAAATACTACCAATAGTTACTATCATTATTAGTTGTAAAATATAACTTTTAGTTAATTTAAAAGCGTCTATATGTTGAAGAGGAGTATACAATTATAGATAAAAAGACAAGAAACTGGAGGGATACATAAATATTAAGGTTGTTGATGTAATTAAACCTTACATCAAATATAATAAGAAATATCTGCTTGCTATATGCTTTGCTTTATGTTTACAAATACATACATTTAATATATATTTGTATATATGAGTATAATAAAGTTGGTTGCTAAAAAATGTACAAGATTAATCGATATAGAAGTTAGGGAAAACAAAAAGAATAGGATTTGTAAATTGTGTTTGAATGCGATCTCGGGCTCTAAAATGGTGCCATCAGATTTATTACTTCAATAAAGCCTGTTCAATGTTTTATGAATGCTTCATTCCCGTCTAATTTAAATTACTAATACCCCATCCTATTTTCTACTCCGGATAAGAGGCAACTGTTTTTTTTCACCATCTCACTTTTAGAATATTTCACCATGTCATTCATATCCTGCTTTAAATAAAACTGTTATTTATAAGTATTGCTTATTTTTTATGACTTTTACTTATCAACTGATTTATTGGGGAGAGGAGATTTTTTGTCGAAAATTTTTAAGTAAGTTTTAGTCAAATGTTTTCCTAATGGTCAATATTTCCATATTGCATTAATTTAAGCAATGTATTTTAGGATCCCTGCCTCAATAATTTTTAAAGTCAATACAAAGGCTATTTCGAATTTAATTTTATTTCTGCTTTAAACTGATACTCTTGATGAATATGCTAATTTCTATAATAAAATCTGTTTTTTGTGGCATATAATGTGTGTGAACTACACACTGGATAGAATTTTTATATCAACCTCAAAAACACATTAAAAAATTCAGAACTGGAACCAAGTTCTTTCACCAAAACTACAGCTCTTCTCTTGAGTGTCGCTCAAAATGATGTATACCCCGGATGACACGCTGGTGCCTTATAAGTGTCCTGAAAAAGCAAAATAAAATCCTTTATGTAGCTATTCAGCAGTTTGCTATGCGCACTCAGCAACGAGGAGTTGCATCCCACATTTATTTTGCGACTTTGTTCCTCATTGCCTATCTCCTTTGATGACTACGTCATAAAACTACCAACTCAAAAAAAAAAAAAATTCAGCCTCAGTTAGACTTACATTAACCAGGAGCCAGGTTAGCTCAGTGGTTAACGTTCAAGCAGAAGGTGAACAAATCTGACTACACTTTCCCTCGGTGGGGGTGTTAGAGCCGTCGGTCCCGAGCCTGTGCGATATCAGATACTCGTTAAAGATCCCTACTCGAAATGTATTTGATTTAGGCAAAATTTAGGACTCCCAATCTAGAAGCTGGTGAATGGCTAACGTTATCACCTACTAGGCTATCGGTTTAAACAATAAAAAAAATAGCATGAAATCCTGAAATATTCAAATTTAATGAGTGCAAGTTAAGAATTTACTTCTTAAACAATCGGTATTCCATTTTCGAATTGGAAAGTGTTTGTGTGCTGTGAAAGACATAGTCTAGGTAAGCCTATGAGTGATCCGTCTCGTTTAGTGTTGTGATAATGAACAAGATCTGTAACCAATTGAATGTCTGCAGACATTAAACCTGTCCAATTACCAGATAATATTCTGTTCATTTAATATAAACTCCTAATGAAATACAATGGGTTCTGGAGAATCGGAAATTCTCACACAAAATTGATCCATCTTGTAGTGGTTTGTCCAAGGATTGCAGGTACATCTATCTCTACAAAAAAAAAATCAATTGAATTTAAATTTAATGTGTAATTACAAATATAAATTATATCGTTTTGATATAAAGTGCCTATATATTCTTTTTTATTCCTAATAAAGAACATGGGTTTATTTATTGTGGTATAGTTATAATTCATTGTTGTGCAATCCGTAATTGTGTGGTATTTACTCATTCTGAGATAAAATGGAATAAACAAACAAAAGTCTCCACACAAATGAAGTTTTGTTCAAAGAAAAACTTTTTTCTTCATTCGAAATAAACAAAGCCTTCATTAATAATCCTTCTGCCTCTCTATGTCTTAATAATCAAATTCCAGGGTGTCCAAAATTTCTTAAACTGTTCCTAGAATCACAAAGAATAAATTAAAAAAAAAATAAAAAAAAAGTTTCTTTCCTCTAAATTAGTGGTTCTGGCCTTCTGTATTTCAGTTAACGGTTTTCAAGCATACCCGACACCTTTGTCACCTTATCTAATAAATGCCTATCCCCACTCTTTCGCAGCGGATCTATTTCCTACTTGTTGTTTTCACTGGACCAACCCATCAGCACCACATCCTTGGGTATATCTTGAATTCTCTTAATTGAATTGTATTATTTCACTCTAATTTTGTAACTGATTAGGTATAATTTGTATTATATCATAATTTGTATATAATTTGTATTTGTATATAATTTGGATATAATTTGTATTGTATTAGATATAATTTGTGTCTTCCTAATGATGAACACAATGTGTTCGAAACGCGTTGAATAGAACTTCATTTGTGTGGAAAATTTTGTTTGTTTATCCATTTTATCTCAGAATAGTTATAATTATATATGATAAAACTGATTTAGTTCAAGATTTTATTCAGCTTCCAATATCTTCTAGTTTTTTATATTTTACAAATATTTATATAGAACAAGCATTAAATGTCGTTTTTTTAATGTTTTATTTCATTTATTCAGCTTTTTTGTAATCACGTTTACTTACAAAATCTCAAGCATCGCCAGTAGCAACACGAGTATTAAACTGTGAACAAATAAAATTGAATAACAAAGTGACTTAAGCAAATGAGTAATAATAGCAATCAATAACAGTAATTATTTACTATAAATACCATAAATGTAGCAACAATTGGTTGTGCCTATAGAGTAGAAATGGTTTTTAATTATTTTTGACACATTCATTTTTTTTTTGGTTATTTAGACAGTAAACAAGTAAGGTTTTACCAAATTAGCTAATTAGACATAACTAATTAATTTTACATATTGCTGTAAAATTAGTTTTTACTAATTCATTGCTTAACTTGCGTGTTTAACAAAATTAACATTATAATGTATCATAACATTTGTGATCATACTTATCTTTGATGATGCTTTGAGGAAATTGTTGTTCGAATTAAGGAGTGTACTGCACAGGGAATATTGAAGACTGTTGAACACTGTGTGCAGTGTTTGTTTGTCTTTTAGGCTAGTAAGAATCACTCAGAACAGTTTTCAGTCCGTCAACCTTTAGGTTTATTCTTCATAACTCAGCAATCTGATCTTTAATTTAAAGAAGTGTGATTATTTTCATGATAATCTTATATAACAGTTTTGTCAGTGAGGAAAATTAAATATATGAATAGAAGTAGCGGTAAGTTTCAATTTGATAAACCTATGGTTAGACAAATATGTTTTTATGAAATCATTATTACCGTACGTGGATTATCTAGATTGTTCTAATATAATCAATTGGTTATTATAATCGTATTATAATAACTTATTCAGTTCTAAAATCATAAAATAGATCCATTGTTTTGAAAAATTTGTTCTATATTTTACAAAAATTTAGAACAAGGAATAATGAAAACTTTGTAACACATCCAAAATTTTTTAAATAGCTATATTCCCTGAAGTTCCTCGTAATTAAGTAGTACAGACTGGCGTATGCATAGTGTGTATTATTGAGGCTACTCCTGTGTTGAGCTTAGACCAAATAGGCGTAAATTGTTGGAATTCACATTGTGTTTTAGTCATCCAAATTTATGTTTCTTGCATAATGTGTTTTATGGAAATAAGGGATTTATTTTTAAATAATAAATTGATAACCCGATAGCAACATAGAGTCATGTTATATGTCAACATGCATATGATAAATAGAAATTCCGGCTGTGAAATATTGACACCTATTTGGTGGGCCTATTTGCCAATGCCCGATTGCAAAAAAATAAATATTTATGTCCACATAAATATTCAATACACATCTCACGGTTGTTTTAGTGTAAAATAGAATAAATAATTCATCAAAATTTTATAAAGTTATATATTTCTGTATTTGTTATCTTACGTCATTAAAATATTCTGAGGTTAAACTTTCAAATACGATAACTGCCAAAATATCTTCAGCTCAACTCTGAAACTTAACTAAACATTTTTGGCATCAATTAAGTTACCCTTGCATAAAGAGTTCTGGTAGATGTAATGAAATACCCTGACTTGGGAGCTGTCAGTGTTAATCTCATGTTTAAATAGACAATAAGCCGACTTCTCCAAAAACACGTACTTTACTAATGACTTTTTCCTTTCTCTTTCTCTCAATTGAATTTTTCATTCAAAGTTTCATTTTAATTTCTTCCTTTATATTCTGTCATCTCCCTGTTACTTTTTTTTTAATTAATTAACATTTTTGTCACTTCTTTAGATTCACAGCTGTACAGTGTTTCAGTTTTGATAAAGCCCAAATGCTCACTTCATTCTCCTATTTCACCTTTTTTTTTTACAATGTACATGCTTACTATTCTGTTTTCTCAATGATTTGGATAAAATTAAAGTCATACTTGCTGTATATTTATTTTAGATTATTTATTAATTGATACATTTTGAAAACGCATTGATTGTCTCGCAGTTTGCAACGATTACTTCAAGAACTCTTCCACATGTTCTTTTAATTACATTTTATTTAAATTATAACACAGACATGAACCGAAATCTTTGTGTTTGCTATCATCTGTGATTAAGGTTTTTGTATTCATAAATCACAACAAGGGGCCGGTAAGATATAGTTTATAAGTATCAATGATCAAACCACAATAAGAAATGGGAAAACAAGACTAAGATCTTTCAACCGTAACAAGCGGTCTTCGTCAGAGTCAAAAACCCAACTGACGAAGACCGCTTGTTACGGTTGAAAGATCTTAGTCCTGTTTTCCATTTCTTATTGTGGTTTGATCATTGATTGTTATTTCACGTGTTTATGTGAAATCTTTTTATAGTTTATAAGATGGAAGTCCAGGATTTCAGTTAAAATCAAAATGAACTGCTCTGTACAGTTACTGTCCCTACTACCTGCAGGGCTCCCTTCTACGAAAAAAAATGCGTGATAACCTATTAATCATTAAGGATAATAAAATTATCCTACTTTTAACAATGTGTTACAATATTGTATTACAACGTGTAACAATATTGGCCCAACAAAGGGTGAAATAAAAACAGCAAAACCTGCAAGAAAAATCAGTCATAGATACTTTTTTTGTATTAATTATGTCCTAATTTTATACCATCCAGCCATAATCCAACAACATTTATTTCTTTAATGATCAATTGAAAATTATTTATGGATGAAAAACATTGAATAATATTGTCTTAAACCATTAGACTTGATTTTTTATTTGCTAGATTAGCATGTTATAAAGCCTGTAAATATGTAGCTTTATACTGAAAGACGAATTGATTACAAACCCATGGACGACTTGTTAAGACATAATTAAAAGCATTCTAGCCTACTTTCATGCTGACGCCTGCGAGAATTAAGTAAACAACTTTCAAGAACAAGTTCGCATCACAAAGATCAAAGTACGAGAATTTCCATCATGTTTAAATATTGGGTTCTGGGCGGCCGATAGCAAGCCGGTACATCTTTGAAGTTGAAACTGAAATTGAAGTTTTTGCAAGCAGGTAACGCCCATTACAAATCGCACCACCTACCTTCCACTTTCATTCAGAAGCAATATTATTTTATTTTTTAATATTTGTATGCCAACCAGTTTTGATAATAATAATAATATTTTCTAGAATAATTTTAAATGCCAGAGAGGAGATATATTAAATTTGAAACTTGCAGTTTCATTTTTTTATTAACAATTTTTTACTAAAAACGATAGAAAAATTGTCTTCAAATGGTATAAACAATTTACCAGCATTAAATGTTTCAGTAAAGTTAAGATGTTTATGATACGATAAATAAATATAGTTCCAGTAACTGATGATTTTACTTCATCAAGTCCCAAAATTTTTTCAATCTTCACCACTACATCACAAGGCACAACACAAGACTCCAACATGTTAAAACTGGTTTTCTTCACCGCTTGTTGGCAACAGAAATTTGTTTTTTGCTAGTAGCGATATTACAAAATGCAATAGTGAAACAGCATTATAATAAGTTGGTAACATATAAACTAATACTGGTGCTGAAGTTATGAAAATATGTTTGATCAAGGTAAAATAATTTCATAAACATAAAATATTATTAAAATTTAAAAAATAGTTGATCTCGAATTCTACCTGCCAATAAACTTTTGAAGTTATTATGGATCATATTTCTGACTCGGAATATGCACCGAGAATTCTGTCATCATGAATATCAATAGATAAATCATTTACCGTTACGATGGAAACCATCGTAGATATAGTAAATTATTCTTCAAAAACAAACTGGATCACAAAAAAAATATTTCAACTGAAATGAAGAATAATTATATAGACATTCTTAAATATACTTCAATGCAATGGACAAGCAAAGAAAAATTGTTCGAAGAAGTTTTTTTCCCTAATATTAAGAGTTGTATTTGTTTTCATATAAATTTCATAAATTATGAAACTGAGAGAGGAAATTATTCAATTATTACATACTAGCCGTAAGTATGTTCTATATTACAGGTACATTGTGGGGTTTTTATTTGTAATTGGGTGAACATAAGATTATGTCAATAATCTAATAATAATATTCAATAATAATTAAACATAAGATGGTCAATGATGTGATTTGCATTTGGAGAAAAGGTAAACGTTATTATAAACTAGTACAAAAAACTATGGTTTGTATTTTTCTAATCGTAAAAAAATATTCCGAAGCACTTTACTACCATCTTAAATTGTTTAGTTACCTCATAAAAACATTTAAGAACAGCATTATAGGTATAAGTAATAATCGAAAAAATCCCTAGCCTATAAGAGGGATAAAGAAATTGTGAAAAAAGAAGACGTATTGAAATTTCCATATAATGACTATATGATGAATATACCCAGCATAAACATGATACATAATATGTAAGTTATGTTTGAAGGAAAAGAGGGAAGGAGTGAATATAAAAGGTTTTCGAAATGAGCGCCTCAAAAACAGCAAGCTGTACAAGAAAGCTGCCCCTCCATCTTTTACCCACATTTGTTTGAAAGTCGACTCATTTTGAAATTAAATATACCAAGAGTGTGCAGAGCAAGTGGCTTAATTATTATCACTTTGATGAGTACTCTATAATAACTAGGAACTTGATGGGACAGTTACATTGTGACAATTGATTGACAGTTAACATGTTCATCACAATCAAAACGTGTATAGAGTATTAGAAAATAACTTGTGATATTCGATAAATACGCCTTTTTTTATTTTTATTGATATTGGTAGTTACTTTTTATTGTAACAATATATTATTACAATTATAATATAAATCAAACGATTACAACAAAAAAACACATAGAAACAATAGACAACTGACCTCAATAATTCTACCTCGTCATCATCAGGAGAAGAAGAAGGAGATGGGTTCTGCTCGGTTGGCAAACAACAACTCATGCTGTTTGCCAGCCCAGTGGAACTCATCTTCTTCTTCTCCTCCTTCTCTCTTGTAATGGTTTGTTATGTTGTCCTAAGGACAGTTTCATATTTTGAATTACATGAATATAAGAATATATAAAAAGAATGAACACTATGAGATGCATCATTTGATGGATTTTAGATTTTGTTTTGTACTAGTACTACGAGTATGATAAGAGGCAGTACACTGCCTGTTAACATGTTAACATGTTCGCGAAGCCCTTGACTGTCATACTACTCCGACAATACATCAATTTTTGGGGCTTTGCAGTACATAAGTAATGCAAAAACATTTCAACACCTTTCTAAAAACTGTACAAAATTAAAATTGCTCATTAAGGACTATTAAAATTAATATATAAGGGGTACGAATTAGAAGGTTCACGGATAATATATAAGAAATTAAAAAAAAAACTTTATTTTTATTTCAGCACTATACTGTCTATTGCATATTTACTTTCACATGTTGCAAAAAATATTTTTCGCATGTGCAAAAACGAAAAAAAAATTGGAAATGACTCGAAAAGAAATATTATTCTTGCACAGACTCTCTAACCATCAACAGAACACTTGCGCGGAGAAATGGAAGTAATTTACTGTGTTAGGAGAAACCTAATAAACTGATAACGTATCTGTTTTACAGGAGGGAATGAGAAGCAGCTTACTTAATTTAATTAATTCCCTACAGCTAATAAACTTGTAAAATATCTTTTATTTGGTGGTCGTTTGTCTAAAGATATGAAGCAGATATTCTATGCAGAAGTCACACACTACCAAGTACTAAGTGTGAGGGTACAAAATGTGCAGAAATGTTAAAATTTACATTAAATTTGCTATTCAACTCTAATGTTAGCGCTGATTAATACTAATTAAATAAAAGAATTATCGTTTAAATAAATTATATCTTTCGTTTTATATCAAATTCTTTTGATTAAAGTTTGATTTAATGATCCCGTAATTTTATTCTAGGTGATCAATAGAAATGAAAAATATTATATATTCTTCTTGTTTTTTGTTTGAATATATATATTAAAATGTGTGAAATTCACTTTTAGGTAGATGAAATGTATAAAACATGACCGTTTTGATTTTTCCTCGCAGCAATCTAGGCATAATGTAAAACAATCAACTCGTATATCCATGTTGTGTGTCTGGATTGACACTTCAAGAGCACCGTGACGATCCCAAATGACAAGACTGTTACATAGTCTGTAGTGGGGAGTAGTTGGGAGTTGCCCGCTGAAATGTACATAGTTTTCATTACAAATCTCAGAATTTTTGTAAATATTGTACACAGCTTACATTATTCCAATAATAAAGTAGCCTGATTATAGCAATAATCGATTTGAAATAACGTGAACATAAATGTTATGCGAAAATTAATTATTTTTTCCAAAGAAACGAGAAACAAAATCACAATTTTCATTGCAACTTTATCTCTTATTTATAAGTTGTCTGTTATAAAAAAACTCAACTCTAATATAGTATAACAATTAAATTAAAAACTTTGACAACATTTTATTAAAAGATATTGATGAATAAAATCTCTTGACAATAATTTCATGAGTATGTTATGTAATAATTTATGATCAATTCAAACTGGAAAAAAGGGATCGGTGAAATAATATTGCTAAACATCGTCTTAAGGATTTTACATTGACATAAATTAGTTGTTGTTTTCTCTGTGACTGAGCTAGCATCCATAATTGTAAACTGGAATTAATTTAGTTCTGTAGTTTATTCATTTGTTCTGACTGGCTGTTTGCAGCGTTTACGTGTAGCACATTCATTTGTTCTGACTGGCTGCATGTACCGTTTACGTGTAGCACATTCATTTGTTCTGACTGGCTGCATGTACCGTTTACGTGTAGCACATTCATTTGTTCTGACTGGCTACATGTAGCCTTTACGTGTAGCACATTCATTTGTTCTGACTGGCTACATGTAGCCTTTACGTGTAGCACATTCATTTGTTCTGACTGGCTACATGTAGCCTTTACGTGTAGCACATTCATTTGTTCTGACGGCTCTGTACGTTACTGTGTACTTACGTGTCATTCATTTGTTCTGACGGGCTTCATGTACCGTTTACGTGTAGCACATTCATTTGTTCTGACTGGCTACATGTAGCCTTTACGTGTAGCTCATTCATTTGTTCTGACCGGCTGCATGTATCCTTTACCTGTAGTACATTCATATTGTGACGTGGGTCTGTAAAAGTTGGTTTCATCAATACCACTATTCGCTCAAAACATAAGTAGTTTTAGAACATGTCTCAAGCTCTTTCACAATTTTTACAATAATCATTTTTTCCAATATTCCAATATTTATTTATTATACAATGTTAATTATATGAAAATTTATTGTACGAAACTTTATTCTGTAGAATCACCAGAAGAGTGGGTACCAATTAATATCTGTTAAAAAAAAAATGATGTACTTTTCCTATTTCATTGTTATTTAAACAGTCACTTTAGCAGGGCTAAATGCCGAAATTTGCTTCACCATTAATGCACTGCTAAATAATACTAGTCATGTCTTGCATGTTTCGAATTCATATAATTTCCATAATGACCATTTGTATATTACCCTATTTAATAGATAATATAAAAGTAACTTCAATGATTATCTTGCAGGTCAGAAATTTAGTTCAATCTGTTATGTACAATTGTTGATACCTTAATCATAAATCAACCATCAGTAAATGAGAAAAAAACAATAAGTGATTCTTACTTCAGAACGGAATATGAAACAAAACAAGCCTCTGCAAGAGCCAACAATATGTGAACGACTTAGTTTAACTCTGAAAATGGATATTAAAAAGAATATTTTACTGTTCAGCAGGCAATAAACTATCTCGTGTGCGAAGATTATATAAAACATGATGCATTAACAGAAACAATTAACCTGAGTGGTTATAAAATTGTAGGTACTTATATTGTGGTTGTTGTTTAATAACATTTTAGCAGTATGTAAATTATATGAAAAAATGTAATTTGTTTTAGTTTTATGATTTATTTATCTGCAAGAAATATCAATAACAATAAATATAATTCCTCTTATTTGCTAATGTACCAAACAGGATTAGGCAACCAAATAAAATGATTTAATTTCAGGATAGTAATGATTAATAGGCAAGATGTTTTTTTTAATCCTGTTATTATTATGCATCGTATAGAATCTAGATGAAAACCATGAAAATTTCTGAAATATAGTACTGATTTATATTTCTCTAAGGAATGGTATTTACCTGTGAACCTTGTTAGATTGAGTTCTTTTAGATAAGGAAGATAACCCCAGCAACGAGATTCAAAGAGTGCGGAAAAGTTAATGTAAAAAGTTTCCACATAAAAGATGTTCAGTTTCTCGCAGTTAAATCAGTTTTCTCTCTCTTCTGTACCTGGTAGGTCGATTAAATCAGAAAGAGAGAAGGTGTTCGAAAGCCTTCTTTTTTATTATATCTTTTTTTGGGCAGATTTTTTTCATTCACTTTTCTCAAGTATGTTTGAATGCAGCATTACAGAGGGTGACCTTATTTTTTCAAATTCTTTATGAAAAGCAAGAAGTTTTACTTATGTCATCATAATAATAATGTTTGCTTATATAATGTAAGGTTATATTATATTAACTAATATTAATTGAAGTTTTTTGCCAATTAAAAATTGAATTTATTTGAAAAGATAATTGTAATTTCATTTTAAACTACATATGAAATGTAGAATATGTCATTATATGGATTGAAAAGCAAATAGGGGCTTAATATTGAAAAGAAATATGACATTGCAGGTATTGATATTGAAAAGCAGACATGGACTAGAGGGGATTCCATGTTTTTGGGAGAGGGAGACAAGTGTAGGCCTGAAACTGGAGATAGATGCGTTCCCTTGACTTCAATCTAATTTTGTGAGATATAAAAACCCTCGCTGGGATACTAGCAGTCCGTTCCAATCCCCTTCTCGTAATTTTCCCCTTTATCGCATTATCTGCTTAATACCTTGCTGCCCCTTGTTCTGCTTTAAACTTGAATATTTTACCCAAACAAGAAACTCCTTTTTAACAATGCATTGTTTTATTTCTCGATTGGTTTTTAGATAGCAGTACCTATATGTTATTTCATAATGTATTTTTTAAGGTAAGTTTAGCTTGTTATACAAGTGTTCTAATGATATATATATAAACTGAAAGTTAACAAAGGACATATAACAGATAAAGTAATTCACTCTGTTGTTATTTTGAACAGTCAGTCTCATCGAGAGTAGTCTAGAAGGCACCTCTTTCTTCTCTTGTTCTTCTAGTTTCCCCTTGATATCCAACAACTTTTCCAAATATTTACTCTAACTCGTTTTTTTTTCGGTTATCAGTCCTGTGTTAGCTGCCGAGTTTAAATGAGTCAGATTCGATGAGTTATTTGTATTTTAATATGTTATTTATTTCTCAAACTTCTCAATACTAATTTCTGTAAGTTTACTTGTTAAATTAAACCCTCAGTACAATAATAGATAATTAATTAACTTTTAATTATATATATAAATATTGATAAAAGTATCGACCATGGAATAGAAACAAAACTAAAGTTTATCAGGACTCGGTCAGTTTGAACCTGAAGAACTGACAGAGTCCTGATAAAATTTAGTTTTGTATAGTAACAAGCGGTCTTCGTCAAAGTCATGTGAATCAGATTATGTGAAATCTTGATATATATATATATATTATATAATATATATATATAATAACATCAATGATAATGGAATGGTAAAATTATAAAATAATACATGCATATTGTTAGTGCCACAGAGGTTTGTAAATAAATATCATTATCGACCGTCGTACCTCGATAGACGATTCACCTATATCGTCTGGCATTCACCAGCGATAGACGAGGTATGACGGTTGATAATGATATTTTATAAAATAATAGTTACGTTACAATGGAATAGTGAATGCAAATCAACTTGGAATTTGACTAGATTTATATAAAATTTTGTGTGACTTTAAAAGACTATTTGTATGTGTATTATATGTATATGTGAGCTTACGTGACAAATAACATCGAAAAGTGAATTTAAAACACTTGTCTGATATTAAAGGTAGCATTACCGAGACGGTGAGAACTGATTGTTCAAATATAAACACTCAAGGGTGTTTGAGGAGATGAAGGGCTAAAAATGATAGTGTATGTATAAATGAATTCATAAACCAAATTCTGTATACCTTTAATGTAAACAAATTCAATAAATTTAAAACAGGAGCTCTACATAAAAGGTTTATTCTTCCGTCAAGTATTTTCCATGCAACCCAAAAAATATGTAATTACTTGATATTATTCTCTTTAATTAGTTTTACTCTTCTCTTATCAACGCACTACCCTAGTTAGATTTTTAAATCTGATTTCATTCAGTTTATAAAACATTTAGTACTTGCTTCTCTTTGAAACTGATATTTGCTACATATAATTTAACCTCATATACTGTGTTATTCAATGTTTGCCTACTGTATCGTAAAATATTATTTTTTATATAAAATGAATATTTATATAAATTTGAATTTTATATTAAAAACAGATGATGTTTTATAATTATGAGAATTTTTGTATCTATGTTTTGTGAGAAACACTGATATGAAAGAATTAGCTACATACCTAAAAATCCGAGTCCTGACCATACCAACTCCTGACTCGCCTCGTAATATCATTTAATGATATGTTTTAAAAAAAATATAGAAACAAGTCATGTTTACTTTGATTTATTTCAATTGGAAAACATCAAACTCTTGTTTGTATCGTATTTATGGTTTTGATTAGCCTTAGGGATGCCTATTGCAACTCAATATAAACCAGGGAAAGATAAACGTCGGAAAAGATTCATTTAACGTTTGTATAATTTTCTGGGCGTACTTGACATAAATGTTGAAATTCGTCTCAATTTACTTATTTATGTTTATCTGATTTTTATTCTCAAAGAGTAACCCTGTTGTTAATTATATATCAAATACACTGTTATATTTGGTCTGCGTGACCAAATAGCTTTTGTAATTAATTAATTCACTGTGTGGTAAATACATCAACCTATTCTGCTTTTTCATAGTCTCTGTGAACGGCTAAGGTACATGAATATATCACAACAGGTTACTAAAATTAATCTTACCATGTGAAGGTCAAAAAGTGAAAGAATCTAAGTGTGTGATTGTAGAAGCCCGTCTCCACGACATTCACATTAGCACATCTCAATTTTTGTGTTGATTAATCCATGTGTTCTTGAAGACAATCGTCGTATAAAATATTTTATTTTAAGTTAGAAGTTAGGATGAAGTATCCTTCCCTAGGGAGAACACATATAGACCGAACTTTGACCATTTGTGATACCATACAATGAACTGCATTTGGAGTACTAATGTTACCTTACCCAAGTGTATTTAGAGTAGGGAACATTAATGAGTAACAGACAACCTACGAGTAAAGGACGTAACGGCTTAATGTCCTCTGCTACGGACGACGTGCTCAGAATTGTTCACCTCACGCATGAATAAATCGAAGTCCAGAGTGGGTACTGAACCGTGGATCTACAAGTTCAGACGCAGAACATAAACCACTGAGCTACCCTGGCCCCTTGAATATTATACTAGATGATATGACATGAACGTAGAAACTCCTTCAAATTTCAATTACTGCGTAAAACGTTTTTAATTATCTATTAATAAATATTAGGTGGGATTATAATTTAAGTACTAGCAAATCTATTCATTTATCATTACAAAAAACATGTCAGCTGCTGTTGAATTCCTAAAGATTTTTGTTTCTTAAGTATGGTGGGTGGTAGAAAGACTTAGTTTCTCTAAAGGAACCAACAATTTCTTGTTTTGTAAAACGTTGACTATATAACAAGAAATTAAAATATAACGATATATATAGCAGTGAAAGTAAACTGTTTGATGAAAACAACTTCTCAGGTAGAACTGAGGTTTTAGCATTTAAAAAATTCAGTTATATGTTTTACTGTTTTAATATTAATGCATTCTACGATTTCAGTTAATTCAACTTCTGTCTGGCAAAAACTTATGACGTATTTATTTAGAAAAAAGTTGTTACTATTGTTGTATTTAATTAAATTCATTTTATTAAGCTAACAGTAATCTCTATATTATCCCTGTTTGATAATAAACATTGAATATGACCACTACATGTATATCTCAGATGACTGTTTAGGCCATAACACTATTTCAATAAATGGTTATTTGGTACTTATCAAAAAACAATGAGTCCAACATGACAATGCTTTTAGTTGGCTGGAAATCTGAAAATTTATGAAAAGCTAAAAGGGAGATGGCAAATGGCAAATGTGATATGGAAGTAGCTAAGGGATTTAGGAGGAGGCAATGAAGACAATGCGGGCAAGAGGGAGAGAGAGACTTGATTGTCTCCTTACTCCCATCAAGAATATAATCAACTTGTGAGTAATTCAAGGTAACCTTAAATAACCACTGCTGTCGTGCAGCAAAAAAGTATATTTTGAGAATCACTTGACTTTGGCTGTTCTGACTCTGTTGTCAAAAAGCAGAACGTCCACGGTTAGGTAAATGCCATAAAAGCCAATTCTATATTCATTATGAAATCCTAAATAATATAAAGAAAAAGGACTATAATGACCTAACAAACTAAAGTATACAATATGGATCAAGAAAAGATCGACTCTAGAGGTACGAAGAGTGATTCCTGCAACGTTACTCTACCTGACGATTGCTGTGTGTCTACCTCCGTTACCACTTCCTCATCCATATAGTATCCCTATATTTTCACAAATCACCTTCCAGGTATCCACCTAGCATTACCATGAAGTAATTAGATAATTTAAATTAATGGAATATGTTTTATTGTTTTTTGACTGATTTTTAATTTATATAAGGGCTTTATTTGTTTATATGCTTTATAAATTGCTTTTTTTTATAAATAAATATATTTTTTCTATTTAATATTCTTTTCTGTTTTCATTATCTTTTATTATATATGTTTCAATGTGTTTTATTGTTTATTATTTTTTCTCAGTTATTTACTAATTCCTAGTTTATTTTTCTTAGTTCAGATGATCCGGATAACACTGTTGCTCTTTAACCGTTGCTTTGTAAGTCTTTTGGTTTCCCGCTTCTTTTGCCACTACTATTAAAACAAAAAATACATTTTCTATATTACGATTTAGCTATCGTATGCTTTGTACTTATATATATAAGTCTTTGAAAAAAGACATTATTATCGATAGATAACGTGTAGATTGTTTTCTGCTACTGCTTATAGTTGATATTACATAGATTATATGTAATATATATATACATTTTTGGAAATTCGGGGAGCAATCCTTCTTTTATACATGTTTTGTTGAACGACCTTTGTACTGTGGCATGAACAAAGGTGAGAAAACTTGAAAGATGGACAATGAAATTTATTCATGCCATAGTGCAAAAGTCGTTCAACAAAACATATATATATATATATATATATATATATATATATATACACAATTAAAAGAAACGGTCCAGCGGACTTTTTTACAATAAAATAAAAAACGAAGGAAACACACAGAAAGACACAGACATAACTCACATCGATATTTCGACAATCGTCGTCATCAGGAGGTGCGAAGAGCGAAGAGTCCCGCAGGAAGACAGGGCGGTACTGAACTCGGAAACCGCAGCCAGTACCCCACCACTTACCACCAAGCGGGGGAAGGGAGGGAAGGAAATGAAGAGCCAAATTAAGACGTAAAAGGAACGAGTAAAAATTATAACTATAAAAAATTATAAAAAAGTAGATAAATCAAATTAAAATTAATAAAAATAATAAATAAAAAATAAAAAGTAAAATAAAAAATAATAAATAAATAAATAATAAATAAATAAATAAATCATAAATAAATTATCGGTTGAGGTTGAGTCCGGGGGAAGAGCGAGCATCAAGTAAGCATATGTATGCCTCCTCTGAAGCTCTTAGGGTAACTTTATTGTTGGATTCGGGGATCTGTTTCAGGATCTGAACCCTGAAACAGTCATTGAAACTGAGTCCATGCGAGTTCGCATGGATGGCTACAGGATAGTTACTGCGTTGACCGACTGAAGCCCTATGACCATTCATACGAAGGCTCAACTTATTAGAAGTTAAGCCAACGTAAAAGGAGTCACACTGAGTGCAATCCAGTCGGTAAACACAGTTGCTCGAGGTACAGGAGGAATTGACCTGAACCGGGTAGGAACTATGGTGGAGAGGGGAATCGAAGGAAGGATTAGGATTTACAATCAGGCAAGTTTGACAGCCACGGCGTCCACATTGTTTCATTCCAGGAACAGGATTGGAAGGCTGAGGGGAAATATGAGAGAAAATGCTTTTTAGATTGGCAGGTTTACGGTAGGAAATAGAAGGGGGGTGATTAAAGATGGAAGAAGTAGAAGTAGAAGTAGACAGAATCGGAAAAGACTCCTTAATAACAGCACGAAGCTTATAAGCGCCAGGGAAGTAGGTTGTCAGGAAGAAGGAAGTGTTACTTCTATCCCTCTTGGGTCTGGGTTGGTGGGAGATGTCAGCCGGTAAAACACGACTATCAATGAAGGAGCGAGGATAGCCTCGTTCAGAAAATTTGTCCTTTAAGAGGTTAAGGTGATGTCTGCGGTCTTGGAGATTATTGCAGATATTGTGAATACGGAGGGACAAGGATCGAGGTATAGACTTTTTAACATGGGATGGATGGCAACTATTGTAATGGAGGTACTGTTGGGAGTTGGTGGGGTTTTATATGTACGGAAGTCAAGAAGTGTCCATTGTCTAAAGTAACGTCAACGTCAAGAAAGGTGATAAGTCTGTCGGAGATGTCGTAAGTGAAAGTGATGGAGGGGCAGAAATTTTGAAAGGAGTGTAGGAAAAGTTCTAAGTTATGTTTGCCATGGGGCCAAATGAAGAAAATATCATCAATAAAACGGAGATAAAGGAGTGGAAGAAGTTGACAGGTGGCCAGGAAATCCTGCTCTAATTTGGCCATGAAAAGATTAGCGTAAGAAGGGGCCATAATCGTACCCATAGCTGTGCCTCTGGTTTGAAGGTAATAACGACCCTCAAACTGAAAGACATAACTATCCTGTAGCCATCCATGCGAACTCGCATGGACTCAGTTTCAATGACTGTTTCAGGGTTCAGATCCTGAAACAGATCCCCGAATCCAACAATAAAGTTACCCTAAGAGCTTCAGAGGAGGCATACATATGCTTACTTGATGCTCGCTCTTCCCCCGGACTCAACCCCAACCGATAATTTATTTATGATTTATTTATTTATTTATTATTTTTTATTTATTTATTTATTATTTTTTATTTTACTTTTTATTTTTTATTTATTATTTTTATTAATTTTAATTTGATTTATCTACTTTTTTATAATTTTTTATAGTTATAATTTTTACTCGTTCCTTTTACGTCTTAATTTGGCTCTTCATTTCCTTCCCTCCCTTCCCCCGCTTGGTGGTAAGTGGTGGGGTACTGGCTGCGGTTTCCGAGTTCAGTACCGCCCTGTCTTCCTGCGGGACTCTTCGCTCATATATATATATATATATATATATATATATATATATATATATATATATATATATACCTCATTAAAGATCTTGCCAACATTAAGTTTAGTATGTTTCCTACATACCTTTTCAAGGTTTCGAATGCTACCTTTCCATCTCTGTGGTACCATATAAATTAACTCACCGATTTTTTTATCTTTCATTGTATTTTTTCATATTACATTTCCGACGTTTCGGTCTACGTTGACCATTTTCAAGGATTCTATATACAAGGTTTTTTTAAAACAATTCTAATAAATACTTATTTACAATGACAATTACCTCACTTCTATCAAACATAACTAATAATAAAATATTCTTTTAAAAAACACTACCTTAAAAACATGAGTAACAGGTTTGCTACAAAATTCCCTACATGAACATTTACACAACATTATTTAAATCACTATATAGTTATTTTTCACGAATGTAACTTTAAAATTCGGAAAAACAACAGGACTGATCATTAATGTTCGGCTTCTTTTCCTTTATGCATAATGATTCAATTATATGCAGCCTCGTGTGTTATTTTCTGCATATAATACTTCAATGTTGTCTTCAGCATTTTTCTACTTAGCCTGCTTTTATGTATGTTCTTGTGTGTTCTTTCGGTCCTCCGGCTGCGAGATGCATCGTAAGTCTGCGTGAAAGTGTTGTCGTCGTAGAACCAATGTAGCTCGATTTTAGGAGCTCACAGTCTCCTATAGTGCAATTTATCTGTAACTACATTGGTTTTTTGTGTTGTGTTTTTTGTTGTAGGTTGTTCCTAATTATCATATTTGCTGTGCAGGAACTCTTGTAGTAAATACTAAATTTAGCTTGTCTGCCGAGTTAACACATGTTGTATTTCTTTTAATTATGGCCTTCAAAATTCTTTCACCTTTTTATATTCATTAGAGAATTGATTCTTATAATACACGTTTGTATTCTTCCTTCTTCACCCAGCTGATGCTCTTGATTATTGTTTGAATTTATATTCTTCATATATTTTTAAAATATTGTCGAAGTGTTGGTTACTATACCATTGTTGACCAATACTTGTTTAATCCTTTTACTGCTTGGTCGAAGAGAGCCAGTCAGACGATGTCTTGAATGCTCTATGTAATAAGTGCCTTAATTGTTCCATCTTTATATCTTTCTGGGCACTCACTTTGTGCATTTAAATAAACTCTGCATGCGTTGGTTTAACATATACTGATGTTTCATATTTCCTGTAATTCTGGTTTATTCTTACATCCAGAAAGTTGATATTATTGTTGACATGAATTCTTTGTGAATTTTAAAACTGATGCCTCTTCAAGTGCTTTTTTTAAACACTCAATTTCTTGTTCGTTATTCACCACTAAGAAGCAATCATCAACGTAACGGCAGTACACATGGGCTTGACTATAGATTCTTGTGTTAACACACTATTCTCTACATGGCACATGTAAAAGTTTGCAAATGTTACTAAGGGAGAACCATGGCAACGCCATCTATTTGATAATATAAGCTCCCATCAATATGTGTTAAAAGGATTTTAGTTGTGCAACTACGAAGTAAACTTTCCAGAATTACTCTTGAAAAGGGAGGAGGGTTAGAGTCGGATGTTCATATGCTAAATCACAAATAATTTCAATAGTTTTTTCTACTGGAACATTTGTGAAATATATATATATGACCAAACCACAATCAGAAATGGGAAAACTGAGTTGAATTTTTGACTCTGACGAAGACCGCTTGTTACAGTTGAAAGATCTTAGTTTTATTTTCCCATTCCTTATTGTGGTTTGATCATTGATTGTTATTTCACGTGTTTATGTGAAATCTTTATATATATATTTGTAAATTCGGAGGTCAATTCTTCTTTATACATCTTTTGTTTATTGACCTTTGTACTATGGCATGACTAAACTTCATTGATCATCTTTCAAGTTTTCTCACATTTACTTTGAATCCTTCCGGTACCAAAAACCAAAAACACTAGTTCTCCAAATGATTTGTTATATCCAACTGACATGTTTCGGTCTCCTTGACCACCTTCAGAGTAATATATATTCTTCATATATATATAAATAATGTATGTTTTATATATGATCAAACCACAATAAGAAATGGGAAAACAAGACTAAGATCTTTCAACCGTAACAAGCGGTCTTCGTCAGAGTCAAAACCCCAACTGACGAAGTAAGCTTGTTACGGTTGATAGATCTTATTCTTGTTTTCCCATTTCTTATTGTGGTTTGATCATTGATTGTTGTTTCACGTGTTTATGTGAAATCTTTATATATATATCACATTAAATTCAAAAAAAGATCCAAACTGGACCAAATCAGTTCAAAAACGAAGGAAAGCAACACACAGAGAAAGAGACACACTTTCAAACTCAAATTTTCGGATGATCCGTCTTCAGGAGAAAAGAGGAAGCATGCCGGAAACACAACGGCAGGAAACCGTCTCGGCAACCGACCGCGCTGCCACGTGCACCAGGTTCAGGATTTAATGAAGTAGAAAAGAACAGAAGAAATAAAATTAAAATTAAAGTTAAGATAAGCAGTTCTTGATGATTGACGGTAAAATAAACAACAGACAAATAAATGAATTATGAAAAGAAATGCGGTGAAAAATACCTAAAAGCATGAATAAAGAAGATAACAGAGTTGGCAATTCGATGAAAAACGATGTGTTTTCTAGTTGTAACTTTAATTATATGTGTATATACTTTGATAATTTAAAGAAACAAAAATGAAAAACATATACTTGTACTCACACTGAATATTTCAACCGTTTTGACGGTCGTCCTCAGGAAAGAAAGTTTAGCAGCGAGAAGACGAAAGCGTCTCTAATATATATGAAAGCATATATGTTATCGTTTGTACGAGTAATAAAGAAATGAAAGCAGAGTGGGTTTAATTTGATTAGACCATACATTTGTCGACATGTGAGATAAATATACCTGGAAGGTGTATGTCTGAATGGTAAGTGGGTTGTGAATGGAAGTCGCGGCGCCCCGAGTTTGGACCAGTCTGTAGAAGCGATAGCTGGCTGCCTTTGACAGACAAATCAGTTAGGGTGAAATATTTATTGGACTGAGCTTCTTCGCGCCAATTCCACATCCCATCGATTCCATCGATATTTTATTCAACCAACCCCTTTTTTCAGAGCTTCGTAATACAATCATGCATGGAAATGGGCAGATTTTCAATCAATTCTCACCCTTTTATACAATATTAATCAATCTGACTGACATGTTTTTGTATTTATGTACTTTTTTTTATAAAAAAACTGTACATCGTAACTTGTGAGTGACAAGTTACTTTTCTTGAAGATTATATAATGGATAGATTGCTAAAATCCTGATGAAAATATAAGCCTGAGAATAATCAATCACGAAGTGTGATATTCCTAGTATGTTTGAAAACATATTTAATAAGCAAATAGGATTACTGTACACAGTGTCGCCGCATCGCATCAGAATTTGAATGTTATACAGACTGTATAACATCAACATTATAATTCAGGTGAAACACTCAGTCCAATTAAATCTGATTGGCTATAGAAGATCCATATGCTAAAGTGGAATCAATTCTAAAAGAAGATATTAAATAATGACAATAGTAAGGTATTTATGCCTCCTTTGAACAAATGTATTAAATTTAGTTGCGACTTGTAACGTAAATTTATGTATTATTAACTTTCTTTATTATAATTTCTTACCCATAGTGGCACAGTAGACGCCATGTTAAATATGACCAGTGATTCTTTCAATTGGCATCTCTTGAAATATCTAAACAAAGATAATAGCATTTACTCATGCCTTGTACGATCCGTGCTATATATGATCTAAACAAAAGGATCAAGTAGCAACAATTTCAACGTTTTTGTTTTGCTGTAGAAATTGAAATAATACTGTTAATAAATTAGTACCACAGAAAATGTTAAATTTTTTAAATGGAAAATGTGGAACGTATATTGTGTGGAAATACAAAGGGCCATTGTTTAGGCTATGCTTATTCCCTTGTGGGATTGCTACTGCAAACTAGCCTAGTATAATATTGCATGTTATACTTTTTTTATAACATAGAATACATACAGTATTCCATATTTAGATTGATATTTTAAGGATATATGCCTACAAACCATTCTGATTTTGACATTTTCCAAGTATCAGTAGTCGTTGCCTGTCTTCGGAGTGACTCACATCTATCTTTCTGATGACAACGCCATCAAAACTAATGAGTTTCTGTTTTATTTCTGTGTGTAATTTTTGTGAATATAGTTTATATGTATAGATATACATTACACAATATTGAAAATGACACCAAACTTAGCTGATATCTCTTTCTTAACAAGTTTCTCAATTTTTCTAAATAACACTCTCGTTATTTCGTCTATATAATAATGTACATCTCCTATAGTCGACATGTTTCGAATGATCAACATTCATGATCAAGATGTAAATAACTTCTTGGGTGAATTTTTCTGGTTTATTATGTAGGTATACAAAATGAAGATAATAGGGGTTGTTTTACTTGAAGTTTTTCTTCTCACTCTGGGGTGAGTGGCCTCTCGGCCTGAGTTACTACCTTCAAGGATTTCTGGATGTCCTTGATGCAAATGAAAGAGCTTCAAAATACGGCTACAGTTTTCAACTTGAATATTTAGAAGTGGCTTCAGTTATTAAATTAATATAGCCCCTAAAATTCTCAGTTTATGGTGGTTACTTTCTTCATTTGTTATTTCAGTATATGTAACCAGCATCACTCGGGTCAATTTGACGTAGAGTTTGTCTTGTATATGTTTTTTGGGCTTAAGTGGATGGTGAGCCTTCTTGGTAGGGAAGTGGTAGTTATACCAATGTACGAGTGTTTTTGGGTTTCACAGTCCCCATTGGTACATGTATACTACCACACTAGATTTGTTTCATTTAAAGGTGTGCTTTTGTTTTGGTTGCTATTTTTTATGAACAGGCTACTCACAGGTGGGCTTTTAATGTAAGTGACCAGTGTTACTTTTTCGTTATTTTTATATCTGATTTATTTTGGCGTTTATTTTCTTTCATTTCAAATTGTTATTTATACAACTTTAGTTTTAACTTGTATTTATTCTAATCATCTTCATTATTATTATTATTTAAATGTTTAATATTTATATTTCCGCATTTTCTTTAGTTTCAGTACCTTTATGATTATTTCTTTAACATGTTATTATTTATATGTTCTCATTCTCTTCAGCTTAATTTATTATTTCTCAGTTCTTCACTTATTCTTAGTTTATTTTTCTTGCTTGACTTGAACCGGGTACACTGTTGGTCTCCATCCGTCGCTTCGCAAGTGACCACTTATAATGATTGAAAGATGTTAGTAATTTTTATTTCTTTCTGTGGTTTGGACGTTGATTATTTTAAATTTGGACTTGATTATTTCACGTTTTTATTGTGAAATATTGTTTTATATATATAACAGTTCAAAAATTGAAGATAGGTAGCACAAAAAGTAAAGAAACACACTTACAAACTCAAATTTTTGGGCAATCCGTCTTCAGAAGAAAATAGAAAGGGAGACCAAGCACGTTGTTGATGCAACGGCTATATATATATATATATATATATATATGTGTGTGTGTGTGTGTGAGAGAGAGAGAGAGAGAGAGTGAGAGTGAGAGAGTATGAAAGAGAGGTGTATGAGTATATACACAGCCGAAATGTACATGCAATTTCACTAAATTTAGAAGGGATCTTCAAGTTTCCTAATAATATCTAATTTATTGAACTTCATTATTTTAGTTCATTTTTTTTCATTTTTGGAAAAAAGACCTACAATTTCTTGAATATTCAATAATTGTTAGTTTATTTTTATAAATTGACTGGTCAGTGATTTATGTGGTCTTTCAGTATTCAGAGGTTTAGAGCCAATACTCCGGTCTACATTTTTTTAATGCATTTTCGAAATATGCCTACATGATTAACTAACAAATTAATTTGAACGTTGGAAGACTTCAAGGAAAATGAATGTAATGTAATGAGTCTATAAGGCCCATTATTCTTTATCTCAGGAATTTAATGAGTTTCCTCAAGAATAGGTGTGAATAAATTCAATCCATATGTAATTGCTTTTATTGAATCATATAGAGTCTATATCTAAATAATTAGTAAAGTTAAGCTCTTTAACGAGATTATTGATATTTTTGTTTTTGAAAAGGACACTGTTGTTTATTTGAAACTTCTTGTTTTGAAACATGAATTGTTTTTGTAAGTTTATTAAAGATAGTCCATATTTGACGGCTTTTTTTATTTCCGTGTTAGTGAGCGTTTGTATGTTTAGGCTGGTAGGTATGCATCGTTTCTAAGCTACGGTCTAACCATGTGATAAATCAAAACAACATTTTAAATATGTACTGTATTATTTTATTGCAATATTGCATCATGACAAATAAAATTTTTAACTCTAGTGCGATTATTATGAAAAGCAATAATAGCTTTGTCTAAAAAAAAGAAATGAAAAAAATGGAAAAATAGATTTTTTTAGTGACCGGAAATATAATTTTTGAATAAAATAACAATGCTTACTCATGAATGATTACGAGATCATTTTTGGTAGACATGTAAAATTCTCGCCACACTCATGATGAATACGAAGATCATGATGAAGTAGGCAGCGAAGAACAGCTCCTTATGGCAGTAGGAGCTGGGTACTTTATTGACTAAATTACTGTGACAAATGTCTGTTCATGGTATTTTCTATAAAATCAGAAAACATTTTTTTCTCACTAACATTTAAATCGCTAACAATAGAAGAATAACATTTTGTGAAAAAAAAAAACTATAATTTAAACTGATATATGGTACTTGTTAGATTTGTTGACATGAGCTCAGAAATAATGGATCAGAATTGAGTGAAACAGAGTTGTTATTGAATTGGTTTAATAAAAGAATCTTGTAGAGGTACAGGTTAAAATAAAACAATGAAACGCTGACGATTATGTTTTCATTCAAAACCATTTCCGTAGGCTTATCAATCAATGTGTTGCATTTGATTGCTTTATTTCAACATGCAAGGCTCATCGAGTCACTATTTTCTTTAGTACTTTTTTGTCAGACGATCGATATCTCTTGGTTAATACTGTATTTTCTATATATTATTAAATAGCACAGTTGCTTCAGCAGGAACGATCTTCTTAAGAATATTCTTTTAACCTTTTTATGAGTTCCAGTAAATTAAAGTTTAACTACCGAAGTGCATGTTTAAACAATGTTGAAAAGAATATGTTTTATTGATGAGAACCGAAAGAAAGAACACAAGCTTTCAGCCACATTGTTCATCGTCAGATTCAACAATAAATAAATACTAACAAACTATAGCAATACAAAATATTAAGAAAAAAACAAAGATAAATGATCAAACCACAATAAGAAATGGGAAAACAAGACTAAGATCTTTCAACCGTAGAAAGTTGGGTTGCAACTCCAGTTGGGTTTTTGACTCTGACGAAGACCGCTTGTTACGGTTGAAAGATCTTAGTCTTGTTTTTCCATTTCTTATTTTGGTTTGATCATTGATTGTTATTTCACGTGTTTATGTGAAATCTTTTTATAAACAAAGATAAATAAACTGTTAAGTGTCAAGCTAGGCAACTTGAATATAATAGAATAGAATGTGTTTTTATTGGCTTTTCATACGGATATATACATAGCCAGAACTACATGTTAATACTCCTTAAAATGGCAGTTAATTACAACAAACTTAAAATTATCAACTTCTAATCTAATTTGTACAATCAAATATTACGCTTAATTTGTATTATAAAACTCACAATACAAATATTCACACATAATTATTAAAAAAAAAAGAATATCTAGCTCATTATTTTGTTATAACACTCAGAAACTTAAATATGTTTATTACTCCTTATCTAAGCTAGAACCAAATATGATCTATTAAATTATAAATAAAAATATTACATTATACTAATTGCAATGATACATTTACATTGTCATCATGTTTGAAACTCAACATAAATTTTTTTCCGCTTTTCATAGGGATATATGCATAGCCAAAGTTGCAAGTGAGTACAACTTAAAATTCCAACACTACTTAAAACACCTACAACAGACTTGCAATTGTCAACCTCTATATCTAATTTGTACAGTCAGATATTGCGCTTAATGCATATAATAAAGTTTACTTTTACTTCTTAATACATTTAAATATTTATCACTACTGAAACTCAACATAGGCAAAATTGAGTATGGACCAAAGCCAATGTCTCTTTGAATTGTTTTTAACAAGTCCTTTCTCTCTGATTTGGTAGTTTGCAATTCCAAAATACGTGCTCAATCAAATGTACCCCCTCCTTGCAAACACACAACCCACTATCCACTCTGTTTTTACGGAGTAAACTATTGTTCAGAAAAGATATGATTACTTCTGATTCTGTTGATAGTAACTATCACTTTCCGTGGCAGATCACCGCATTTAAAACACCAAGGTTTATCTGAATCATAATAAAAATGTTTAAAGTAAAAGTTACCCTTACTCAAATCGAGTTCCTTCAGTTTAATTATATTTTCTTTCTTATATTTCTTTTTAAAGTTTCCAGAAAAATCCAGCTAGCAACTTGTTTGATAGGACGTCCCTAGCGCACTCTCTTGGTCCAACGCCTAAGCAGAGTAGCCGTGTTGCACAAACATCATTCTAGGAACAATGTTCCTATAACATTATAGAATAGTATGGCGTACATATAGTAATGTATGGCGTACAATACGGTGAATTCGGAGTTAATGGACGGACATTTATCTACTACATAAAGGTATTAGAACTCGATATAATGAGAGAAGAATAGCATTTCCTTTCATAACAGTAAAATCTAATACGAGGATTTAAGAATATGAGAAACTCCAGTTTAACACTTTATAGTAATAATGTTGTAACGCTCTCTAGTACGTGTACAGTGTTGTGACGCACATTAGAAAGAGGTGTATTTCACTACATACTAGTCCTTAAACCTTTCAAGATGAATATGATATATAGCATTAAAACAAATTGGATGCAAGTTTAAATTAATTAACATTAAATTCTTAGGAATATAAATTTTAAAATGTTGACTATCTCACCATAGAATTTAAATGTAAGCTGACTGATTTCTCAACGTTGTTACTGGAAGTGTATATTATATGATTTTTAATATTCTGACATTTTTGCTATTTTGTTGTAGTTTTTTTACTTTCTCGTCATAATATATAAAAAATTATATAACTCAAAAATGTTGTTGTAAATTTTGTATATATCAAGTCAATGACGTCTTAAGTGAGGATAATTAATAAAGCACATCATTATTAATAATACAAATATTATTAAAATGACAATTATTAGATAATTAATAATTTCATATCTGTCATGTGAAAGCTGTTTAAGCCGTTATCTCATGAAGAGATAACGGCTTAAAACAAATCAAAACTACTTCGTCACAAATATTGTTTGCCGCTGAAGCTATAAACATGTCTGTCTGATAAGGTCGTCTATCGAAACATCTAAGTGTTTCTTTATCTTTGTCTTTTTGTGTTTGTGATAAATTAGTGACACTACTTTTCTAACAGAGCAAGTTCAAACGCATTTTATTAGGCAAACAGTGCACCAAATAGAGTAAATATTTTTACAGAAGAAGACAGCTCTTATATCATACAGAAGACTTCTCTGTATATAAACGATATCTCTTCTTCCGATCTTCTCCTGACGACGATTTGCATTCAAAACATCTATCTATTGTGTTATGTTCGTTCTTATTCTTTGTAACTATTAGTTATATTTCTTTATATTATATGCAATAATAATGTAATATTATAAGTAATAATATGTAATAATAAGTAATGTTATCTTCTGTACTAGTCATCGAGTGAGTAAGTTTTTCAGTTATTTGAAATATATATATATACATTTTCCACTATTTTGCTTTCTTTATGGAGGTTTGGTCTAGCGTCAAAGAGTAAAACACCTTTAAGCCAACGTTTCATCTATGTTTGTTGACACCTTCAGGGTTAGATTAATACAGAAATTAATTACAGTTACATGAAAAAGTATGTAAGTTACATTATTTATATGAATATAAATTGTTACCATGGTATTTTTCAATATCAAAAACTTTTTACATGACCTTTGTACTAAAATAAACTGTCAATTACAACGGTCATGAATTTTTTTTTTGCCATAGAAAATACCATGTTAATAATGTATATTCATATAAATTTATATATTTGCCATGTTTCTGTAATTAATTTTTGTGCTGATGTAGCCTTAAAGATGTCTATAGATATATGAGCCGCTTATTTTGAAAGTGGCCTAATTCCATTTATGTTAAAATCGAGATATTTAAGGGTTTGCGTTTTACAAAATTTAAAAATATTGTCATTTTTTTTATCAACTAATTTTTGTTATAAAAATTCTTAGTAATTTTAAATAAATTTTGTACAATTTGCTGCAAAAGGTAAAGATAACGTAAAAATGTAATTATTTAAATAGCTAGCTAATTTTTTTTAGAAAATGGAATTAGGCCACTTTCAAAATAAACGGGTCATATACGAATCGTTGGTTTAAAGGTGTTTTACTATTTGATGCTAGTTCAAAACTCGAGAAAGGAAGATAAATACTATTGAATATATTGAAAAATACTATTGAATATATGTGGCTGAGATAAGAAAACATTGAATTATATATTTCTTTTAAAAAAGGTTTATATTTGTGCTCCTTTTTTAATAAAGAGTCCTTAAGAGACTTTTTGCAAATCATAATACGCATTTTATAGATATTAGTTAAATCCCGAAATATACAAGTTAAATATAATATTTTATTTTAAAAAATAAATGCCATTCGGAAAACATGGAGTTCATTTAGTGGACTATATTGTGGACTGAAAGATTCAAAGCTAATTGTGGGTTTGAAATTACCTGTTCTGATAGTAATTATGTTCTGACTTGAGTGAACTTGATGCAAAACTTAGCTAATTAGTAGCTAAACACAATATAGCTGGTTGTTTAGCTAATAATGATTGAGCCCTGTTAAATAAGAGCAGCAGAAATAATTACTTATATTTAGAGTATCGATTGAAATATTGAAGAAAATGTAAATGTTCCAAGAAGGAAGAAGAATATAAGAGTTTATGTTACTTATAACAACATACAATGCTATGAACTTTTTCTCCCCAATTCTATACTGGGGTCTTCAAAAAGCTATTGCTACTGCAGTAGTAAATTACACACATTTGAGATAAAGAGGTCAAATTGTAATATAAAATAACTAATAACGTGATATCTGTGATGTACAAACATGTAGCAGCTTATAGAAGTATTACTAATAAGATATTTCGTCTAATCCTCATATTATCATCTTAAATCATTGTGGTAACAAATTCTTTTAGGAAATTAATTCTTTACTCTTTGATTTAACTTGGGTTACATATTTTTTCCGCCTATAGTATGGAAGGTTTAAAGGCAATTTTTATTTTTGCGGTAGTGATGCATAATTTCTCATATTGTTTTCTGATAAACGGTTTCCTCAAACACAACGGCCATATTTAGTATTGTTCCAAAAAGTTAATGGAATAAGTTGAAAGAAATGAGCTTTGTTAGTATGTATGTATTGGAGCATGTATTTTGTGAACCTTCAGAAGACCGTATTTCATCGTAACTGGTGATTGTTTTCTTTCTTTCGTTATATTCGAATTCGACTCTAGAGATGAAGAAAAATTAATACAATTTCGTAAAGGACTGAAAACCCCTTCATTATAAAGAACCTTTCCTTATTTTTACTTGTAAACTTTCATTCAAAGAAAACAAAAAAAATTCCTCACAGTAAAAAAGGTACACATATAAACTCACAGAGTTTTTATTTGCTGAAAAAACCTGTAATCTTATTGATTTTTCAAATAATACAATTTTGATTTTTTTCTTAAAAAATTTGAAAAACTTATATGTTTAATATGATCCAAAATGATCATTGATTTAGGTGAGTTATGAGATAAAAGTGAAAACACTGCTGGAGACTAGGTAAATGTTGAATGAACTGTTTTCCAGATCTATAAATCGAATCCTCAGAATCAATTCCCAGAACCATGGTCTTGAATAATAGACGAGTAAACATCGTTATCGAAATATAGAAGTTATTTGTACTTCTGAATCTACTTTGAAGAAGTGGGGAATTTTAACGATAATTATAACCTGTATATATATTGTAAACAAAGAAAACAATCGAAAAGGATAACAAACGTTTCATGGTAAACCACAGACACAGAAGAAAGAAACGAACACACTTACTGTCTCTCAGTTTCGGTTGAACTGTCATCAGAGGAGTTGAGATAGAGACAACAAGCGCACTTGCGAAGCGACGTTTGGAGACCAACAGTGTTGTCATACGCGTGCCCGGTTCTAGTCAAGTATGAAAAATTAACTAGAAATAAACGAAGAGCTAAGAAATAGAAAGTGAAAATGAAGAAATATGTGGAAGAAATGATTATTTATGAGGAAATATAAATAATAATAATAATAATAGAGGTATAAAAACTTAAAAATAATAATGAAGAAAATTAAGAGGAAAATAAATGAAATTAAAGAGAATTCAAGAATATAACTAATAAATACTTAAATACTAATAACAATGAGGATGAAGAGAATGAGGCAAAGTATAAATAATAATGTGAAATAAAAAAAATAGACATAATCATAATAAAGAATATATTAATACAAAATAGGAAAAAGTAATATAATATAAATAAATAAAATCTCTGACCATTTATATATGGTGAAACCATTTATATATACGTGAAACAGCCCACGTATATATATATATATATATATATATATATATATTAATTTTCAGCTGGAAAGAAAAGAAAAAGAATATATTTTAATAAAAATCGTATTACAGATTTCTGCACAAAACAAAAACTGATCTTTTTATTTTAGAATGAACTTCCTAAAAATGTGAAACACTGGCATCAAACATGGTTTTTTATGCCAAGGATAACAGTAACTTCCATATGAACTTTGATTATTAGCTATTTTATGTTTTTTTAAATATCTCGTACACACAAACACACGCACACACAAACACATACACACTCACGCACACACACACACACACACACAACACACACACACACACACACACACATACACACACATACACGCACACGCACACCCACACATACAAGTTTGCGAAAGTTATTTTTTTGGGCTCAAAATATTTTAAAACAGAGTATTTCCGTTGAAAACACGATATCTAAAAGCAATAAATTCATCACTGTATATTATTCATAGAAAAGTGAATAAAAGTAATACTAAATATAAAAAGTCGTTAAAAATGCAAAGTTATTGTGGTTCTGTTTGTAAACAGATATGTAATCACAATTCCAAATGTATTTCATAATAGTGATACTGCGAATGTTATATGCCATACAAGAATTAACTCAAAAGAAACAGTTTTATTATTAAACATTTTTAAATATAGGAACGTCATCATTTATTATTTGACTTCGAATTACTTGTCAAGAAATAATTTGAATACTAAAACCCGTTTAGTTTATTTATTTAACTTCTGAATCCAAAGATAAACCACTAATAGTGCTATCCTGTAATACTAATACTTTTCAATTTGAAGTGAAAAAGGTTTATTTATTTATTATTATAAAGGAACTTTTTATTTTAAGACACATATCATCAATGTGTCTTTGATATCAGTTGTTGGGCAAAGGGATTTATTTGGATATAAAGTACTGGCTTTAGTAGGACATTTTTAAAAAAATGTCACATCAGTTTGTCAGCTGTTTTCTGGCAGTAGGAGGTTTTTCCGTTCTATTCGCAATGAATTGTTTTAACATGTCAGTCAACCATCATCACCCCTCCTTGACTGTGAACACACATTCAGAATTGCAGACTATCTTTGAATTTCTTGATCAGTAATTTAAATAAATCATGTCTTGACCTATTTTATTAAAGTTTATCCTTCTCAATAATCTTACGGATTCTATCGGCATTGATTAAAACGTTGTTGGGCAAAAGACACTTGGGCAAATGCCTATCTGACAGTGATGGATAGTGCTACACAACCTATCTTTTATTTACGCTCTGCCATGTTCAGTAAAAAATATTTCTTGAAAAGGAACAGCTATTTATATGGCCCACGCTGAAAAAAATATTTGCTGTAATACTATAATGTGGGGTTTACTTTAAAACCAAATAATAAAAATGACAAATGAATATTCCAAAAATGTCTCCTCATTAACAACAAATCTTCAAAAAGCCCCGAAGAAAAACAGAAAACATATTAAGAGTAAATGATAGTTATGCATTAATGTTTTTTTTTCTTATATTTATGTTTACATTTTCATTTTAATTGGACTAGTACATAAAATGGCATTGCAATTTTTGACCACATGTGCTAGCAAGTGTCATCAATGTTTAAAGCATTTAACTTTGCAGGCACGTGACTAGATGATGACTAAACGTATCTTAAGGAATTTCAATTCTTTAGGATTTTCAGCTAAAGTGTCTTCAATCAAAAAACTGCTTTTTTGGACTAGAGATTAAGATTAGTTAATTAATCATATATTAATTAGATATATTATTAGATATATGATTTTCTTTAAGCTTTATTGTTCGTAATACACAGTAAAACTGTATAATAATTAGAATATTTTCCCATCCGTTGTTTACATATTTTATCTCTTATTAACAGACTTAGGCGTATTCACGCTCTGAAGATTCACGCTCTTTTCAAGGTACCTAACGATATCGATTTGCTTCATTATTAGTGTCCGCACTGGGGGTATATCCCGTTCAAATGATTGGAATAGTTCTATACAATGTGAAAAAATTTGTTTTCAATAACTTCAACTTTCATTGCAAACATATTGAATTTATGTCCATAATATATAGAGGGACTTCGACATGAGGAAATCAATATACGAAGTTTTTGAGGAACGAGGTAAAGTTTTTGCTGATATTTTTCTGGAAATAAAAGTGGGGAAAATTAGTAAAACTCTTATTTTACGTTTTGCTTATCATGTAAGAGCAGCTCCCGTTTGTAGTGTGTTTTTTAAATAGGTTTGTTAAAGTCATCGTTTTTGCTATTAGTGTCATACTGCGACACTGTTTATATTCAATTATTACTGTTTAACATGTCACATTTATGATAATACTTGTTTTATAATTTATATATTTTTTACTGAATGGATATTTAAATATTTTGTAAATATATAACTGGGTTTTATGTTATTTTTTATATTGAATATTGCTTTGATAATTACTCGTTTGATAATTTTACATGCAAGTTTCGTTCTGGAGCAACTTAAACTTTATTTTGGGGTACCAATGTGTATGATTATGGGGGTTTATTAAACAAACAAACCATGAAAGTTGCAACAGACGTACACTACCTGTAGAATTAACTCACATTCTCTAAAGTATTAAATGAATTATATTTATAATTGTTATCAACAACATTATCAGAGCAGTAGATCCTCAACCATCTTTTCTTGAGTCGTCTTGGAAGATTCTGGGAAGGTAAGGATGAAGCAAGGTTTCGTACAAGAAGATTTGGGTGAGAAAGAAGTTTGATTTCAAAGGCCTTATTACGATCAGAGGCTAAATTTTGTATAAATGGGATTTTTATGTCTCTATGAAAAGTGCGATTTGTAAGATTATAACGAACATTAGTGATAGAGGGAAGATTTTAGATTGCAATGACTGTATTTCATAATGTTTGAAGGTTTTGCACAACCCCATAGTTCAAATCCGTAAGCTCAGATCAGTCTCTGAAATGTTTTACATAACATAAAGAGGTGATATAATTTTTTGTTATATAATGTTATGAAGAAAATTATTTCTGTCATTTATATGAATGAGTATTAATCAGTTCACCTCAAGTTCAATATTTATGATCTAGTGCTTAGTGTGTTATTATCAGAATCAACTAAATCAATATAGATTAAAAGTGCTTTTAAATATATACCAGAAATGTTTTGTAAACTTTCGACTCGGAAGGACAATTCCAGCGTACACCAAACATTAAATTATTGAAATTGGGTTTAAAAAGTCGGAATCACGGATAAATTTCTACAAAATCAAATAGAAATATTTTTTTCTCCAAATGCCCCAAATTAAATTTTTACAAGTTATCCTTAATGAAGTGTAATGGTGATACTGATTAATCTACACATCTCAAAGCTATCAGCAACTAAATATGAAATTTGGTGATTATACTGTTGATATTTAAGATATTCTGCTGGAACATATTTGGCAATTATATCCCATAATTATGTTTTGCACCTATTTATACCTCTTCATCTGGCAGTTATTTTAGTAATTTATACTAAATACCGGATAAGGTGTTTGCATTTATTTATTTATAAAAATATCAGTGTATTTTATACCTTAAACATTTTCAATAAACACAATTCAGTGTTTAATTTCTTTTCTTTATACATTTTTTTTTATGAAATTCCGCATGCCTTTAAAACTGCTTCTATTTTTACAGAAGTCACTTGATCATTTTTTAACAGCCAAAGTTTGGCAAATATTTGGTTTTTCTCGGTTTTGCATTCCAAAGATATTTTTCATCGAATAATATAAACTTTTAAAATTCTGAAACAACAGATTGACTTCCATTTGATGTTAGGATATTTTCTTTTGGTTTTTATAAGATTATCTCATGAATACAAAAATTGATATAAAAAATATATATGCCACACGAACATAACTCAACAGAAACAGTTTAATTATTAAAAATTTTTAAGTAAAAGAATATCATCATGTTTTATTTGACTTTAAATTGGATTTTAATATATATGACTTTATATATATATACTATATATATATAAATGATCAAACCACAATAAGTAAATGGAATTAAGGGTTCAAGTTACTAAGAATTTAAAACTGTTGGGTATTTTGACTCTGACGAAGACCGTTGTTAGGTTAGAAAATTCTTAGTATTTTAAATCAAATTTCTGTCAATTTGCTAAAAGGTAGTAATGATACATTGAATTAATTATTTAACTAGTTATGTAAATTTTTTATCGATAAATGGAATATAGAGATTCCAACATAAACACGTAATAAAATATCAATGATTATAACCAAATATAGAATGGAAAAAAACTAAATCTTTAACCAAGTAAACCAATGTTTTACTTGTAATTTTTTCCTTTTGTTATTTTATATTATATATATATATTAATATAATGGTGAATTTTGGTAGCAGTCTTCTTTTATATCATTAAAAACATAATATAACTGTATTCCTAAGCACATATCATTAAAAACATAACCATAGTTGGCAGAAACTTGCTCTTTTATAAGTTTCTCTATCTTCCTAATAAGGATTTCATTGTTGCATCTAAACTATATAACAAATTTCCTACACAGTTAATAGTCAACATGTTTCAACTCTTTTATAGAGCCATCTTCAGGACGAAAATGATTCCCAATTGTTTTTTCCGTTTACATAAACAAAGTAGAGTCAATTAGAGGTATCAAGGTTGTTTGTTCAAAGCGGCGAGTGGGGGTGGGGGAGTGACCTAAGTGGTCGCTGTTAGTACCTATGCTGGGACTATTTGGCCTTGTGTCCTATGGCCCTGGGACATAGGAGACTAAAATAGACAAGGCAGAAACCGTCCCAGGTAATAACAGTGACCCCTAAGGTCACTCACCCCCCAGCTTTGAACAAGAACCTTAATCCCTGTAATTGTGTCTACTTTGCTTATAAAAAAAGGAAAAATAAGTAATTCTTATTTTTAATATAAGATGGAGCCATAGAGCCATAACTCAGGATGAGTATTCTCATCCTGAAAATGGCTCTATGAAAGAGTTGAAATATGTTGACTGTTAACTGTATAGGAAGTTTGTTATATAGTTTAGATATTAAAAACCAAATCCTTATTTAAGAAGATAGAGAAACTTATAAAGAAGCAAGTTTCTGCCAACTATGGTTATGTTTTTAATAATATATATATATATATTTTATTAAATAACGGCAGCTTCCGATTTACGACTTTTTTGCTCGTTACTCTAGTTTTCTTACAGTTTTTATGTAAGGAGTGATTTCATTCAGAAAATCGAAAGTGTAAGTGAAAAAGTATAGATATTATTGAGTTAAGCTAAAAGATTATTTCTTTGATGTCTTGGTCAACTCCTCATTAGAAGAGGCTACTTGCCCACCAGTAACAAAACTAGTCAAGAAAACTAGACAAACGAGCAAAAAAGTCTAAATTGAAGCTGCCGTCTACTTTAATAAATATTTGATCTATTAAATTTAATCTAGCTGACGATATACACTAATATATATATACTTAACATACATATGATATTTTCATAGTAATAAATTATAGCTCAATGATCAAACACAATAAAAATGAAAAATGACTAAATTTTCAACTTGCTATAGCGGTCTCGTCAGAGTCAATAAGGCACTAACTGTTGGTTTTGCTCTGATCGAGACCGCTTGTTCGTTGAAAGATCTAGTCTTGTTTTCCCATTCTTATTGTGGTTTGATCATTGATTGTTATTTCACGTGTTTTGTGAAACTTTTTATATATAATATATTTATGCAATTTTTGATCAAACCAATAAGAAACGGGAAAACAAGACCAAGATCCTCAACCGCAACAAGCGGTCTTCGTCAGAGTCAAAAAACCCAACTGTTGGGTTTTTTGACTCTGACGAAGACCGCTTGTTGCGGTTGAGGGATCTGGTCTTGTTTTCCCGTTTCTTATTGTGGTTTGATCATTGATTGTTGTTTCACGTGTTTATGTGAAATCTTTATATATATATATATATATATATGTATATGATTAAACCACAATATGAAAAGGGGAAAACAAAGAAAAAAAGTAAGAAAGAGTAAAAAAAATATCCGCTAGCTGTCAACCCTCTTAGAAGAGGCTATTGCCCCCGTAACAAAAGTATCAAGTTTGAAGAGACAGTTATTAATTTTTATAATATTTGATCTATTAAATTTAATTAGAGACGATTCAAAAATATTACTTAACAACATTGATTTTTCATAGGTAATAAATTCAGCTTCTGTCCAATCAATATGATTATTTTCATTGTTTATATGCAAGAATAAGGCACTACTTTTTTCCTATCTACTTATGTTGTACTGGTGTTGTTTTACACGTGTCTTTAATGATTTACCAGTTTGAACAATATAAATTTTATGGCAATTTTTGCACAGAATTTTATAAATACCACCGGACTCCAATTCGCTGGGAGAGTTTTTTATTAATATATTGCCCTCGTTATTTCGATTAGAAAACACTATATTAAAATCAAGTTGTTTGGCTAGTCTCGGAAGGGAGTCCAATGACTCATGATATAGCAAAACTATAGAATTTGACAATGAACGGTGCTCTGTTGAAATTATTAGAGAAAGTTTTTTTAGAACCCTTCAAAGCTAAATCGATATAAGAGGAGGGGTATTCTAATGAAAGGGGAATTGACCTAATGCTGTTAATCTCTTCATTAAAGGAATTCAGGAGAGCACACTCTTAACGCCCTCAAAAACATATTTCTAAAAACCGAAATTTTAACATTTTTTGGATGGGAAGAATAAAAGTGAACATACGCAAGTACATTTGTAGGTTTTCTATATAGACTAAAGCGTAACTCTATAGGTAACCTATGGATCAGGACATCTAAGAAGGGCCAATTACCCCTTACTTCTTCTTCCATAATGAATTTGTTTGTTGGCCCTAATGAATTTAATTTTATTAGGAAAGCATCTTTATTTATAGAATTAGGACAGATGCGAGTATATCGTCAGCATATCTATACCATTTAACATGTCTAGGCAATATTGATCTGAATATTTTACTTTCAAAGAATTCCATGTATAAATTACTTAGGAGGGGGGATAAGCAGTTACCCATTGCAAGCCCAAATTTTTGTATATAATAATTATTTTCAAACTGAAAATCACAATCTACCACACATAACTTAATTAACTCTATCATAGTGGAATATGGAAGGGGAAGGGAATAATTAATTAATTCCTCCTGGAGTAAGCTCAACAGATCAGTTACAGGTACATTGCTAAAAAGGAACTTCACATCGAAACTGATCAATCTATAATTTTTATTCATGTTGATGCTTTTTAATTTTCTAATTAAATCAACACTGTTTTTAATATGGTTTCCTGAAATTTTTCTAATTAATGGGCTTAAAACACTTACTAACCATTTGGACAAGCCATATGATGCCGAAGCAACCGAGCTTACAATCAAACGTATTGGATAATTGTCTTTATGTGTCTTGATCAACCCGTACATATATGGCAATGAAGAGGATTTTGATATAAATTTAGTAATAAGTCCAGGTTGATTTTTTAAGATAGTTTTAATTTTTTATTAAACGAACTATTGACCGTTTATGATCTTAGTCTTGTTTTCCCATTTTAATATTGTGGTTTGATCATTGTTTGTTATTTCATATGTTTATTTGAAATCCTTTTATATATATATATATATATATATATCCATCCGTGAAATAAATAAAAATGATTGATTTTATATTGTCTAGTGTGCACCAGTAATATATATTGCTTTTCATTCGAAACCATGTATTTGACTCACAGTTTTCACGTAAATTATTACGTAAATATTTAACTTTTAGCATTTTTTGTTTCATGACTTAAAGTTTAAAATAAATGAATTTAAATAATTAAATGAATAATAATGGAATAATTTATGGAATTAAATACATTTCAATTTAATATAAATAAAATTTATCTAAGTTGAAAAGCACGATGAGATTTCATTTTCCTAAGTTTTATCTTTAGTTTGAATAAATTATAAATAATAATAAGATAATTGTATGATTTATTTTCATTTGACATATTTGCTAAACAAATCAATGTTTCTTTATTCATACTTAATTTTAGTTTGTTCGTAATTATTTCTCATTTCGAAATTGTTCTGTCATCTTTAATAAAAGGAAAATTTTCACTGAAGGAACTTTCAATGCAGTTACTGTATTTCACAATTGTTCTTCTAGATTTGCGTTGTAAGACTATGACTACTAAACCATCATAGTATGAGGTCTATCACCATAGATTATGAGGTTTTAGACGTAAGGATTACAGTATTACTCAACTAATATGTTTATATAGTAAGACGGTAATTTCAGCTCCAGTTATGGTTGTGTATCAACGCATTTTTTTATTAGCCTACATTTGAGAAATTTTCTAGTTTTCTAATTCTAAGGAATTAGAGGTTTTTTAACGATTTAATATAGTTTTTAGAAATTGTAATTTTTCTGTTTGTTTCTGTTTGTACTTGTTAGTTTTAGAAAACGCATAAGATTCAAAAAGAGATTTAAGAGTATTAAACATCTTGCAATAAACTTCAGTGAAGTAATTACAGTTATAAATAAAATGTGAAGTGTTTAAATTTTATATTTCCATCAACGGTAAGTTTCCAAAACAATGTGTCTCCTGATAATGAATTTGATGAAAAGGTTTTACTTGTGAAGTATCTGATTTGACTGCGACTCACACCTGATTTATCCTAGATTCACACCTTTATTCTGGCGTGGCTATAATTCCTTGTCAACTGATTTCATTTAGCACCTCTTACGATATTCTAAATTGAATAACACCTCCTTTATAATTATTACCCTATCAATTAATTCGATTTTATTTGTTTGATACCGCTATTTCAGATAATGCTCGTATAAGAGGATTCCTGTCTCAGTAAGAGATCTCTTTTAAGGCGTAATAAATACCTTTCAATCCAATTTCCGAAGCACTAACAGCTTTTACATGGCTTTCCATTTTGTATCACTTAAGGCTTTCACATTTAATTTGCGAAATATGAACTGTAAAATCTTCCTACGCTTTGCTAATTCCAAGAAATTTTAATAATTTTTTCTGATGGTACAAAAAATACAGTTTTATTATTTTCTAATTTAATGTGAACACTAACGAACTTTGATGCATGATGGATTCTTGGAATAATAGGCTAATTTAATTTTTCAATAAGCTTAATTTATAAATGATGTATGAACCTGTTAATGTCAATTATTTCACTTATATTAAGGCAGACGTTATATTATGTTCAACTAAGACTGCTTTACTCTTGACTGACCTTAGAATTAGAGAGAATGACTAAATTTTTCAACTACTGATCTCTCAGTCTGTGTTCAAAAATTAATGCCTATCTCATGTTTTATTACTTTCGTTGAGAATTTTTGGAGTACCCGTACAGGGAGTAGCAAGACCAATTCACCAAAACTTCTTCATTCTGTTTACTCATTGTAACACCATTTATTACTGAGAGGCACAAAACTAATTAACTATTGACTTAATATTATGTGTTTTTGTCTCATAGACCATCATCAGGCTAATCTTATAACGAAAAATAGAGAGTAAAGGACAATCTAATGTCACATTGAGGGAAAGTCAATGCACAAACGGAACCGTGTCCAAGTTGAGGGTTGAGACATCCATTTCGTTGCTTCATTGTTTTGTTCAATAAGACATTCGCCTATGCTACCTCACACTAACTATTGGCACGTGTAAATAACACCTCAACTGTTCGGAAATTTCAGGTTTGACTCTAATTTTATATCTAATTTATTTGTGGAGCTTTCTGCAGAATATACAAGGTTTCTATTGTTCTTAATTTTTTTTCATTATTTTCTCTCGCCAATATTTTTTTATCTCTTGGTATTATTAGGGTTGCAAGATCTATTTGGAATTTATGTGATTTATGTGTTTACTGCATGTGGTCCTTTTTTGCGCTTCTGAAGTATTATGCAGATTGAAAATTCTTGACAGGGTTGTTTTTATCGATCCGATATATGAGGGATTACGGAATTGTTAATTTCCGTTTGAGCAGGTAAACTCGTATACCAGATTTGTTTGTTGAAGGAGCTGATGGTTTCTCAGGTTGTTTCTTAAAATCAGATGGCTCGTGGTTCTGCTGCTATAATAAATTATGATGTTTAGTTTGTCTTCTCTTTTTTTTTATTGAATATTGTTCTTGATCTTCAGTACTCTATCATCCATTTTGTAGGTACGAGTACAACAAGTACAGCTGTTTCAGCAGGAATGAGAGCCACGGAAAAACCAAATTATTCAATAAAAAAAATGTAATTCTTCAATGAGCAATGGCACTGTTCTCAATTTCAGCGATAATTAAATCAGTGGTGACGGCTGTATTTATGATAGCATCTTCTCTCCTGCAGATCTGGTAAGGTACGCTGTAAATTTCCCTAATGCAAGGTTTCTATAGAGACGGTGAATAGAAAGAGTCAAGTTCTATTGTACCTTAATTGTTTTGCTTATTTCTCTAAAGTTTGGTTACTGTTCTACGTCTGAATATTTCGTACCGACAACCAGACAAACTAGAAAGACTTGCGTCCTTGGCCTCTGTGTCTACGTCCTCTATCACTTTCTACGAGCAACCAGGCAAACTAGAAAGACTTGCGTCCTTGGCCTCTATGTCTACGTCCTCTATCACTTTCTACGAGTAACCAGGCAAACTAGAAAGACTTGCGTCCTTGGCCTCTATGTCTACGTCCTCTATCACTTTCTACGAGCAACCAGGCAAACTAGAAAGACTTGCGTCCTTGGCCTCTATGTCTACGTCCTCTATCACTTTCTACGAGCAACCAGGCAAACTAGAAAGACTTGCGTCCTTGGCCTCTATGTCTACGTCCTCTATCACTTTCTACGAGCAACCAGGCACTTATATGCTTGGGACTCATCAATTCCTCACTCATATCCACTTGAGCTACAATTGCTCGTATAACAATCGACAGCGCTAATCCAACACCAGGAGACTTAGTTACAAATACTTACCAGTAAACTAACGTAAAGATAATAGTTTGCGAATCATCCAAAGTGGTAACATAACATACAGTATATTGTATTGTATTCACAATAGAGACCACAATTTTTCTTTACAAGATTGTCTTCGCCGGAATTTATTGATTTTAGATGAGCTAAATACAGAACTGTATTTATATAAAAAATGTACATTTATATCTTCCATTGCATCTATATCTGTTAACATTAAATACGGACATGAAAAGTGAATTAATTGAACACCTGGTGCGATTACTTGTTATAGAGACTGATTTCAAGTAAATTATGAATTCAGTACGCATTTTATTAAAAAGGCATAAGTAATACTATCAAATTTGGGTTTAAATTCTTATCGAATAACCAGCTTGTCGAGAACAGCCAAACCTGCTTTGTCACTTTAAACTGTCTGCGTTGGAGAGCTGATTAATTTTTTAATACAGTCATTTATTTATTATGTAAATGCTTCTTTGTAAATTTAAAAACGCTTATATCTGTATTGTTTGACTACTATGGATATTTATTTTGTTACACTCAAACACTGAGAACAGGTTTATTAAATTTTTATTATATTATATATATATTAAAATAATAGTTTTATATTTATTTTATACTGTTACATTTTTTAATATTTCAAATTTTTATATTTAGATAAAAAATACGTAAGTGTTTTTGTAATTATAAAATAAAAGTAACAAACAATTTAAAAATAATATCTAAATTAAATATGAAACACCTACAACAAAACAGAAGAAAAAATCCGTGCGAAAGTATTGTTTAAATTACCCTAATACATTCCCTTCACATAACTTTGGAGAACTAAAGAACTTGGAAAAGATAAAAGAGAGGTAAACACGTAGCGATAATTGAAAGGAGCCATTTATGGAGCCGGTGAATAGATGGAGTCAGGCATTTGTATGCCCATTATAACTTCCAAATCAGAATACTGCTTCTGCAATGTCATACTCGACAAACAGGCAAACTATAGAGACTTACGTAAGGACGTCCTTAGCACCCTCTATAACTTTAAGAGCGCAGCCAGGCTCTTAAACAGGGTGACTTCTCACAAATCAACAACATTTATTCAAAGAAATGACAAAAACATCTCTAAAAGTCTGCGATCAAATTTAAAAAAAAAAAAAAAAATTGTAATCTTTCAGGACTTAGCCTTTGAAGCTTATATCACAATGTCGTTAATATAATTGTTAAAATTGGTTAGCTAAGTATAAAATTCACAAAAAGTTCAAATGTTTTAAATTGTATGACAGGTCATACTTTGTAGAATATAGAACAAAATTTAGCCTAAAAAGAGGGCATAATATTAATAATTGGATCTAAATTTGATGGATTAAAAAAATTAACTGAAAAAGGTTAAAATGGACTAAATAGTATTAATAAAGTTTTGAAATGGTAAACCATTTCGTGCTCACCCCACCAGACCAGGTGATGCTTAACCTAGATGAGAAAACTTGTATACTTACAGGTTAAAGTAGCGAAGCAGTAGCTTAATTTTATGTGGAAAATAATAATATAATTAAAAATGAAATTTTTAGGACTAGGTGTAATCAGAATTTTTAAATTAATCCAAGATGAAGATTTCATTATGAATATTTAATATTTTACAGAGAAAGGGTTAATGTGTAGAAAATTGCAGAAAATAAGTTATGAGAGCTACCTAATCTGATAAATAACTGTTTACTTTTGCCACCACCAGTTACACTTACAGAAAAGGTAAAGAGACAACGCAGTTATCTGTAGTCGTCAGACAATTCTATAGAATCAATAATTTCAGAGGTACAGCTACTTCCACATGTTGAGGGCTTGCTGGCAATATCCTTACCATTGCTCTGACTTGGTTAGACGCAACTGTCTGAATTAAGGCTTATTCCAGTACAAGTAGAAGATAGAGGGAAATTTACTTTCGTATATGATACATGATTACCAAATTAATTCTCTACGTTTTGGATTCAACAATTTGTCAGCCATTTTTTAAATAGTTATTAAAAACAAAGAGAAAAAGTTTAAGCTGGCTAATTTATTATAAATGTCTGATAGAAGAAGTAGAAATAATCATATTTTACCTAATCCAATATAATTTGTAACTCGTTTATAGGGAGGGAATAAAAAATATTCGAGGCAGGTACTTTATCTTGAAACAAAATCTCGGAAACATTGAAAACAGATGAACATCTGGGGGTACTAATGTTGTTCAATTAGAAAAAATAAAAAAATGATTCTATAGGAGAACTAGCAAAATGAGAGAAAAAACTATTTGCATTTCATTTTACTACCATTATTGATTCAAGTTATCATATTAGGAAAATAGAAAGGTATTCAAATAATTGATTAACAAATTATCAATACTTGATATATAAAAAATCTTCTTACACATTCAGCTGTAGACTCAAGAGAACTAAACATATTTTTTAAAAATTAAAAGATTAGCTTTTTGGCCGCCTTACTCACAAACTTCATGCATTTCATCATTACCACAGAGGTTAGTATTATTATTAGTATTATTATTATTATTGTTAGTATTATTATTAAACACATAATCTACCGTCATACCTCGTACATTACTGCCGTATCTGTCGGACCGGTTTCGGGTGTCACCCATCATCAACACGAACTGATCTAATGAATCCTACCTATTGGGATAGTATGTAGGTTATATAAACAGATAGGTAGGATTCATTAGATCAGTTCGTGTTGAAGATGGGTGACACCCGAAACCGGTCCGACAGATACGTCAGTAATGTACGAGGTAAGACGGTAGATTATATGTTTAATATTAATAGAGGACAAACCCTGACAAAAGCTCTGGATGCATCATTTGTTGCTATTGATTTGCTCTTACATTTGCTAGATAATAATAATACAACACTATAAGAGACAACAGATAATTTATAATTACAGTTTAATAGTAAAGCAGAATTATATAAATCAGTAAATACGTATTAAAGGTTTAATTAAGCATTAACGGATTAATTCAATCATTGACCAAAGATAATTTAAGCTTCATAGAAATATGTCACTGCATGGACACAGGATCAGTTTTTGCATAAGTTGCATGACTCCACCAAATTTGATTGTGCATGAACTATACAGATTGAAAGGATAAATAATAAATTACATAAAAATAAACTATGTATAATATAGAATTTTTAAAACAAACATGCCAATTAAAAATTTTTAAATTTGAATTAATGAGAACTATTGAAAATGGAATTATTTTAAGTTATTACAAGGTTATTGATGGGATCAATCTATTTAATGAACTAAATATTAGCATTAGATTTGAGGTCACGAAACCATGAACATCACGCCCAACCAATTCAACAGACTTACATGAAGAGATCGTGTTCGTGGATAAGTATCTTTGATATTTAACGAATTAACTTAATCAAGGAATCAAACAAGTTGCATATAGTTTATGGTTTGGCAAGGGATATAAATCTTGAATAGCCAACAGCTCTTCCACTTAACGTACTATCTATCTAATTATTGGTGTTTATTTTTTTGTTAAAAATTGGTCAGTAAAATTGCTATAACAACAAATATAAAAGACTTAAAAGCAGTGAGAAGAGAAACAAAATTTAATGAAGTATATATACTCAATCGATAAGAGATAGCAAACGAAAATGCCCTGTTTTATGGTATCATAAAAACAAGGCCCCAAATGAGATCATTCTATAAAAGTTATAAAAACATGATCTTTTCTAAAACTTCTTTTTTTTAAAAGAGATTATAGGACTTTATTTAAAAAACTAAAGAGAAAGTTATAAAATAAATAGCGCTAAGTTTTGAAAATTGATGCCCTACGGCCGAGAAAGGCTTTAAATGCCTCGACAGAATATGTTATACTCACGCGATTTGCCGTGATGATTGCATACATTGACTTGAAACCTGTATTTTGTTGAATTTGAAAAAAAAGTGTCAGAAGACATGCAAATAAAATATAATAAATATCATAAATTTAGTATTAACTTTTGTTCAATTATTTACTAATTACTGCATGCATGTTTAAGACTGTAAGCTATACTGCCCCCTGTAGTTGTGCTGTAATTGATTGTCTAAGGTGGGTAAAGGTTGTAACAGGTTTTAAATTTAGTCAACCTTCAAAAGATTTATATTTGGAATACATGACATGCAATTATAAAGTGTATAACATAAAATATAATTGTGCATTGCTTTTTGCGGGGTAACAATTACGTACCATTCCCGTTAACATCTTCCTTCCCGTCTCAACTACAGTCTGATTCGAAATAAATGTGCAGCTGGAAACTGCAGTCTATAAAATTTCAATGAAGTAATATGACATTTCAAGCAAAATACCAAGCTGTCACTCACGATGGCCATTATTACGTGGCTATACCAGTATCAATGACAGTATGTTCTTAAACACTAAAAATTAGTCCACAATTTGCTCAGTGTGATTTTCTTTTTAGAAATCACGAATAACTGTTACAGTTTAACGTGATTTTTGCACGTATTATGGTAAGAAGTTTTAAAGGCATATAATTTACTTTTAGCGTGGAACCTTTCTTAAAGTGCATAAATCTAATAGAGGTGAATAAAATCTTAAACTATGCATTAAACGCTCAGTGAAAGCTTAGCAAAAATCAGGATAAAGTTTGCCAAGTTGTAGCACTGGATGCAAATAATACTCACTTTAGTAATACTCGTAGGTGGATGAAATTCAATGTTGTGTTTTTTATTTATTGATGATTGTACCAGCATTGGAAAGTTTTTTCTTTTATTTAAATAGAGGGAATGACGATTTCCTCAATTTCCTCTATTGATGCTTAAACAAATAGTTCCATTTTTGCATGAAAGTAGGTTTGAGTGATTTCTTATTTTGTAGGGTAAAAAAGTTAATGAAAAAGTTAAAGTTAATATTATAGTCCCCATAAATAGTTTTTTCTATTTCCTCCTTAGTGGAATATACATACTCGTATGACAGATTTTTTGTTTTTGAGTAAAAGGTTGGAGCAATATTACAATTGGTATAGTTACAACAATTAACATACTCGTATAGCTTAGCCTGAGCTGAAGGGAAGAAAGGTTCACTATTCTGCAACTGTCCAACTTATGAAGTTTTCTATCTTGAATGTATTTCTTTTTCCTTGTTGTCTCCTCTATTCTGTTGCAGACTGTGTCATTTACACCATGGACACTATTTCATTAACTTTTTTACTTTATATGAGTAAATACCCCATAAGAACTGATTGCACTATCTTAGAATTTCTTTTTTTGCATATTTATTTTTTAATTTACTTTAAAAAATTTAAATATTTTTTATAATTAATTTCTTCAACTCACTTCGTCCATTGAATACTAAATACGTTGTTTTTTATAATAGCGTTTTATCAATTATATAATTTTAGATAAGATGACAATGCAGAGAAGGGTACTGGATATTATTACAAAGTAGGATTGAAATTAAAACAGGAGACAGGAGCACAGAAGAAATGAACTGAGCTTAAAGTAGATCTGAAATTCTTAACAGAGAAAAGTGATGAAATAGTTGAGTTAGATGAGGAGTTTTTATTTTATTAAATATTGACAAGTAGAGTAATAAATAGGGTCCTAAAGATAAATTTAAAAGTTGTAAAACCTCTAATGTATCTTAAGGCTATTGTTCTAAAAATAAATAATGTTGACTTAATATTACATTTACAATATAATTTACAATATTTATAATTTATTGCAATCAATATATAAACAAGTCAGAGAAAGTACATGTGTCAGAAGCAATAATGATAATAACAATTTATTATTAACTATTATAATAATACATTAATAATTAACGATTAATAATTATAATTATTAATTATAATTAATTAATAATTAATTAACAATTAATAATAATTGTTACTGAATATATATAACTGTATGTATATTTGAAATAAAGAAAATAGACAAGCATGTGATGCTATATCTAGTTTTATACTGTAGTATATCTGGGTGAAATAAAAAAAAAGTGTACATTTTTAAGAATGATTTATTTAATTAGATTAAAATGGTAATCCAGAAAGTATTTATAGCTTAATTTTGTTAGCCAGAAACGGGTTATATTTGAAAATTTTTGAAATTTTTTTAATATTTCTCAGGTGGCTGATTTTAAACTAGAATTGAAGAAAGAAAAGCAGCCTCGCTCATCGACATCAGATGCAAGGTACAAAATCAAATCTCACATTATATACTAAGATATATTGTTTGAATAAACTATTGCTAATGCTTGTAATTTATGTGTTGAATTTAAAAATGAGGACTCGACAATATTTTTTAACAAGATTGATCTGCTTTTCGTGAACGCTATAGCTTCTGCCAAAAGTATATTGTGATTTTTATTGATTACGGGTAATAATCAGGACCTGTTTGTTCAGAGTATTGATGTATTTCCAAATAACTGAATTATGTAACAATCGGACCTGTATAAACTTATGACATCTCATACGATATTCCATAGATATTACTGTAATATAGTTCTCTAGGAGAGTATCCTACGCTGTTACCATGAAATGAAAAATGTTCTAAGTCATTATCACAAGGAAGTCATTGGAATGAACCCAACTATGATATTTGCATTTCTATTATTATATTAGACAACATTTTTCTAGCACTCTTGAAAGCTGTGTCAAAAATGAAAAGTATTTTATTGTTTGAACATTACAAATACTGTTGTATTCGGATCATTACTGAATTATGGGGAGAAAACTCTTAACAACATCAAAAACATGTGTCTAACAGATGTTAATAAATGTTATTTTATATAGTTGGATTAAAAGTGTACATAGCAACTATATTGTTAGGCTTTCAATAGACTGTAAAACGTATTTATAAGAAATATGGATAAAGACATCTAACGAGAGCAATATTTTCTTTTTTTCTCCATTGTGAATTGTATTGTTGGTACCAATGAATAATTTTGTACAAACGCATCATTATTTATATATTTCAGACAGAGGCATACTATATTATATAAATTTATATATTGAAACCATTTAAATTGATTATGTGAAATAAAAAAAAAATCATTTTCCTTCCTTAAAAAAATAGATATAAACTATTTTTTCCCTCCACAAAATTGAACCTAAAAAAGAATTAAAATTAATATCATTAAATATTTTTTTCTTCTGTCTTGTTTGCCTTCCTAAATTAAACACAGTTAATTTTTGAGTTATCTCTTTTAATAATGAAATTCTTGGATGTTGTTAGCACCACAAATGTTAGGAAACATCATATTAGTATAAATCTGTATAACCTCATAAATAACTGTAGTCGTCCGGAGGGTTTCTTCGCATAGAGTGCATTCTCAAGTTTCGTTCATTCACAGTTTTGTTTGAAGATGCATTACTTTTAAAACCTCTTGGGCCACTGCAACAGTTATTTATGCAATTTACCTAACAACATCATTTTAGTAGTTTGTATAGCATATTTTTAAGTCCAGAATAAAAGTCGATAGAGCGTTTAGGAGCACTAACAACTTCATTCTTTACTGCATGTCTGTAAACCATTCCTTTTAAAATGTTTAAATTATCAACATCTATATTTTGTATTTTTTTCGTACCACAACACCCTTTAATCAGTTGAGTATAATTTATATTTTTCGCCTTAGGATCGAAATCTAACCAAAACTCTAATACTACAACCTCATTGTAACCCAACATTTTATTCCTTATATTAAGAATTATTTTTTATTATTTAAAGTAAATATTTATTTTTACAGAAATAAAATGCACTAATAAGAAATAAAATATAATTTGCACTAAATTTGAATAGGTTTCATTCAAACAGTAGAAGAAGCAGCTTGTTTTTTATAGAATATTCTTACAGCTTTATTCTCCTCTATATCGAATGTGTTCTAAATGGTAACTGCTCTTTTGAATTCTCTAGGATATTTTAGACAGACTAGCAGGCCCTCCTAGGCACAGGGTTGTCTTATATTGAAGCTATACTTTTCCTGAATATATGACAGGACATTGTTTTATTGTATATCGTGACATATTTTTTATGTATCGTTTATATAAGTTCAACTATTATAGTTATAACTTTATTTTTAATACGTATATAAGTGACTTTAGATTTGCTCGTTGTGGTTAATTATGCTAAAATCAACCTAAGTGTTCTCAATAGATATGTTTGATAGGTCAGGGGTGTGATACCCACGTGGCCCTCGTTTTATTCATGCAGGAGGTGAATAAATCTGAGCACGTCGTGCCTCAGAAATGACGTTAAACCATCGGTCCCAAGCCTCAACCATGTCAGGTACTCGTTAATGATCTCTACTGTATCTAAATACACTTTAGTTAGCCAAAATTTAGGACTTCGAAAGTAGAATCAACTGGTGATGTGGCTGGCCCATTACTAAACCGGATACCAAATAATAAATGAGTCCACACTTTTCACCCCTAAAACAACACTAAAGGCACCTTATAAGTGTGGGCGTTGGAAAGCAAACTATAGTTTAAATATACAAATTGAGTCTACTGCTTGATTTGATCCTTTGAACGTTTATGTCGTCAATTGTTTTTTAGAATCACTTTGTTATTAGTATAATATAATAATTATTGTAATCATATCAAGAGTATTATTATAATATTATAACTGGGTGTCATGATTATTATGTTCTGCTATTCTGGTAGACTTACTTAGTGTAGTTTCTATTACAATGGGTCAGTGATTCCCAACCACTGCGCCACGGCACATTGGTGTGCCATGAGACTGTATCACAGCAAACTATAAAATGCGATTTTTATATATATTGTGGCAGCCTACATCTACATAGTTCATATATACGTGTTTTACTTAAGTCTGTGAACCCATTCATAACATGAAAAATATATTTCCTTTTATATTTGGCAAGTGTGTTGTGGTAATTTTAGGAGTTCTCAGGTGTGCCTCAGGCAAAAAAAGGTTGTAAAACGCTGTAATAGGTGATTCGTGTATTATTGACAGTGAGCCATCACCGCATAGTGGCCTTGCTGCGAGTGAACACCAATGGGCAGGGCACTGTTTTCCGTGATCTGCCCCGGTTGCGTGGGAGCGATTGGTTGTGTCAAGTGGCTGGGTGCAGGAGGTGGCAGGTGCGGTTTGTCACAATGATCACGGACTGAGCACTGCGAGTGAATCCCAATGGGCAGGGCACTGTTTTCCGTGATCTGCCCCGGTTGCGTGGGAGCGATTGGTTGTACTAAGTGGCTGGGTGCAGGAGGTGGCAGGTGCGGTTTGTCACAATGATCACGGACTGAGAACTGCGGGTGAATCCCAATGGGCAGGGCACTGTTTTCCGTGATCTGCCCCGGTTGCGTGGGAGCGATTGGTTGTGTCAAGTGGCTGGGTGCAGGAGGTGGCAGGTGCGGTTTGTCACAATGATCACGGACTGAGAACTGCGAGTGAATCCCAATGGGCAGGGCACTGTTTTCCGTGATCTGCCCCGGTTGCGTGGGAGCGATTGGTTGTGTCAAGTGGCTGGGTGCAGGAGGTGGCAGGTGTGTTTGTCACAATGATCACGGACTGAGAACTGCGAGTGAATCCCAATGGGCAGGGCACTGTTTTCCGTGATCTGCCCCGGTTGCGTGGGAGCGATTGGTTGTGTCAAGTGGCTGGGTGCAGGAGGTGGCAGGTGCGGTTTGTCACAATGATCACGGACTGAGAACTGCGGGTGAATCCCAATGGGCAGGGCACTGTTTTCCGTGATCTGCCCCGGTTGCGTGGGAGCGATTGGTTGTACTAAGTGGCTGGGTGCAGGAGGTGGCAGGTGCGGTTTGTCACAATGATCACGGACTGAGAACTGCGAGTGAATCCCAATGGGCAGGGCACTGTTTTCCGTGATCTGCCCCGGTTGCGTGGGAGCGATTGGTTGTACTAAGTGGCTGGGTGCAGGAGGTGGCAGGTGCGGTTTGTCACAATGATCACGGACTGAGAACTGCGAGTGAATCCCAATGGGCAGGGCACTGTTTTCCGTGATCTGCCCCGGTTGCGTGGGAGCGATTGGTTGTGTCAAGTGGCTGGGTGCAGGAGGTGGCAGGTGCGGTTTGTCACAATGATCACAGGCTGAGCACTGCGAGTGAATCCCAATGGGCAGGGCACTGTTTTCCGCGATCTGCCCCGGTTGCGTGGGAGCGATTGGTTGTGTCAAGTGGCTGGGTGCAGGAGGTGGCAGGTGCGGTTTGTCACAATGATCACAGGCTGAGCACTGCGAGTGAATCCCAATGGGCAGGGCACTGTTTTCCGTGATCTGCCCCGGTTGCGTGGGAGCGATTGGTTGTGTCAAGTGACTGGGTGCAGGAGGTGGCAGGTGTGGTTTGTCACAATGATCACGGACTAAGCACTGCGAGTGAATCCCAATGGGCAGGGCACTGTTTTCCGTGATCTGCCCCGGTTGCGTGGGAGCGATTGGTTGTGCTAAGTGGCTGGGTGCAGGAGGTGGCAGGTGCGGTTTGTCACAATGATCACAGGCTGATCACTGCTGGTGCAGTAGTCTGACAGCGCCCCAGTCAGTTCCGCCTGTATTTAATATTTTCAATAGACCGGACGTGGCTTTGTACTGCCACGGGCAGGCAGGTCTCGCTCCTGCCCTGCCCATTGTCACTGCCCCTACTCATCACCTATAAAATACCCTATAAATTCTCCTTTCCCTCCAATCGACAAAACAGTCCCTCTAAACAATGAAAAAATGTCGCACCCAAGGTCAACTTAATTATTACCTGCCTAATTGAATGAACATATAAATCATAGGGTAACTGTAGTACTCACAAAACAAAATCAATCAACAAAACAACGACAAACCATTATAACAATCAGTTTCTTCATTACACCAATACCATTAACGTCAAAATGTCACCAAAGAGAAATCATAATACCATTTAAAATAAATCGCTTAAATACAATCAGGAATGTTGTCCTTTATTAATATATATCATATATATAACTTTAAATTACACAAAGCACGACACAGAAAAGAGAATACAAAGAAATCTTACAGAATTCAATATTTTGAACTGTTGTTCGTCATCAGGAGAGTAGACTAGAAGAGAGGACGAAGTGAGAGAGATCTCCCCACGTCGAAGAACGGAGCGCGAATGAAGAAATAAAGAGTCAACCGAAGAGAGCAGCACTAGCGTAAAAAAGGAGCTAGGCACTAAACGTCGGAGAACGGAGAAAGCAAAAACAATAGATAATAACAATATATATATGTATATATATATAATATTTAATATAGTATTTTACAAAATGTAGTAATATTTCTTAAAGCTTGGTCTAAGTAAATGAACTGAATCAATGATTTGAAGATTGACACTGTATGTATTTCGAAGCTAGTTTATCTTTCGTATTAATGCATAATCTATTTCACGTTGTAAACAGCTGTTACAGTCGTGCGATAATACATCTTTAAGATACATTGCATAGTACTAGTGCATTGGTTAAATAACAACAACACACAATTCGCTTTTCTTTCGGAGCACCAAAAGAACACATGTGGAAAGTAAACAACAACAACAGCGATAGAAAAGAACTGATCGGCTACATTGAGATAATAGTCCAAGAAAAAGATGAAAGTCAACTATAACAAGCCTGGTTTAGTCTAGTGCAGTGAAATGGTGCATTCAAATGTAAATTGACTACATATTTATAGTTTCAAATGTTAATAGTGAATAAATATAACATTTTTATCTATAGCCTTTATTGAACAATAACCTACAGATATTCCATATCAAATTGAAAAATACTAATACTGAAAAAAACTTTGTGCTTGGTCTATTATAATGGAAACTGCTAATATGATAAACAATCATTATAATAATAGAAATTGTTATAATTAAAATACAGAACTATTATAGCTCATTCCAGGAACATTATAAGAACATGAAAAAATTGGAATAATTAAAAAAACAAACCAAATTTAATGATAAATTCGATATTCAGTTTCCTATATTGTCAAGAAGGTTTTTCACGAGGGTTAAAAATATATATGTATATAATAAAACAACTTCTAAATAATATTAAAAAAAATCACAAGAATATTGCTTAGTAATTTAAAGGTTAATTTGTATGTCATGTGTTTATTGTGAAAGCTTGTTACATATTATCTGTTGTTTAATATTGGCAAAAATGAAATAAGAGAAAAACACTCTTGCAGTCTTTAATTTGCAGTTTAAACGCTTCTGAGGATAGGAAAGAGGTGTAGAACAATGGTTGGTTTTCAAACATTGCAGCGTTATACGTGTGGCCTTCACTTTGCTTTCATAAAGATGGTTGCCCAAAATCTAAATTTTGTTCTGTTTAAGCTTCTTTACTAACGTTCAACTATTACTCTTCGTTGCTGATCACTTTAAATTATTAATTATAAGTAAAATATTCTTAGCTATGACTGCTAGCAACAAAAAATGAACGACAGCAACACAAATAAAGAACAAAGTCAGATAACTACTGTCTATTCTCTATTTATACACAGTTAAATATTTAATGACATTACAGATTTTGATAAAATGTTTAATATAAATTAACACAGACAACAAACTTTTATTGGAAATAAAAAAAAGTTGAGTGTATTGCCCTGGTTATATTATAGATCTCCCCATTAGTGGAAGAAGTTAGAAGGCAATACAGTCCATATCAATGTGACAGTTAAGTTCGTGTCAATCCGTTTGCAGAATTTATATTCCAAACTCCAACTATACAACTCCCTTTGCCTTTGAATAATGAACTCTAACTCAACAGCAGCTGGCCAACTGTCCCATTTCATTGGGAGTATCAGTGATTTGAGCCTGCCAATCATTTATTTACTATTTTTGTTCTCAACTATTGATGAATTGAACTGAAACATATTCAAATTTTGAACTTTGAAATATGTCAAAGCTGCTGCAGTAGCCAATATCATACTATTACTGTTTCTTTAACCAAATTCAAATTCCCATTTTAAAACTCAGTTTTATATTTGATTTATGTAAATCAAATTTTTCTTTGCATTTAGAGGAATAATGCATATGCTGGTAGTAATGTTTATTAAAAATTAAATAATTTTATACTTCTTAACAAAAATTACTAAAGTTTATTTGGTTTAGTTTTGTGTTTTTAGTGAACAATTTAGGCACTCTTAAGCGTAATATGGCCGTCATCGTTAATTTAGGATACATAGAAATTTTATCATTCTAAAGAATGATAAAAGTTATTTACTGTTTTTTTTTAATAAATGAAGCTTTATGGTAAAGCCTTGAAGGAAAACAAAAATTAATGGCATTTCTGTGTAAAACAAATTATAATTCTGAAAATCTGACAAGAGGCTCAAAGGTAAGATGTTGTTTAAAAAGAAATGCGGAGGCAATTTTGGTGGCACCTGAGCCAGAGGCTATCAGAATTATCAAAGAAAGCCACACTTCCAGTAGCCTAAAACACTCAAAAACCCTTCAAGCAGTTAATTAAAATGACTGAAATCGCAAGTTTATTTTGCATGTTATTACCAGAGTGTCGTGCAAAGGTCTGATGAATCCTCGGGAAACTCTTGATTGTATCACACCCTTCCGCAACATTAAAGTATAACACCTCAAAAATTGCAAATTATCATGAGCAAGGCAATTATTTTGAATTGTTTCTATGTGTAAATGCAACACACGATAATAATGTATATTCCTTTATTGTACAACCAAATAAATTTTATCACGTCTTTTATCTTTTAAATGACAGCTTTGAACATATAGTACTTTAATCCACTCTTAACATCTGCTAAAAAAAATTCAATTGCAGTGGATATAAAAGTCGGCTTTGCTTACAACTGCTGTGTTACAAGTTCTGATATATATTATTAACTATTTTGCTTTTGAAAATAAGTTTTCAACCTTGCCACGAAAGCAGTGTAGTGCTCTGGAAGAAACGAGCATATTTATAAAAACGTCCTTCCAAAAGCGTTGTAGAAACTTGAAAACACTTTTAAGACAAGACAAAACTGAAGGACCTTTAGATTGACTGAATTCAGCTTTAGAAGGGAAAACCAGTCACTGACGAGCTTTAGGAGGTGGATGCAGTGGTATTTACAATAGTTTCTGTTTTGTATCTGTTCACTCCGTCTGTCACTATAGAATTCATTACTTCTGAGCCTTCAATTCAGCATCAATTATGGCGTGTTTGACCTGTGCTTCGTGCCATTTTTATTTTACGAGACTCAACCCTAAATTGGGATCTTTTAAGCATTCTGAAACTCTATATGGTGATGATAAAACTGGGTGTTTAAGTATTAATAGTAAATTAACCTTAAAATGGTTAACCTTTCTTAGTTCATGTGATCAAAACCGATAATTAGTGATAGTTAAGCATGTTCTGACTAAACAAAATTCTTGGTTTTTCGTAGTACTCTAATTTTAAGTAAATGCCATGTACAAAGATTTTGAGTGATTGTACTTGGAAAAAATAGATAAAAATATACAAAAATATCTGAAGTGTCGTACATTTACTGGAATTAAATGTGATCTCTAATTCGTTGACAAAGCTTGGAAATTTGTTTATATTCTTATCTGGCTGTCTTGTAACTCATTAGCAAACTCATAGGTAATCAATAATGATTTAATTTTCTTTAATGTGCCTGTATCAATTCTATTAGTTATAGCAAACTTAAAATCATTTAAATCATTAGTTGTGCAATCCGTAATTGTGTCGTATTTACTCATTCTGAGGTAAAATGAATAAACAAACAAAAGTCTCCACACAAATGAAGTTTTATTCAACAGCAACAACGCGTTTTGAACACTTTGTGTTCATCATCAGGAAGACACTATAATACAAATTATATCTAAGCAGTTACAAAATTAGAATGAAATAATAAAATTCAATTAAGAGAATTTAAGACATACCCAAGGATGTGGTGCTGACGGGTTGGTCCAGTGAAAATTTACTGGTCCAGTGGTTTTATACTGTATGTGTTATTGTTCTTTGTATTTGAACTAGTCATTTCCAGTTTAGAATGTTTTTACCCGATTAAATCAGACTTATTACTACGTACATAATAAATAGTTATCATAGTTTTACTAGCAATTATATTAATTAGTATAATATAGTAAAAAAAGGGTGTAATGTGTGTGTCCGTATTGAAAAAACACAAAAAACCTCAATTAGCTGAAGATTTTTCTGGAGATCTTCTTGTTATCTTTCAGTATAACATTTAAAAGCATTACAGTATTTCTTAAAGAAGTTCAATAAATCAATTTGGCTTAGCTTTGAACAAAAAACATTCTATTTTCTCTTTGAGTTTATTTCTAGTTGATCAAAACAAATCTGAAAAGTAGGATAAGTAGAAGCTATTCTGAGATGGATTTACTGATGAAGGTCATATGGTTCTTTCAGACTTTCAAATAGATTATCATTCCTTTCTTTCTGTGCTAGTTCTATGTCAATGGCATGCTGAAAAAATCGATTCTAGGAATAAATTCCCCTGGAATAAAAATCCCCCCCCCCCCTGTCATAAAACAATTAATACATAAACTAACACTACATTTTTCTCATTATGTATGTATAAATGTATATAATTTATTATTCGGCAATATAAACCAAAGAAAAAAGAATATGGTTACTGTGCATTCTCAGTTGATGATTTTTGACTGAAATTTAACATTATACTTTTACACAATTGTTTACCCTGTTTTTTCTGAAAAAAATAGTATTTTAATGATTGTAGTTTAAGTGGTAATGTTTCTTTTGTATTTACAAAATGGAATATTGTCCATTTGTGTTGACGCCATTTTTCTTAAGAACAATGGAGTAAATTATCTTCAAATAAACCAAATTATATATATTTACTAATACCATTCTAATTTTAAATCCTTATGATTTACTAATGTGTTCTTTGTTGTTTAGATAGATTGCTTTTTCATTTCTTTGGCATTATTTTTTTTTAAATAAGATTACAATTATTTAACTTTTTTATCACAAATAAGCAGTGTAACTTCAGATGATTTTTGTCTGCAATGAGCTTTCAGCAATGGAAATTTTGAAATACTTCTTATTTAAAAATTTGCTCATTTATTTTTGAAATTAATTTGAACAATAAATACGTTTAAACTGATAAATTAAATTATCAAGTGGAAATTTAATAATATAAAGTGCTGAGAATTAGTAATGTACATTAATGGATTCTACAGCATCTAGTTTTATGGGGATCATTCATTATTTTTAAAGTCAAGCCTGAACTTGGGAGTGTATGAAAAAATATCTGAGTGTAAATAGTTATAATAAATAAATTACTGTTAATATTATTCTTTACATAGAAGTATTCTTTGTGATGTCTTTTCCTGTTAACCAATGTCGAAACAATTTGAACTGAGTGTTTATATAGGTGGTGTCATCTACGAATGGTTGACTGCCCTTTGCTGTCGAAGTGATACATTATGTAGATTGAAACCTTTTACCGAGTACTGCACATTTCTATTCTCTCTCTACATCTAGTCCCTCATCTTTGTTAAAAGCCACCCATAAAACATGTAGATGACATTGCACGCGATTTGTCTGAGAATTTCAGTATTTCATTTAAGTTTTCTAAAGCTAGAATTATAAGTTGCTAATGTGATGCTATATATTGAAGCAAGTATTATTTTTTGTTTAGGTAGTTTTTAGGAAGATGGTAGTTAATTATGAAATTATTTAAGGAAATGAGTTTGAACCATTAAGTCAAAACATTGCAAATCTGAGAGGTGATCAAAGGCTTTAAACAACAAGATAGGAAATATTCTTCAAAATAGGTTTGAAAAGTGATATATGATATGGATGGGAGTGTGAGGAGCATTAATAGTGGGCTAGTTCACACTACAAAGTAAAAGTGTGTGTGAAAAAGAATATGATTGGATGGGAGTGTAGGAGCATTAAATGGGCTAGTTACACTACAAAGTAAAAGTGTGTTGTGAGAAGTGATATATGATTGATGGGAGTGTGTTTTTTAGGAGCATTAATAGTGGGCTAGTTACACTACTAACAGTAAATAGTGTGTTGTGAAAAGTTGATGATATTTGAATATGGTATGGGAAATTGTATGAGTTTGAGCATTAATAGTGGGCATAAGTTCACACTACAAAGTAAAAGTGTAGTGTGAAAGTGATATATGATGTGATGGGAGTGTGAGGAGCATTAATAGTGGCTAGTTCACACTACAAAGTTAAAGTGTGTGTGAAAAGTGATATATGATAGTAGCTGATGGGAGTGTGAGGAGCATTAATAGTGGGTAATAGTTAACACTACAATAGTAAATAGTGTGTGTGAGAAGTGATATATGATATGTTTCGTACATGGGAGATGTGAGGAGCATTAATAGTGGGTAGTTCAATACTACAAATGTATGAAGCCTGTGTGTGAAAAGTGATATATGATATGGATGGGAGCTGTGAGGAGCATTAATAGTGGGCTAGTTCAAACTACAAAGTCAAAAGTGTGTGTGAAAAGTGATCATATGATGTGGATGGGAGTGTGAGGAGCATTAATAGTGAGTCTTAGTTTCACACTACAAAGTAAAAGTTGTGTGTGAAAGTGATATATGATGGATGGGAGTGTTGTTAGGAGCATTAATAGTGGGCTAGTTAATTATCAAAGTAAAAGTGTGTGTGAAGGAAGTGATATATGATATGGATGGGAGTGTGAGGAGCATTAATAGTGGGTTAAGTTCAAACTACAAAGTAGAAAGTGTGAAAATGTTTGAAAAGTGATATATGATATGGATGGGAGTGTGAGGAGCATTAATAGTGGGCTAGTTCACACTACAAAGTAAAAGTGTGTGTGAAAAGTGATATATGATGTGGATGGGAGTGTGAGGAGCATTAATAGTGGGCTAGTTCACACTACAAAGTAAAAGTGTGTGTGAGAAGTGATATATGATGTGGATGGGAGTGTGAGGAGCATTAATAGTGGGCTAGTTCACACTACAAAGTAAAAGTGTGTGTGAAAAGTGATATATGATATGGATGGGAGTATGAGGAGCATTAATAGTGGGCTAGTTCACACTACAAAGTAAAAGTGTGTGTGAGAAGTGATATATGATGTGATGGGAGTGTGAGGAGCATTAATAGTGGGCTAGTTCACACTACAAAGTAAAAGTGTGTGTGAAAAGTGATATATGATATGGATGGGAGTGTGAGGAGCATTAATAGTGGGTTAGTTCACACTACAAAGTAAAAGTGTGTGTGAGAAGTGATATATGATATGGATGGGAGTGTGAGGAGCATTAATAGTGGGCTAGTTAATACTACAAAGTAAAAGTGTGAGTGAAAAGTGATATATGATATGGATGGGAGTGTGAGGAGCATTAATAGTGGGCTAGTTCAAACTACAAAGCAAAAGTGTGTGTGAAAAGTGATATATGATGTGGATGGGAGTGTGAGGAGCATTAATAGTGAGCTAGTTCACACTACAAAGTAAAAGTGTGTGTGAAAAGTGATATATGATGTGGATGGGAGTGTGAGGAGCATTAATAGTGGGCTAGTTCACACTACAAAGTAAAAGTGTGTGTGGGAAGTGATATATGATATGGATGGGAGTGTGAGGAGCATTAATAGTGGGTTAGTTCAAACTACAAAGTAAAAGTGTGAATGAAAAGTGATATATGATATGGATGGGAGTGTGAGGAGCATTAATAGTGGGCTAGTTCAAACTACAAAGTAAAAGTGTGTGTGAAAAGTGATATATGATGTGGATGGGAGTGTGAGGAGCATTAATAGTGGGCTAGTTCACACTACAAAGTAAAAGTGTGTGTGGGAAGTGATATATGATATGGATGGGAGTGTGAGGAGCATTAATAGTGGGCTAGTTCACACTACAAAGTAAAAGTGTGTGTGAGAAGTGATATATGATATGGATGGGAGTGTGAGGAGCATTAATAGTGGGCTAGTTAATACTACAAAGTAAAAGTGTGTGTGAGAAGTGATATATGTTGTGGATGGGAGTGTGAGGAGCATTAATAGTGGGCTAGTTCACACTACAAAGTAAAAGTGTGTGTGAGAAAGTGATATATGATATGGATGGGAGTGTGAGGAGCATTAATAGTGGGCTACTTCACACTACAAAGTAAAAGTGTGTGTGAAAAGTGATATATGATATGGATGGGAGTGTGAGGAACATTAATAGTGGGCTAGTTCACACTACAAAGTAAAAGTGTGTGTGAAAAGTGATATATGATATGGATGGGAGTGTGAGGAGCATTAATAGTGGGCTAGTTAACACTACAAAGTAAAAGTGTGTGTGAAAAGTGATATATGATATGGATGGGAGTGTGAGGAGCATTAATAGTGGGCTAGTTAACACTACAAAGTAAAAGTGTGTGTGAAAAGTGATATATGATATGGATGGGAGTGTGAGGAGCATTAATAATGGGCTAGTTCACACTACAAAGTAAAAGTATGTGTGAAAAGTGATATATGATGTGGATGGGAGTGTGAGGAGCATTAATAGTGGGCTAGTTCACACTACAAAGTAAAAGTGTGTGTGAAAAGTGATATATGATGTGGATGGGAGTGTGAGGAGCATTAATAGTGGGCTAGTTCACACTACAAAGTAAAAGTGTGTGTGGGAAGTGATATATGATATGGATGGGAGTGTGAGGAGCATTAATAGTGGGCTAGTTAACACTACAAAGTAAAAGTGTGAGTGAAAAGTGATATATGATGTGGATGGGAGTGTGAGGAGCATTAATAGTGGGCTAGTTCACACTACAAAGTAAAAGTGTGAGTGAAAAGTGATATATGATGTGGATGGGAGTGTGAGGAGCATTAATAGTGGGCTAGTTCACACTACAAAGTAAAAGTGTGTGTGAGAAGTGATATATGATGTGGATGGGAGTGTGAGGAGCATTAATAGTGGGCTAGTTCACACTACAAAGTAAAAGTGTGTGTGAGAAGTGATATATGATGTGGATGGGAGTGTGAGGAGCATTAATAGTGGGCTAGTTCACACTACAAAGTAAAAGTGTGTGTGAAAAGTGATATATGATGTGGATGGGAGTGTGAGGAGCATTAATAGTGGGTTAGTTCAAACTACAAAGTAAAAGTGTGTGTGAGAAGTGATATATGATATGGATGGGAGTGTGAGGAGCATTAATAGTGGGTTAGTTCAAACTACAAAGTAAAAGTGTGTGTGAGAAGTGATATATGATATGGATGGGAGTGTGAGGAGCATTAATAGTGGGCTAGTTCAAACTACAAAGTAAAAGTGTGTGTGAAAAGTGATATATGATGTGGATGGGAGTGTGAGGAGCATTAATAGTGGGCTAGTTCACACTACAAAGTAAAAGTGTGTGTGGGAAGTGATATATGATATGGATGGGAGTGTGAGGAGCATTAATAGTGGGTTAGTTCAAACTACAAAGTAAAAGTGTGAGTGAAAAGTGATATATGATATGGATGGGAGTGTGAGGAGCATTAATAGTGGGCTAGTTCAAACTACAAAGTAAAAGTGTGTGTGAAAAGTGATATATGATGTGGATGGGAGTGTGAGGAGCATTAATAGTGGGTTATTTCAAACTACAAAGTAAAAGTGTGTGTGAGAAGTGATATATGATATGGATGGGAGTGTGAGGAGCATTAATAGTGGGTTAGTTCAAACTACAAAGTAAAAGTGTGTGTGAGAAGTGATATATGATGTGGATGGGAGTGTGAGGAGCATTAATAGTGGGCTAGTTCACACTACAAAGTAAAAGTGTGTGTGGGAAGTGATATATGATGTGGATGGGAGTGTGAGGAGCATTAATAATGGGCTAGTTCACACTACAAAGTAAAAGTGTGTGTGAGAAGTGACAAGCACTGAGCTTGTGTGGCTCTATGTCGCGTCTTTGACACTCATATGTCCTCCATAATTAAATTCCTTATGTATTAATGCTATAATGTAAAGCTTCTCTTCTGAGAGATAGCTTTGCAAACTAATGAGAAAGTCAGGGACTTATTTCAAATGGGAGACCTAATTGATTGAAGAGAGAGTTTTATTCTATGATTTCACATAGGTGATACTATTCTTATATAAAACAAAGTGGCCCTGTCACTTGTTTCTGCCTCACTTCAGGGGAATGAAATCTAATGTTGTGTAATGCTCCATTTAGATTTTTGTTGAATATAAGCTACAAACTATATAAATTATTCTTGAGTATTCTAATATGTGGATGTTCTATCTTCCTCATAAGACTATGTCCAGATCTATTAGTTGATGCTGTAACAAACAACCAAAAATTTTCCTTCTTTCATAAGTATTTCTTCAAATAAATTGTAGTCTATATGGCTTATTAACGTCAATGATAATTGTGAGCAGATATTATAACAACTTGGTGTATATATTAATTTCCTGAAAAAATGGAAATTTTCATTAGCAATAATGAAGTAAACATTTTTCGGAAGGATTAATGCATCATGAGGAACGTTATTTTTGAGTAAAAACATAAATTTGGTTTAAGAAAAATATCTTTCCACTGAATATGTAACCAACTGATTGCTCAAAATTAACAGATATGTGTTTCTCAAGTCCTTTAATTAAGGAACTCAACTTGGTTAACAGATCACTAAATGTTTAAAAAAATAAATTTATTTAAAAATGCTGTTTTTTTCATCTCTCCTACCAAAATAACTATCCTCAGACTAAGCGTCTAAATTGGGACCTTCAGTAACTCAAGGAATACTGATCTAAAGATAAATAAAAAATAGACCAATCTGCAGTTTTCAAGTTTTAAGTAAACTGTTTTTAAATCATTTTTGGTCGATATAACCAAATTTTGGTCGTTTAACCAAATTGTCCATTGATATTTCAAGATCCTGTGATTTCTTCAATCTATATAAATAAAAGAAAGGTTTTGACTGTACATAGCTTAGAACTTAGTCATTTCAAGTTATCCTGACGTTTCAGATTAAAGAAACCGACTCCACCCTTAGAAAAATTTCAGTCTATCTGTCGGTTTTTCCGCAAAATTTTGTCACAAGTAAACTCAGCCACCATAAAACATAAGAAGCTGGAAATTTAACATAGAAACGAAGTTATGAACTTTTTAGTTTGGTTAGCTACACAGACATGTTTATTTTGAAAATATACAGGTGTAGCAAGTAGGTATTATTAGTTGATTTTAATTTCATTTGTGTTTTAGCTTTCAACAAGAGCTTATTGACAAGGTTTTTCCGGGAGTTCAAGATGTACTATATATTCAGAATAAATGAATTTGTGAACGAGCAATTCTTGACCCCTACTAATGGAAAGATAAAAACAATCAACAAACAAATTCTTACGCTATATTAAGCCGAAGAAAGAACTTACAAGTCAGTAAACCGAGTGACTAGTGATGAGGAAGAAGTTCAGTATCCAACTGAATTTCTTGACTCTGTGACTGCTCCTGGACTGCCTGCTCTTGAATAAATACTTAAAGTAGGGACACCAATCATGCTGCGATTTAGTAGCAGTAACAAATTGCATATTGCGAAACTTAAATGCTCCAAACATGTGCAACGGGACACGACTCTTAGTTCGTGCTCTGTACAGATCCGCCATTGAGAAGAACATCATGACTGGGTGTGGAAATGGGGAGTCTGTGTGTACACGACGCATACCATTGATTCCGAGCCACTATCCGTTTCCATTCTAACCATTGCAATGTCCCATCAGAGTGTGTTTTACAGCGTCAGAGACTCTACAGGAAATGCATTTGAATAAAACAGCATTTCAACGTGATCAATTACATGTTGCTCTCAGTAGGGTTAAATAGAAAGAAAACTTGTTTTTTTTTTGGAAAATTAAAATGTAAATAAAAAGAACCGTCTTGTAAATATGGTCATTATCTTCTTTATTAGAAATGAATTAATTTAGAGTTTAACTGCATTTATATGAACATGATTGCATTAAAAACGAAGGTGTTGGACTGGCCCAGCGGGTTACGGGTAGTCTAGTGATTTATAAATGTCACAATATCGTAGAACGAAATAACTGTACTCTTTGTGACCATATGTAGTAGTTCTGAAGTATGAAAGTAAATTTCTTATTACTACAAAATGAAAGAATTATATTCCATTAATTTCGTGCAGCTTTGCAAAGTTAATCATTTAACAGGCCGCACACTGTTATTAGTAGTTAGTTGTAGTTTCTTAACCGTTATAAATAAATGTCGGTCGATGTAGCTGCCTATTTCATCTCCGTCTAAAGGCTGTCCCTACTATGTCCCCTTCTATCGCACTCAAGTCACGTGCTTCAGATTTTCTTCTATCGCTTTTCCTTTAGTGATTTTCTCCAAGAAAGTCTTCTAACACTAAGTTTACATTGTTTGTTGGTAGATCATCAATTCCACGCTGTGTTTCCTATAAATAATCTTATTCCATATCTCTATTACTTTCTCAACCTTTTGATTATCATGACGCCAGCTTTAGCCATCAAGTCTAACAAATTTTTCAATTAATTTATTAACTAGTTAGTAAGCTGTTAGCCAAGTTATGTTTTTTTTAATTAGCGGAATGAAGAAACAAAGTCTATAAATTTTGGGTCATCAGAAGATATTCCATGACCATACATAATAAACAAAAATTATGTGTTGAGTCATAAATGACGTCACTCATACTGTATTAGTCCTTGACAATAATGTCTATCTGATTAATACTATATATTATTACAAAGTTAGTTCTAGATACCGTTAATTCAATTATTAATATACTTTTGTTTGCCTCAATTAAAAGTAAGCTATATTGGTACAATAATTTTACATATTCAAACCATCATAAATAATAATTAAATATGTGCTACAATTGTCTCAGTAACTGACTACACAAACGTAATAAACATACAAACTGATGTCCTACACTTTTCCGAGACTGTAACAGCTTTAGTGTTTTTTCAAACATCTGAGTTGTCAATGAAATACCATTTACTGCTTCCTCAGACACCTGCATTGTCGATGAAATACCATTTACTGCTTCGTCAGACACCTGCGTTGTCAATGAAATACCGTTATGTTCCTCAAGACAATCTTCTTCTGAATGTCTATCATTCATTTCTTTTAATTTCATCCTTGCCAGATAGTAGTTCTTCAACTCTGTATTGATGCAACGTCCTAATTTTCAAGTGGCTTTCATCATTAGTACGTGTTTTAATAATGGATATTTACTTTTGAACTAATTTGTTAGAGGTTCTTTCAGTCATTAACGATGTACTATCCTCCAATATAGTATCTTTCAAGTTCATCACAGCCAGGTAAGTTGAAATCTTAATCTGTTTCAAGTAAGTCTTCCATGAACATGGGCATAATGAGTGAGCGCGTATTCCTAAGGTACGCCGGAATATAAGAAATAGGTGCTAAATTTATTAAGTTTTAACATTCTCAAAGCCCTATTTAGGAACTTTTTTATGATTGTCAAATAACATGTAAATCCCCCATCATTATTCATCTCTGTTTTAATGGGACAGAGAAGTCCTATTTTACTCTGTTTTAAAGCTCCATATAAAGCAAATTTATAACAATTCCATCAAAAACTCCAAGTATTGTATATTATTCTGATTAGTTGTATCGAAATATAGTGTAACAATTTTCCAAATAGAATAAAATACTAATGTAGACTTCATTACCGTTTTAATTGCTGAAAACTTATCAATATTTTGGTGTGGACAATAGTTATCAAATTTTCCGAAGGTTATATTCATTCCAACAATTTTTGTAAGAGTACGTTTTGGAAAAATGAAAGTTGAAATTAATGCTAATTTGGATGTATAAAAGTATTGTTCTTTTTTATTCAATTTCTTTTTATTGTGGCTTGAAAAAAAGAAATGATAAGGGAGTATTTATGACTGACAGAGTGTGGGGTCGGATTGCAGTTGGGCCGTTTGGTGACCTAGATTCAAGTTCACTGCCTTCGCCGTACACCACTCTTGTAATATTAAGACCCGTGATGGAGGCGAACACTAATGCATGTGGATTACCATGGAAGCGTTATCCCTATTGCCTTTTAGTCCCCAGATATCTGTTAGCTCTTTATATCATTTATGAAATGGTCCACAACACTTTCTTAAAATGAAGCTGCGTTTTTCAATATAAACGGCCTCTTAGAGTTAATATAGCTTGTAAAACAACATTCAAAAATATCTACGATATGCATTTCAGTAGCTATAATCATTTGTTTATTACACTTTACCACCAATAAAGCCATTGACTTTGAATAGTCGACTATTCACACAAATTCCATCGTATCCTTTTGAATATGATAGGCTTGTAAATATTAAAAAAAAAACCAATGAACCTGACTTTATGTTCTCATATTTCAGGTAATTTAACACTAAGTCTGCAGATGATATTGATAGTACGTGTTTCGCAAGGTCGAACAATAATAATGCAATATTTAAAATTACGGTTTTTTGTAATTTTGAAGATTGGTATACTTTTATTCAGATATTTAAATCTGTTGGTATTCAATGGTATACTTGTTTTCGCATTTGTATTTTATAGAAGGCATGAGCTACAATATAAGTGAATTGAAATTATGAAAAATAAATATCCATATAAAAAGAAATTTAAGTGATCTTAATATATAAAAGGCTCACTATGAATTAACTGTTCATAAACTTATTATTTTTCTTAAAATTTACTATAAATCTGATGATATGTACGACTATATCTAAAATAGGTACCAAACAACAAATTATCCAAATATTTCAGCTTTTAATTAAACACAAAATTTCTTAGTTGTACAAGTAATAAAGGTAAAAAGGAGAGCATTTGCACTGAAAAACTGATATTTCTTCAGGTTCTAACCTGAAAAAGAGGTTAATATATAATTCAATCTATATGAACACCTGTGTCTCTGACGAGTCAATGGCAAAATATAAACATTTGCAAACAAATTTTAACCTTTTCGACTAGCTTTATTAGAGTTTAAAGTTTCTGATGTCACAGAAAAAATGTCATAAATAAAATTTGCATTTTTACTTATGAGTGCAGTGTTGGCACTCATATTTGCTAAGTTTTTTTCAAGATTTTCTCCAAATATTTATATTTTAGAGATATTGATTATTTTTCTATCACCTTATTTATATATGTTATTGGTAATAATTTTAGAGATATAGACCTAAACACGATCTTAACAATACTGACTTAGTTTCCAAACATCGTACAAATAGAAGTACGGTCTTTTCAACTCAGGAGCAATAGTGCTTCAAAACGCACATTCTTATATATTAACCATTTTTTTAGCTATATGTAAGATAAAGTGTTGTGTGTTTATTACACCAAATGTTGTTAAGGATATATTGAAATGAAACTTCTTTCATTTATACTGGTTGTCATTTTAGTCATTTTTTAGATCTAGCAGACTGATTGACTATATAGTGCTAACTGATTGTAAAAACGGTCAGACAAACAAACCAGAGAGGCGGGCACATGGTTATTATCAATGCAGATTTGCATGATGACAAATATCAAAACATCGGATCTTAAATATCTGTGATATTATACCTATGTTGTTGTTTATATATATATAGCAGATGGTGCCAACCTTTGGCCTGGGAACCATACGAGGCTGTTTGAAGGATTATTTGTGGCTCTCAATAAATATAACTTCTATACCTTTTTTGCATTCCTTTTAAATACTTATTTAATTGCGGTTTGCGAAACATTTACAACTTTGAAAAATGGTTCGGATTGTTAAGAGGCTTGGCCACTCCTGATATATACCTATACTATAGTAATAATATTAGCATTACAAAACCATTGATGGAAAAACATGAACATCATAGAATTATATTTATTGAAATAATATTGAACATCAACATTTTAAAATTATAATAAGAAATAGACCATCCTCACAAATATAAACCAATCTAATGACTCCAACACCAGTATGCCAAGATGTTTGATACGGTCTGAATATAATAGTCACTAGACTCAGACGATTCAAGAGTATGCATGTAATTAATCTTTTCACTAAAAAACTTACATTTTTTTTTCAAAATAATGTAAAGTACTGATGATTAGAAAGTTACAATAAGTTTTAATTGCCTATTTTGAAATATCATTTCGATTTCATTAAACAATAGCTCAAAATAGAAAAAGAATTTTTTTAATTTTTGTTCTAAATTAGATGATTTATTTTAATTTTTAAACATCTCTTATGGTCATAGAACACTTTTTTTTGGCTATTGGTTGTCAAGCAATTCAAAAATACTACAAGTACGATTAAAACTTCTTATAAAATGGATTCTCTTTGACTGATTATTGATTAATATTGAAATATGACATAGAGAAAGCATCAGAGTTTGAACTCTCTTAATTAATATTTTCTTGGCCAGGACAATCAACTTAATAAAAAGTGGGACTGAACTGTGACCTGCACAGGCAGCCATCTATAGTAACCGTCAGAGATATCCCTTTGAGTAATAAATACTCCTGAATATTTGTAAGCAATTGACATTTTGTTTCCATTAAAGGTTACAAGGAGGTAGGAATGCTAGGTTGAAGAAGGGGTGATCGCTAACAAGTATCCTGAGGAATTCCATTCTATTGCCTCATTCCTCAATTCTGCCAACCGTCAGGAAACATGGTTATCAATTTTCCAAACAATATGGATTTAGATGAGAAATTTAATTAATTTTTTAATTAACTGGTATTGAAATTAAATATATTTAATTAACAAAATAAATGTCAAATTTACAGTAGAATTCAATTCTATATTTTTTAAATTATAATTGTTTCAGTTCGCTAACAAATGTTACAATGTGAACAATACTACAGTTTGTTTTAACTGTATTTCTTCTTTGAAATAAGCCTTCTTGATGAATAATTATGGACCTTGGTACGGTGTTCTAATTAAAATTTGAATTTAATTTTTTTAGTTTTTATTTAAAAACATTAATAGTAATAATAATTGGAAGATTTACTACTTTTTGCATTCTCTAGGAAGCACTATAAGCATATAAGTGATGCACAGTGGCCAGGAATAAATGATGTTCCTTATGTCAGACAAATTAATACATCACTTTGAAAAAAAGAGTGACATCGAATCAAAGTACTTATCTAAAATGTAAACGATGTATGTAGACACTCAGTAGTATGTATTAATAGTGCAAAAAAAAGTTACTACTGCTTATTGTTCAGTTTGCTCATCCACTCTCTCACGTTAAAGTTAATAATTGAAGTTACTTTTCAGGTAATATGATAAGTTCTTCTAGTAGCTGTCAATAATTCTATAATGTATTACACACAGAGATCGATCTCACGCTGTGCTCTTGTTCTCATTCTTATTCTTAGGTGTGTATGCTCTTATTCCTCTTTACTCTATTCTTGTGTGAGAAATATTCAGAATCTGACTCTTTAAATTTAGATTGATTCAATTTTGATGAAATTTGTGCTCCATCCTCTGATTTATCTTACTCTTTTAATTCAGCAGTGTCTTTCACTGCTTTTTTGAAGAAGACTTCATGTCTTCTAGAGCACTGCTATTGTTTCAATCAAAGAGAACTCTATGTGAGGCATATTATTTTCATTGAAATATATGTATCTGTTAATCATAATTTATGTGAACAGTCTATACAGCTTCTTTCCCTTACATATCAACAGTTTATACGAGAAAAATATATTCTTTTAATCTTTCATCCTTGTCTACTAGTGGTAAAATCTTAAGCTCGAGTCCGAGTTCAAAATTTCGGGCCAGGTCAGGTCTAAAATGTCAATTATTACATTCGGGTCGGGTCAAGCCCAGACTTCTCCTTTGGCTAACTTCTCTGTTAAACTAATGAAAGTTTATTATAAAATAAATAATTCGGGAAAAACAATTGACCGTGATTTGCTTGGCTGGTGGAGAATTAAATCCAACATACGAGTATACCGGGTAGACAATTTTATTTCTATTGTCTACCCAGATTAGGAAATCAATAATTCCATGTTTCCTCAAATACTTCATGCTAACTTTACTAAAGTAGCATATTTCAAATGAAATTCTGTCATTTATTGCATTAAGTGGGCCTACATTTTTGATAAAAGTTATCATCTATGATGACTCTAGATATACATTTAACAGTGATCCAGACCTTATCAGGACCCACATCACAGCATTTAGAAAGATTATATTTTACTAAATATTACTTAGATTTACTCCTTCTCCTTTTCTATCATGCTCACACTTTCGTGAAACGTAACTCAGTGCAAAATTTCAACTCTATTTTCTGACTGAAGTTGTAATGTTTTCTCCCTTTATACTCTACTTTATTTTTCTTTGAAATCATATAAACCAAAAAAAAAAAAATGAAAAAAAATGTATTCTGTTTTCTTGTTGGAAATTTAGTGATGTAATTTATAAAATTGTGATAAGTTATCTACATGTTCCAATTAAAACAAGTTGAATGAACCAGACACATCAATATGAATCCTTTTAAAGAGACATCAAATCTTACTCTCTTCATCTTTTAGGCAATTTCAGCATTTCTTGTTACCTTGAATACAAGCATTACATTTCTCATAACTTTGTGAGCCTTGAGAGGTTTTATAATAAAATGGATCTTCCTTAAGGCTTCATTAACTTGATGTTTTAATCCTAGCTAGACTTCTGCAGTTATACAACCCAATTTCCTGTTTTTATTGGAATACATAGTTTTCATTTATTAGGTATTGTTACTCATGAAAGTTTTTACAACAAGACATGATCTAGAGATTTAGAAAAGTCTATATCAAATACTTCAGACTTTTTATCAAAACTAGAAAATTTTATTCTCTTAAATACTTTTTTTGAAATTATTTTCTTTTTAAATCTGAAATATAAAGCTCATCTTGAAAATCTAAGGGAAACAACTAAATTCTTCTGTGAAGCGAAACAACACTCTTCCTGTTTTGCAATTTCTAATAGAAGTTCATTACCTACAATGACCCGCCGCTCAGTTGACCAATGTTTCTTATCATATCCTTAAGTAGGTGCGCATGATACTATGCGTTATTATCTAACAATCACACTTTCTGCATTTCCTGTAATATCTGACCTTATTCCAGAAAAGACTTAATATTTTCGAGTCACTTCTTTTTATTTTCCGTTTCGTTTTCACGCTTCATTACACAACTAGGTTTCTTTCTAAAACATAATCTGGTGATGTGTTCTTTTAAACTACAGCAATGCTAACTTTGATAGGATCAGTTCATTTTCTATTTATAGAAAGATTTCCTCCCCTTCTTCCTACTATTTTGATTATAATTATTATTGTTCATAGTTAAACATTTCTTCTTATAATTGTCGGCGCCTTAGAATAATTAGATCAATGTTTTTTATTTGTACCTCTTGTTGAACTTTTGTATACATTTTTTCCAGCATTAATTGAACAATTTTGTTTTTCAATTGTAAAATTACAGAATTTTAGTCAACAAATATGTAGATATGCACCAGTATACTTCAGTTACCGATCTAAATTATTTCATGCTTTGATAGATAAGAAAGTGGATTCTTCTAAGATTAAAACATTATATATGAAAGAAGATATAGTAAATTTGATATAGTTCTATATAAACCACCATTTGTATTTCCAATAGGGACCTCTACGTTACCAGTTTGCAACAATACACTTATGGTTAAATTATTTAAATACTCCAATAATGAGCTCGACGACAATATGAAATTAGTTAAGGAAATGTAGTTGATTTGATTTTAATTATTAAAGGATGAAATATAACATGGATTAAATGTGTTTAATTCATGTCGTTATTGTTAATTTTGCACACGAGACATAAAGATATGTTAGCATTCTCTCTTTTCTAAATACAAATTCACTAGGTGGTAAATGATTTACTTATTGTAAATGGTAAAAACTTATTTAGCTTATTTTACTTTGTAGTTGAAGTGAAAAAAACATTTTTCGACTTATTTAGCAGAAAAAGAAATTTAACTAACTATGAAAAAAATATTGAACTGAGTTCAAATTTTAGTGCAAAAAAAATGAATCAGTTTTTGCTTCATGAAAAGTAAAATAGACAAAAACTGCTATGGAAGAGAAAAACCAAATGCTCAAGAGATTTAATTAAATAGCTTTGGGTTAAACACTAAGCCAACAAGAAGTACTCCTTAACAGGAGGACAGGAGCTGACTTCTAACTTTAAGATAAAAACTACGAGAGAATTCAATATTTTGAAGGAATTGTCAAAGATATCTAAGAAAATTTAAAAAATTACTTCTCGAGTATTGAAAATTAAAAAATATTGGTTTCATCTAATTTGATTAAACATGGAATAATATTTCCATTAAACTTGCTTTCTTCATCAAGTATATTAAATTAACTCTTCAATTACAAGTCTATAATATTGAAATCAATTTTTAATTTATAGTATTGCCACATGGAATTTAAAACTAATAAACTAATATAGTTAAGTTGTTTTTGTGTAGTGTGTAACTACAGCTACATAATTTGTTTTGGAATATTAGGTAAGAATTTTATAAATTTCGTTAGCTATTCAAAGAGTGTAGGTTATTTTCAATTAAGTCATTAAGGTGATTCAAATTTATTCTTTAAAAACTGCGCACTATAAAATCATCTTAATTTTCCAGTGCCACTGAAATAATTAGTGAAATATATATTAAGAAACTATTGTAAAAAATTAAATTGATTTCTTTATATTAATTAGAAATTTAATTTCTATTTTATTAAATATCAATATTTCAATGAAAAACGTTAAATTATTTAGTTTAGGTCTGTTAAAATAAAATTTCAAGAAATCGAATGAAATTGAAACTATCAACTCTTAATTTAATATTAAAAATAGCATTTAAAACTATAATTAATTAAATAATATTAAAGTTGTACTTTATAATTCCATGTTTTATTTTCATTCACTATTTATACGAAATATAAATTTAAGAAGTGGAATTTTGTTGGAAATTTGTAAATTAAATTTTTAACAGATATAAAACAGAAAGTGTAAAACAGAGGAAGAAAAGGATATCTTCAAAATCGAATGGGTTATATTCACTAATTTTCATTCTTGGCCTCAATTAGTACTGATTGGTGCAATGTTGGTGCCGACACTGCATGTTGGCACCAGCATTGCATTTTTTAGATCATATCTACGTAGAAAATAAGTATTACATTTAATCCAACTTGATAATATAAATAGATTAGAAAAAAGTGCTTTGCATTTTTTTCATTTAACAATAAACTGTCAAAATGATATAAAGTTTATTTTGTACCAGTGACCTTAACAATAAATGTGTGTAATTAGCGATCATTTCATACGGACGCGTCTTTTGTAAGAAGTCATATCTCCGTACTATTTCCGATCACTCTGACGACCCTCTTGTCTATTTCAAAGTGCGCTGCTATTAAGCCAAATCATAACGTTAAATAGGCCTTGAAAATCTCTCAGTGAAGATCGTTTTAGACTGTGTAAAACTGTAGGAGATAACTGTAAATTATCACTGTAAAGTAGTTGGATAATAATTTCTGAAATATTTAATCATCTGTAGCTGTTTAGCTAATTTTATGATTTCATATAAAATACCATAATGTCTCTATCTTCTTTTTTGACAAAACAGTTCTTAAACCGTCCTCTTAAAAGGTGCTATTTCTTTGTATAATTTTATTATGAAAGCTTAAACGGTAAAACCTGTGTCGTATTTAGAATATTTCAGAACCAATCACGGTTTTAGGATGAGAGGTTGCAGTAGCAGTCCCACAAGGAACTTGTGCGTTCGTTAAGTTGAACATTGGCTCTTTTTGTGATACCACACAATGAAGATTGATTGTACATTGGGAGTCCTACATTTTGCCTCCTACCCTTGCCTCAAGTGTATTTAGAGTAGAGATCTCTAAAGGGTATCTGATATCCTACAGGCACGGGACTGACGGTTTAACGTCCTCTTCTAATGACGAATTACTCAGATTTATTCACCTCCCACGTAAATAAATCGAGAGCCAGTGTAGGTATAGAACCGCGTAGAGTTCAGAGGCGAGCCCGTCGCCTTGGCTAACCTGGCCCCCGTAGTTAAGGAAATATCATGTCCTCCTGATGGTTCTTCTTCAGTAATCCTAAAATTTGCCAAACCCACGTGAATTTAGAGTAGTGAAAATCAGCAGTCAGAGTAAGAATGGAACCCGGATCTGCCAGTCCAGCGACGAGGTTGCATACCACTGGGTGTTAGAATAAGACATAACATGGTTTAATTTTCACCTGTCGGCTCCTTTATCTGAGGGAAGTGACTTTTTCTTCCGTTTCTCGTCACTGGTTCATCAGAATAAATGATGAATTAATGTTTCTTCCGATCAAGATAAAGTACCTTCAGTATACAAGGGATATACAAAAGAATTGATTGTTAAGTATTAGTTGTCTCACTGATTATTTCATATTTTAGTTACTTTCGTCAATTGTTCTGTAAATATAGTATTACAAAGGAGAACATAAATTATCAGCTCTCTCTTTTGGATTAAGTCAAATATAATTAGCTCAATACATGTTTAAGAGAGAGAAGCATTGGTCGGTGAACTACTTTGATATGGTAGACCAGAGGAGACAAAACCCTTACCGCTTCTATTTAAAATCAAATATGCAGAGACTATTCTTTGAAAACAGTCTTGTTGAGAATAATTTAAATCCAACCTCAATAATACATTCATATGCATCAATGAGTATACACAAGCAGAAACTTAAAGTACTCTATTATAAACAAAGTGCATAATTTGTTTAAAGAAAAAAATATAAAAATCAATTGATATTTCAAAGAGATGAATTGTTAAAATTTTAAACGGATGGATGATTAATCCGTTCAAAGCATTAACATAATATTTTTTGACAATGCTAGTCTATCTGACAAGTATAGCAGTAATATATTCTGTTTGTTACAAGGAGCGCATAGGAAAATTGTTATAACAACTGAAGTATAATACTAATTCTGTTGTTTATTTAAGAAATATATTATTTGGTTTTGGGTAAATATTGATTTATTTTATTACAAAATAATAATCATAATTAATTATGAATAGCTAAATAATACTTATATATTTTATTACTATAAAACAAATTATATGAATATAATATATTGTCAACTATAAGCTCTACCGGTAAACACCAAATTAAAAAAGAAACAATAGACCTATTTGGAATGAAATATAAAGATTTTGACTGAAGAAGCACAGTAGGTTGAACGTTCATTTCTGGATTGGTAGACCCAGCAATTGATCTTACTCTAGCAATTGATTTTATCGCGTAGAAGATACAATATATAAAAATTATATTTTTATACAATTATAAAAATAAATACAATATATTTTTGGGATATATATATATATATATATATATATATATATAAAAATTGAATGCCAGATTAGATATTGAAAAAGACGAGCCATTCCCTGTTACGTATTACTTTGGGCAGTTCTTATTGGTTGTGGGTGTTTTTTCGTTAAACACGTTTCTCCTTAGCACACTCTGTCTGCCCGGCCGCCTCAGCCTTCACTCGAGGAGAGGGCTCGCAGTCCCTACTTAATTTTCCAATAGAGTTGGATGAAGGTCTTGGCGTCCTCGTGTACCTTGGCTTGGAAGTGTACCTCGTCGAACTCGGTGTTTACTATGGGCTTAGTGGATTTCATTAGATACTGGTTGTTGGTGTTTTCTGTAGATTCTATTGTTGTGGGTGTATGTAAAACCTTTCCCCGTCGGTTTCCTAACACGCTTGGCCGCATCCGCCGTCCTTACTGGAGAGGGCTCGCAGTCCCTACTTTAATTTCACAGAGGGCAGGAATGGCATAGGCGTCCTCACGTAGAAGAATTCCTCGTAAGAACCTGGTCCGAGCTATGGGCATTATGAGTTGAAGTTGAGTGTGTGTGTGGCGTTTGTCATTAGACCCCTTTACTGCAGTGTTTTCTTGAAGAATGCGTGGCGCCTTCCTCGTGTCGTTGCGACCGGTTTCGACCGTTCCTCGGTCATTCTCAAGCTGGTGGGTGTAGTTCCTGGCTGGATTGCGTTATTATATGTTGAATGCCAGATTAGATATTGAAAAAGACGAGCCTCGTCTCGTCTTTTTCAATATATATAAATCTAAACTTCATCAGGATTCGATCAGTTCTTCAGTTTCAAATTAAACTCTCATTGCCAACGTTTCGGTTTTCCGACCTTTTTCATAGGCCTACAAAACAGAGGAAATATAAGATATAATTCAATCATTCAAAAATCAAACATATATAAAAAGTGCAATTAGTTACAAATAAGAAATTACAATAGAAATTTTGACAATAGGCTAGTAAGAGAACTTACAGAAGTATAAAATTTTGAAAGAGAGAAACTAAGTATTAGATCAAAGATTATTTTTTAATTAGACTATTACATCTTTGCAATTAGAATTTAAAAGTACTGATGTGAAGCTAAGTTTTAGTGATTACCATAAATCTCCTATGTTTTGTGACCTTTTAAAGAGAAATAATAACCAAATCAAGAGCTCAATGCTGAAACAAAAAAAAAAAAACGCTGATTATGAGCAGAAATAACTAGGGGATTGTGAACTTATTAAAGGTAAAGAATTCAAATTGAAAACATAACTATTTGTGATTAACTCTTTTAAAATTAAGATTATTATATATTCAGGTCAAAATCTCTGTTTTTATGTACACTTGCAAGGCAGACAAGTGTTGTACTGAAATAGAGAAGGTAACAAATAAATTGCAAAATACCACACTATTAATAGTGCGGTGTAGATGCACTGATATTTTTTGCCATAAGTTAAATGAATTTCATGGAAGGTTAAGCCGAAGAGTTGTTAATAAGTTTTAAAAATGGCGTAAATAAATAAAAAGGGATTGAATTTTAAAAGAAGTAAATGACAGTTATTGTCTTATAAAGTTATCATTTAAACATAGTGCGTTTATATGGTTGAGAGGAAAGGGATACTCGAATGGTTTGAATGAAGTGCAAGTGGTTTTATTAACTCTTAAATATCAGAGCTGTGTAGTAGAGAGAGAGCTAAGTTGGCTGACGAGGGGCGGGTGGTCATAAAAGGCAGGCTGTAGGTAAAGGGATAGGGCACCGTGGAAGTAGAGGTGGTATGGTCTTGGTGGGGGTGTAATAACAGTGGATGCGAGTTGAAGGGAAATATAATCCAGGCTGGTTATGGAAGGGTTGGACTTAAGTTAGACAGACACGACTCTCCCTTTGCCCTAGCTCCCGGCCTGACTAGCCCTTACTTAACTCAATCTGACAATTAGAAGATGCAATTACTTCGCTGCACCCCTCCTTCCACTGCCTCCACTCCGGTCGACTCACTGTCAAATGTGACACCACCATACACCATCACCTTAATCCTCTTAACTAAACAAACGTATCACAATACCCTCTACATGCCTTCTCATTACGTCAACATATTATCAGTCCACATGTATCTTTTAATTATATTTATTTAACAGAACCATTAAAAATTTCTTTTTAACAATGTTTACAATTTAAATATATAGTTTACTTAAATTACATCTCTATAACAAAAAACGTATTTAATACTTTAAGTAATAAACCATAATTCAAACTTCATATGTGTTTAATAAATTTTTTTAACTTCTATTGCATGAACAGTTACTATTATTAAAACCTAGATATTTTATCGGATCTAAAATGACACTAAAGACCTCAAATAAGTTGTGCTTGACCTATTAGAAAAAGTAAATATATTTTGTCAATGTATAGATTTGTATGTATTTTATTATATATTTTGTCAATTGTAAATGTAAGTTGTAAATTGAATTAAGAGAAGGACATCATGAACTATGTATTATATCAGGGCTAGATATTGTATCTCTGATCTCATGCAGGGCCTATACTAAGAGTAAAGGATAATAAATCAAGATTCATTCTGCTTAATACGAAGTGAATCTAAATATCATTAAGTCTACTGATTATTTTATAAAGATATTAATTACAAACAATGTTCTCTTAATGAATTTAGAATCTATGATCTATGAATTGAAATAACATTTTAATTGTAAACTGAAATGTCGCATGTAAGAGTTTTTTTTTAACCTAAAATAGGGGTGAAATGATATGTGTTTTCATAAAGTACATATTAATATATTTGTTCTTAATGTAGAATAAACATTATTTTTTAAACACTGTTATGATAAACTACAACAAAACTACGAATAGAAACATTTCCTATGAAAAAGAAATAAAGATTGTAAGTTACTGTGAGAGATGCTCCTTTGTATCCATGTAATTTGAGTTGTGGTATTAAAGTCTTTGAAATTATTATGAAAATGTATCGTTTTTAAATTTCTGGATGAGAAATATGGAATATAGGTGCATGATACTATCCACTAAAATTTGACAATGGGCAGATGTACTTGAGTCATTTGACTATGGGCGGATGTAGTTCAGTCATTTGACGGTGGGCAGATGTAGTTGAGTCATTTGACGATGGCAGATGTAGCTCAGTCATTTGACGATGGGCGGATGTAGTTCAGTCATTTGACGGTGGGCAGATGTAGTTGAGTCATTTGACGATGGGCAGATGTAGTTCAGTCATTTGACGATGGGCGGATGTAGTTCAGTCATTTGACGATGGCAGATGTAGCTCAGTCATTTGACGATGGGCGGATGTAGTTCAGTCATTTGACGGTGGGCAGATGTAGTTGAGTCATTTGACGATGGCAGATGTAGCTCAGTCATTTGACGATGGGCGGATGTAGTTCAGTCATTTGACGGTGGGCAGATGTACTTGAGTCATTTGACGATGGGCAGATGTAGTTCAGTCATTTGACGGTGGGCAGATGTAGTTGAGTCATTTGACGATGGCAGATGTAGCTCAGTCATTTGACGATGGGCGGATGTAGTTCAGTCATTTGACGGTGGGCAGATGTAGTTCAGTCATTTGACGATGGCAGATGTAGCTCAGTCATTTGACGATGGGCGGATGTAGTTCAGTCATTTGACGGTGGGCAGATGTAGTTGAGTCATTTGACGATGGCAGATGTAGCTCAGTCATTTGACGATGGGCGGATGTAGTTCAGTCATTTGACGGTGGGCAGATGTAGTTCAGTCATTTGACGATGGCAGATGTAGCTCAGTCATTTGACGATGGGCGGATGTAGTTCAGTCATTTGACGGTGGGCAGATGTAGTTGAGTCATTTGACGATGGCAGATGTAGCTCAGTCATTTGGCGATGGGCGGATGTAGTTCAGTCATTTGACGGTGGGCAGATGTAGTTGAGTCATTTGACGATGGCAGATGTAGCTCAGTCATTTGACGATGGGCGGATGTAGTTCAGTCATTTGACGGTGGGCAGATGTAGTTGAGTCATTTGACGATGGCAGATGTAGCTCAGTCATTTGACGATGGGCGGATGTAGTTCAGTCATTTGACGGTGGGCAGATGTAGTTCAGTCATTTGACGGTGGGCAGATGTAGTTCAGTCATTTGACGGTGGGCAGATGTAGTTCAGTCATTTGACGGTGGGCAGATGTAGTTCAGTCATTTGACGGTGGGCAGATGTAGTTCAGTCATTTGACGATGGGCGGATGTAGTTCATTCATTTGATGAGGCTTAAATGAAGTAAATGCAATCAGACAGTGGAGTACAAATGTTTTCCAAAAAGATGACAGGCAAAAGAGTTAAAAACTTTAATTAAGAATTAATGCACTCAAGTATAATATTTAGCAAAATACTAATTTTATTATTAAAAAAAATTTATGACTTACATCAGTATATATCAGATACAATTTTTATTATAACAAATTCTCAAAACAAAATTATAAGTGGATTTGGAAAAACACTTCGTTAAAAATTTGTAAACACTAGAAGAAAACTTTTAATTATTTAGCAATTGAGTGATTTAAATGTAAGAAAAGTCTAGCTCCATGGGCATCCATGTATAAATCTTTCAGAATGCTTTACAGAACACTCATATGTGGCGCGAATTCCATTTTCTCTGAATTTACTTGTTGAAATCTATGAAATACTAATTAATGTCCTTGACATGCGAGAATATTACAGTATTTTCCTCTGTAAATATGAACGCATTTCATGTTCCTGTACTTTCTGAGACCAAAGAACCTTCTTCATATTTACTTGCTATATTAAATTTATATTCAAATAGAAATACATACAGTTACCTGAACATACATGAACAAATGATATCAGTATTGGTTTTGTATGAGTTTAGTATTACTTCTATGCGTAAGCGACATTGAATTAAAGTCAAAATTTAATTGTTGTTGACTATTCTGATTTATGTTTACTTATATTAAAGTTGAAGTATACCACTACAATTGTTTTCCCTAACAAAGTACAGGTTTTCTATTTGTATCAGAAGGAGTTAGTGCTAAGTTAAAATGTGGATATTTCTATCAAATACAATGATATATCTAAAGAAAAGAAAACGTTTTTGTTATTTATCTGACAGTGATATCCCGGTGTAATTTTCCTTAATACAACAACAATTGCTAAGTGCTTCTAACTGTAGTCAGCACACAAATCTTGTGTACATATTAATATCAGTAAATTAATTCGTAAAGTTCTTTATGTTTGACACTGTTTAAATATTTTATGCTTTCAAAGAATTCTTACAATATTTTTTCTAAATTTACACATAGGTTTCATTAAGGTAGTAATATCTTTTATAAATTTCTTGTAATACCAGAGTAAGCTTAGGAAACTTGTTTCCTCTTTTCATGTTTTTGTAATTGGATATTTTGGTATTGGTCTAATTTTATCTGAGTTACGTTTTACATCTTCTCGTGAAGCAACCTGATAGAATAGTATAACTAAGTTACTTCTTTCCTGAGAACTATGTTATGATAAGTCATTTATGTTATGATTTTAAACTTTAATTTCTTTACTACTTAGTATACTTTTATGATTTTTGAGTGTCTTGTAGACTTTCACTATGACAACTAATTGTCTGAATGATTTTGGACGACATTTTTTATACCAATTTTGTTCACAGACTAGTTTTTAAACAGAATGGCATTCTGAATAATTTAAAAGTATCTTTCTCTCGGACTATCGTTTAATATTTTTTCCTGATAGATACCTGGTAATTAAGCTATTGTCCAAGGTATTGACATTTACCTAGCTTGTCTAATAACTCCGTGATATTTTAGACCAGGTGTCGGTCGTCGAGAGTGTTTTCATGTAATTTCCAATAGTCAAAAATCACTCTTCAGTTTTACTTTCCCAGTGAATCTACATTTTTTGCACCATTAAAAGTAGTATATTTTAAGATTGTTAAGTTATAAAATTGTTTTATAATATTTACTATATGTCTTTCTATCTCTTTTTTTTATTTTGGAGTATATAACGATATAAGATTTGGTAAAAAAATGGAATTTTATCTTTGGTCCTTATTCCTTGTTTTATTTTATTAGTTAATTTAAACTAATTTTTCTTTATATGGAATATATCAGCATATATTTTTCTAGCTTATGAACATTTAATTTTCCTAATTTGTTCCTATTACCCATTCCAATTACGAAATAATTAAATTTACTTTTTTTATAATCTCTAAAATTTAAATTTGATTCTTCATGTATTGTCAAAAGAACTTATTTATTTCCACTATTAGAAATGCTGGCAATATTTTTGTTTCCATATGTGCATTTTTAACGATTCAGTATGTTTCATACTTTTCAATATTTACGATACCTTTAGCTATTTCCGCAGCATTAATTTTTATGTTAGACATATATTCTTTCCCGTTTTATACATTCTCAACGTTTAATTTAATTACTTGTTCTGCCTCGGGTAGAATGAAAATTTGTTTTCCTTTATTACAGTACTCGTTTTTATTTGTTTTCTTATTGCTATTCTCATTTATATTTACGTTATATACATTATTGCAGTTTCTTTGTGGAGGCACTTAATAAATTTCACACTAAACATATCCTTTGTGAAATATTTCCGTTTGCTCAATTCAATTATTCTATTTATAGATGCATATGCAATGCAATACTATATTATTATCGTGAAATATTTTTCTCATTTAACATGTAAAAATTGGAATTCAAATACAATTGTCTTTTGCAAGACAATAATGTAGTGAATTGACTCCACATAGTAGGTTGCAGCTAATTAATTTAGGATAATATTATTTGGTGACATTAAGAGTAATGAGATATTTTAGCTATATATGTACAATTAATATTTTAAATTTGTGTATGAAAAAATTGGATGTCTTAAGATATTATATGTGTGATTTTATTCCACTGTGTTTGTTTCGAAAGAAATTACCATTTCTATTATTTTAAGGGTGTATTTCTTTGTTTCTCAATCGTTATTTTTTAATTTAATCATCTTCAGTTTTATTAAGTAAATACGGAAAATTGTATTAGGTTTTTCCGGAAAATACCTATAAATAATCGTGGCAGCGTGTTAAGGCTTTGTGGAGGGACGCCTGGTTGTTCTCCTCGCTCTGTGGAATCCCCTTGACGCTCAGTATAAGCCAGAGCACTCTACATGTAATTAGGAGTTTACATCTGCTTTTTTTTTTACTAGCCGTTGGCATGGAGCTCTCTTTGATCTCGCAAAGTTGAGCAAGAAGGGCGGTAAGATTTTTGAGTGTTTGGAAGAACTTTATGGAGAGTATTCTCTGACGGAACCAACCGTCATCAAGTTGTTAAAAAGGTTTCGGGAGGTCCGCGAAGAGCTGAAGGATGACCCTCACCCAGGGCTCCTCCACATCAAGTTTTGAGGGAAATGTTGAACTAATTCGAGCTTGTGTTCTTAAAGACCGCAGATTGACTGTTACACTGATAGCTGAAGGTCTACCGATCTCTAAAAAAACAAATTTTTGAGTAAAAGACTTCAAATGAAAATCGTTGCAAAGCTCTTGACTCTAGAACAGATAGCAAGCAGGGTTGGTTACTGTGAGGATTGGTTGGAAGCGGAAGAAGAGCGGAACTTTCTCAACCGGGTCATCACTGGAGATGAATATTGGTTTTATGAATCTCAAAGCAAGGAGTGAAAGTAAGCAGGGAACCCAAGAACAAAAAAGTCACGAAAGTCACGGTCTAATGTGAAGGCAATAATAATTGTTCTCTTGAATTGTCGGGGGATTGTTCACCAGGAATTTGTTCCTCCAGACAGTGAACGATCAGACAGTGAACCAAAATTTGTACGTCTAAGTTTTATGACGTCTCAGAGCTCGTGTGTCCCGAGTTTGACCGGTTTGGCATAAGAGGGCAGGTGAATCTTTCATCACTTGTTGCTTACGTGCATGAGTTTTGACCAAAGTTCAATCACCTTAACATAACACCCACCTTTACCTCTTTGCAATTTCTTCCTGTTTCTGAAAACTAAAATGGTACTTCGGGAGCAGCACTTGGGGAATGTGGAGAAGCCATGAAGTTAGTAACAACATGGCAACTGAAGAGCCTCACAACTGGAAGACTTTCAGCGATGCTATCAACAATGGAAATGGCGTTGGCAGAAGAGAATATTGTCTCTGAAAGAGTACATTGAAGGGAAACATATTAAAATACCGGTGTAGTTGTAAAATAAAATTATTATTCATCTTTTATAAGTATTATCTGGACAAACTACTTTATACTACTACGTATATTAATGTGATACCATGTTCAGCGTTCTATTACCGTATTGAGTGTTAAGGTAGAAACTAACAAAACTGCGGGTTTGTAGGCGTTACTCTGTCATATTGAAACGTCTCTGAATTATATTGTCTCTTAAAAAACTGTAAATAACGAAAATATTCTTAAACTACTTATAAATATGTTGTTTTTTGTATTTACACTTATAATTTTCTTATTTGTATCATTTTCTTTGTCCTAACTTGAATACATGGATTGTTTTCATTTAGAAATTGTTTGTTAACATGAAGGAGCTTCATTAACACCTTGTAGATGGTTCATTTAGTAGTCATAAAGGTTATATTAATTTTTAAACTACAACTGTTAGTGATAGGTTTTGGTAATGTTCGTAAATTGTTACTGCTGTACCGAAAGTTAGATGACTGAGTATTATCGTCATGCCTTTATTTTTCCAAAGCCTGTTCGTCGGTTAAATGAGTTTAGAATTCTTTCGTAGAATTGGAAAGGCTTTTGTCATGAGGCGGATTAAATTTGACATTTGACAGCAAATAAACATGAATGTACAAATAATTAATGGAGTACTTTTTACAACTCCTACAGTTACCTGCACTCAAAGATTGAGTTTCCTACACTACAAGCTAACATGATATCACAATCGTCGACAATCGATTGAAATTCAGTTGAATTTTAATGTATGACTTGTAGATGTAATATCAAACTAATAGAAATTCAAAAATGACAACATTTCTTTGAAGTTCTAAATCCATTTTGTCGGAATGAACAATCATTGAGCTTGAACAATTTGATAAAACAATTTACTTTTTACGTTTTTATTTTTTGCCAATGAGTTGGATCACTAAATTATGGAATTCAATGGCATTATCGTTAGTTAAGATATTTGGATGAAACGGTACTTAGGACTTTACATAACACAGAATAACAGAATAATATACACAGACATAACTTAGATCTATCCATACAATATTATTTCTTAATTACTTCTTACAATATTTTCATAATTCAAAAAATGGAAAAAGGAAAGAATAGAAATAAATGCCTCAGAGCATTTATTTCTATTGTTTTACTTTTTCAATTGTGGTATAAACTTTTTTGATTGCATCATTTGTTTATTTATTGTGATTTTTCTGTGATTATTACAAGATAAACAATCTGTTAAATGTTAAAAAATTATGTATTGTATAAGCTGTATATGAAGTTTTCTGCATGACTTCATAATAAAAATACCTGAATATGAAATTAACTTGTTTAAATTTACATTCCCGTTTTTTTGTGATAGTAATAATATTGTTTAAATATTTGCTTTTAATAGTAATTTCTAGAGCTACTTTACTGTCTCTAATATAGTAGCTGACAAGCCTATAGTAGTAGGTGACAAGTCTATAGTAGTAGGTGACAAGCCAATAGTAGTAGGTGACAAGCCAATAGTAGTAGGTGACAAGCCTATAGTAGTAGGTGACAAGCCTATAGTAGTAGGTGACAAGCCTATAGTAGTAGGTGACAAGCCTATAGTAGTAGGTGACAAGCCTATAGTAGTAGCTGACAAGCCTATAGTAGTAGCTGACAAGCCTATAGTAGCAGGTGACAAGCCTATAGTAGTAGCTGACAACCCTATAGTAGTAGGTGACAAGCCTATAGTAGTAACTGACAAGCCTATAGTAGTAGCTGACAAGCCTATAGTAGCAGCTGACAAGCCTATAAAAGTAGCTGACAAGCCTATAGTAGTAGCTGACAAGCCTATAGTAGTAGCTGACAAGCATATAGTAGTAGCTGACAAGCCTATAGTAGTAGCTGACAAGCCTATAGTAGTAGGTGACAAGCCTATAGTAGTAACTGACAAGCCTATAGTAGTAGCTGACAAGCCTATAGTAGCAGCTGACAAGCCTATAGTAGTAGCTGACAAGCCTATAGTAGTAGCTGACAAGCCTATAGTAGTAGCTGACAAGCCTATAGTAGTAGCTGACAAGCCTATAGTAGTAGCTGACAAGCCTATAGTAGTAGCTGACAAGCCTATAGTAGTAGCTGACAAGCCTATAGTAGTAGCTGACAAGCCTATAGTAGCAGGTGACAAGCCTATAGTAGTAGCTGACAAGCCTATAGTAGTAGGTCACAAGCCTATAGTAGTAACTGACAAGCCTATAGTAGTAGCTGACAAGCCTAAAGTAGCAGCTGACAAGCCTATAGTTTTAGCTGACAAGCCTATAGTAGTAGGTGACAAGCCTATAGTAGTAACTGACAAGCCTATAGTAGTAGCTGATAAGCCTATAGTAGCAGCTGACAAGCCTATAGTAGTAGCTGACAAGCCTATAGTAGTAGCTGACAACCCTATAGTAGTAGGTGACAAGCCTATAGTAGTAACTGACAAGCCTATAGTAGTAGCTGACAAGCCTATAGTAGCAGCTGACAAGCCTATAAAAGTAGCTGACAAGCCTATAGTAGTAGCTGACAAGCCTATAGTAGTATCTGACAAGCCTATAGTAGCAGGTGACAAGCCTATAGTAGTAGCTGACAAGCCTATAGTAGTAGGTGACAAGCCTATAGTAGTAGGTGACAAGCCTATAGTAGTAGGTGACAAGCCTATAGTAGTAGCTGACAAGCCTATAGTAGCAGCTGACAAGCCTATAGTAGTAGCTGACAAGCCTATAGTAGTAGGTGACAAGCCTATAGTAGTAACTGACAAGCCTATAGTAGTAGCTGACAAGCCTATAGTAGCAGCTGACAAGCCTATAGTAGTAGCTGACAAGCCTATAGTAGTAGCTGACAAGCCTATAGTAGTAGCTGACAAGCCTATAGTAGTAGCTGACAAGCCTATAGTAGTAGCTGACAAGCCTATAGTAGTAGCTGACAAGCCTATAGTAGTAGCTGACAAGCCTATAGTAGCAGGTGACAAGCCTATAGTAGTAGCTGACAAGCCTATAGTAGTAGGTCACAAGCCTATAGTAGTAACTGACAAGCCTATAGTAGTAGCTGACAAGCCTAAAGTAGCAGCTGACAAGCCTATAGTTTTAGCTGACAAGCCTATAGTAGTAGGTGACAAGCCTATAGTAGTAACTGACAAGCCTATAGTAGTAGCTGATAAGCCTATAGTAGCAGCTGACAAGCCTATAGTAGTAGCTGACAAGCCTATAGTAGTAGCTGACAAGCCTATAGTAGTAGCTGACAAGCCTATAGTAGCAGCTGACAAGCCTATAGTAGTAGCTGACAAGCCTATAGTAGTAGCTGACAAGCCTATAGTAGTAGCTGACAAGCCTATAGTAGTAGCTGACAAGCCTATAGTAGTAGCTGACAAGCCTATAGTAGTAGCTGACAAGCCTATAGTAGTAGCTGACAAGCCTATAGTAGTAGCTGACAAGCCTATAGTAGTAGCTGACAAGCCTATAGTAGTAGCTGACAAGCCTATAGTAGTAGCTGACAAGCCTATAGTAGTAGGTGACAAGCCTATAGTAGTAGCTGACAAGCCTATAGTAGTAGGTTACAAGCCTATAGTAGTAACTGACAAGCCTATAGTAGTAGCTGACAAGCCTATAGTAGCAGCTGACAAGCCTATAGTAGTAGCTGACATGCCTATTTTCACTGTTTGAGCAATTTTCTTCTAAAATTTTATTATAATGAAAATATTATAAAAGGAGTTTGAGATAAAGAATATCCTCCTCCCTACACGGATGTATTTTTAGGTTGTGATAGTGCAAAGAAAAGGCTTGACCTGCATGGGTGATTTTTCCCTTATGGCAGGCACTAAGAAGGGCGCAAGGGGTCGGTATGTTTTCTTGGGTCGGCTCCCGTGGGTGGAAAACCTTCTCGATTCTAATTGCTCCTACTTCCAACTCTTACCTACTGACAGTTCATGATCTGATTCAACAAATCTTTAGAATGTTTTAGTATTGTTATTTATTTAATTTTCTTTCTCATTCGCTTATGTTTTTTTTCCTAGTTCAGTTCCATATTTATATCTTTTTAAGAGTTACCACTCCCCACTTACTCATAAGAGAAAGTCGTATATTGTCGATACGACAATAAAATTGTCATATAAATTTTATATCTTGTTTATGACTTTGACAGGGAATAATTTTCTTTTCTTCCAGGCTCGTATCTCTATAGTGAAGAAACACATTTAAACTCCTTAGAATGCCGATTTGTACTCCTCTGACAACTCGATATTATATATCATTGAGGGTTTGCTCTAAGAAATCTTTGTTGTAGTTTGCTTAACTTCTAGAAGTGGTTTCAGGGTGGCACAAGGATTGATCAGCTCATCCCCGAATTAATGTCTACTACTTTTTGTTCATGTCGAGTCATGGCGTGATGACAATTGCTTTCTTCGTTCACTCATATAAGTTTTCACCATTTGTACTGTCTTAAGGGTGAACACCTTTCCTTCTTCATTGTTTTGGACCTATTTTGGTTAGAAATGTTCTACATTGCTAGTATTAATAATAATTGTTAAGAAACATTATTTTCTGAATTCACGTTTATAACCATAAACTTATAATCCGATTTATCTATTTCTATGAATGATATGTTCTGTTATTTCATAGTATAATTTTACCCAATTCGATTTCACTCAAAATTTATCTAACATTTCTGAAAGACAAAAATTACAAATCACTTACATCAGAAAAGAAAAGAAAAGAAAAATATAAAAAGAAAAAAAAAGATAAGAAAAGAAAAAATCACTTACATCAACAACACTTACAAATTACAATCAACAAATTACAAGTATTTCAAGAAAACAACAATCAATTTAAATAATATTATTTCTTTTTCTATAAGGTAAGACAGAGTAGGAATCTATTAACATGAGTTTAATGAAGATAAAAGTAGGAAAACTGGCATTTGTTTAGCTGATGTTAATGTGCACGAATGTTATGATGTCTCATCATATATTTAGGGTGAAATAATAGAAACATTTACAGAATATAATAAAGTAATATATTTTAGATTCACCGTAGCATCACATAAAAGAAGTGTATGTAAGGAGTAAAAAGAAGGAGCAGAAAATGCGATATAAAACAGCTTTTAATATTTTCTGGCTCCAAAAGTTGGCAAAAAAAAGTCATAGAGTGTCAATGGCTGTATCTTTGATTTGTAGAAGTTGACCAGCATCAAATAAAAACCGTAATGTTTGTGGAAAGATGCGAAAAGTATGATGACATCGAAGGCTGTGAAAATGCTTACAATCTGTAGTATTGGTTGAAGCACTAGTGATTAGTAAAGCTTATGGCAATAATATATATAAATACATACAAATGAATCACGCTGACAAGGACTCAGGAAGACAAAGCCTCAGACTTTCTTTTCTCAGACAGTCTCATTTTCTGGAGAATGTGTTCATATCATAAAAACCTGAAAGTTCTCTTGTTTTGCTTCTCAAGTTAATGTCATCTATTCGCAACCATGTCACGTGTTTAAATACTGAAGTTAGACACTTTTTATGTTTCTTCTTATGCTTGTGTAATTTTCATATAGATTTATAAAATATACAAGTTATATATAATTATTTACGTAATAATATATATAATATTATGTATATATAATTATATATATTTATTTAGATTATATATATATATATATATAATTTATATTATTTATATAATTTATATAAAATTAGATAATATTTATATATATTATATAAAATATACAATTATATATGCTTTGAACAATAAGAAACATGGAAAGATATGGAATGTTCTAGAGTTACATACATCATCAGTGTGCTTAGTACTTTTTCTTCTTCTCTTTATGACGGTCGAAACAGAAATTTGAGACATGTGCCGTAGTATTTGATTGTTTCTGTACCTCTATTTATGGTGAATATATCATCGCTGGTATGGACAAAGAAACCAAAAAGCAATTTCCTTTATTCACTTTTTTTTACTATAGTTTAAGACCCAGTCTTTATTTGTTTTAGACTTTCAAAGAGTTTGTATTATTCCTTTACTACTATCTTGAAGTTAGTATCATCATTGATTTAGTGTATCACTAGAAATGGAAGCTTCGTACCTCTTACTAAATACATTCAAAGTCATGTTGGAAATTTTTTTAATGATTTCTACGTGTGTGAGAATGATTGAAAGAGTGACAAAATTTAATGAACATGCTGCAGGCGGCACAACTTATTTATAAAATTGATTTTACAAAGAAACTGGACCCCTAGTGTAAATATGCAGTGTTAGTCTTTAACTATATCAACATTGGAAAGAAAGTTTATGCTTTTTTTGTGTATTTTGGACATTGTTTTCTTCTTTTTCTACTAACAAGTATGAAAAACTTGAATTTTGTATGAGTTGTTTGCGAAAAGATATAATATAGAAGATGTTATTTGTGAAGCAATGTACTGGGTGACTACAGAGAATACTTACTGTAATAAGTTATAGGAGGATAGTACTTATTGGCATCAAGTTGGCGAGAACTGCAATGATGCCATTAGTATGCTGCTGCTTGCAAATGGAGTGTATCCTATGTTTAACACTATTCCATTTTCTGTAAACAAGCCGAAATTTAATTTTAATGTCATTATCAAGATTGCATTAGGCTATTATACTGTCTCATTCTTATGAGTGCTTTCTTCACCAAGACATGCTCTGATTCTGTTACCAGTCTTTTTTTTCTACAATGACGAGTCTATAATGATTAGCTCGCTTATAGAGAAGCAGCTGGTGACCCGATGGTCCCCTGGAAAACATTAGCAACAGCTTAAAAAAAGCAACTGACTTACTGAACTAGTATTTTACATTTTATATATTTCATACATTATAATGTTTTATAGTGTTATTTTTATAACATAGTAGTTATTTATACAATGAACTTTATTAATATATAATTATGTTATATAAAGATTAATTATAACCATTAGTATATCTATTATACTAATGTATTTTTTTCTAATAAATTTTGAAAATGTGAGTGGTAACAATCTCAAAGATCAAGAGGGACCTTATGAAAGTACATTTCTAATGTATACGTAAAGGGGATCATACATATTATACACATTTTTATTTATTTGTTTATTATTATTTTACAACTACCCTTGGAGGGGTTACAAGAAATAGTGGTACACGCTACATAAGAAAATAAAACAAAAGAGTGGAGAAATCACTCATTATTATGGTACTCCGTTATTATATCAAAATTCTTGAAAGTATGTAAAGAAAGGAAGGAATCTATTTGAATATACGTTTTCAAAACAATGAATGTGCGTTTTTTGCCAACAAATTACAATATATATATAATTTTAAAACATACATCGATTCTTCTAGAATATGAGGATAATATATAATCCTAAAAACCTTTAATGTTTTAAAAAATGTAAATATTAGTCTGGACTTTGATATTCAAGTAGTTCTAAGTTCAAACTTCTCTAATACCTTCTTTCTCTAATACATATAATACATAGATTCTAGCTCTACGTATTTTGTGATCTTCAGAAAGAAATGCGGTTCATTAGTTATTTGGTACCAATATTTGAATATTTAAGTGCCAGTATGTATTAATTTTACATGGGGAGTACTAAGGACTGTTACAGTCAAGTAAATTTAGAAAAAAGATTTAAAGGGGTCCAACTTGGGGCTTACAGCTTTCATCCCCTCCAAGGTGCGGCGTGCTTAAGATGTTCATTCACACGTAATAATATCACTTGCACTCAGTAAGAGGGTAATGTGCAGTAAAAACAATCAGTAGTTTGTTAAGAATGTGCTCCAACTGTCGACAGGTCTTTTATGAGAACACGTAGGGACTCGTGACTACTTTCGTTGTCATCCTAAAGATAGTTTCACACTTTTAATTTCCATTGAGATACCGCATAGCTTCCTTTCATAGATTTTATAGGTGTCCAAAACATATTGACTCATATGTAGATAAGTATATTAAAAATATCCTCAGACTTTGTAGTTAATATAAATTTTATGTTGATATTGATGAAAGTATAACATAATTTTAAATTTATTACAATTATTGAGGTATATAAATAGTATTGATGACCAATAACAGTTCTTACATGTAATAATAATTAATAAACATCCAGAAAAAGTTAGCAAAAAAATTAATAAGCAAATACAATTCAAGTAGATTTCAAAACAGAAATACCATAATGCAATGAGTTATAAAAATAATAAATGCAATAAACTTGAGTATATAAACTAAAATGTATGAACTATAAACATGTATATATAAGACAAACTGGAAGAACATTAGAATAACACTATAAACAAAAGGTTAAAGATTACTTAAGTAATTTGAACAAGTCCAACTATGCTAATCATTTAAATAACCATGTAAATAAACCGGACGGTTTCAAGAATTTAATAAATTCATTAAAACAGGGAAAAAAATAAATGTAGTAGTGTAATATGAAATATAAAAATGTTAAAACAGAGGTACTTAATAAATTATTTTTTAATAAGTGATAGACTTTCCTATCATGTCTATCACTTGGTATTCTTTGTTTAGGTAAAAGAGCAAGTGGGAGATAAGATAAAGAATATGATAATAGAAAAAAAAAATAAAAATAAAATAATCATCTTAAAACAAATCAAAAAAGCCGAATATTTAATAGATAATAATTAATTAGGATAGTTGTGGAGTAAAATATCCACAGACTTATAGATTAATGGATAACAATCTCATCTAGTGATTTTTTGAGCTCTGTGAATATGAAATTATTCTGAAAAAACTTTAGTGAAGGAAGAATTTTTAGTGAAGTATAAGAAAAGAAAGTTGATAAAAGTGAAATGATTTAAGGAGCCTCTATGATACTAGCAGTACTAGTAGGATTGCCACACAGTTCAATATGACGTCTGCAAAGAGCCACATTCCAATTGCTTGTTGCGTTTCATACTATGTTTACCTATAGTCAGATTGGATGTAGGCCACTTCAAATTTATGCCTTATTGAATTAGTAGTTTTAAAAACTTTTTAATTCTTATATATGTTATATTGGTAAATTATAAATTATTGACATTGATTTTTTTATCTATGTTTATTTATCATTTTTGTATTGATATTACTATACATTTTTATTATTTATAATTTTTATTGTTTTGTATATTAGTAGTATACTAATGTCTTTTGTCTTTTTAATTTCATTCTTGATTAATATTATTTTAATCAATAGGGGTTGTTAATAGTTATCAATGTCGAATCAGATAACAGCACAGTTTATTTATCCTGTAGTAGATAAATTGATAATTTATTGATAGTTAAATTGGTCCTGGTTGGTTTCTTGTGTAATTTAAAATGCAGTTTATTCTCATATTTTCTCTTTTTTTGTAAGTAATTCTATATCATCAAAAATACCGCATTAAAACTCCATTATAAAAAATTACAACCCTCTAAATTAGTTTTATCAATTATCTATAGATAATCTGGATTATTGTAGCTAACTGTATAACTTAGGGATAAACATGTATTTATGGATCATAATCAAATTAAATTATGATTTGTTTTTTTTTTAGAATTGAAAAACTTTTAATTCATTTTTACTTGAAAATTTTTATAAACACTTACCATTAATATTTATTAATATGCATTACAACGATTGCTATCTATAATAAATTCTGTTTGCTAGAATAGATTTATTAACTTACAAAAAAAAGAAAATAAATTGCTAGGTTTAGTAGAATATTATATGTGAACACATTATCATCATGGCCAGTACAGTGACAACTTAATGGGGTTATGAATATTTAATAAATACATGCATATTGTTAACACCACTGAGGTTAGTATGATTTATATTAGAAATAGGTAAAACCGTCATACCTCGTAAGATGATTTCTTATTACGGTCAGTAGGTTTGTTGCGATCGAAGATGGACTACGTCCGAAAGCGCTCCAACGACTCCATGATCATCTTACGAGGTATGACGGTTTTAGCTATTTCTAATATACATATTTAATAAGTTGGCATTGATCCCAACAGTTTGTATATATCATTTAAACAAATAAACATACAACTATATGAAAAATAACTTACCTGTATTTGGGTATCTGTCAATATCAGAGGAAAATGTAATATGCTTAAACATCAAAAAAGAAAATTGTTTATTCTACTTTTCTGGAATTTGTTATGCTTTATTGGAACATTTTATATGAAATACGTACATGCATATGAACAAACAAGTAATAGTCCACAAGAATAACTAGTCAGAATACACAGAATGAAGTCATTGAAAGAACTGACAGTCACATTTTTATATTTGGACTCTCGTCAATGTTAGAGTTGCAGTTTCCTATCCAGCCAATAGTCAGAGTCTTCTTCGCCTGTCGGCTCGGCAGTCTGTTTATACCCTCTCGACAGTTTATTCCTCAATTCAATCTCCTGTAATAGTTCCTACACTTCCAGTAAATGTGTTTAATGACTGGAGTGCTGTGCCTTTTGTATTGGTCTCTCTTCCACAATGTTCAGCAAATGTACACTTGGCCCCCGTGCACTCACTCGGTTAGCGCAGTTTGAATGGCATCTGAAGAAGCCCTGATTTGGTTACTCGGGACTGGCTTTATACCAGGTCTAATCAAAAAGTGTCTGTCAATTATTTTTAACTTTCTTAAATTATTAATATTGTTGATTATTATTTTTTACTTTATTCCTCCTTAGTCACTTCAATCTTAATTCTGAAGTCATGAGGTTTTTGGTTTTCTGAATGCGGCATGAGAAGAGGAGCACACTCTATTGTATTAAAGAAAGGTTCTCAAAAAGGTTAACGACTCTATAACTTATTCTTCTTCTTTCGGGGGGGGGGGGGGGGTGTCATAAGATCCCCCCCCCCCCACACACACACACACCATCGTGAGCCATTGATAATCCGTTAACATTCGAAATTTGAGAACGGCTTGAAAATATTAATTTCATGGAGTTACAATCAAGGATTCAATTTTAGGCTGCTGTCGCTGATCCCAGACTTACATCTTATTCGAGTACTCTTTTATGCACATACACAGTCGTCGTGAAAGAAAACCAAAGATTTGTCAAAACAAAAACATATTATTCAATTCATAAAAAATTGTTGAATTAATTTAACTGACCACGGAAATAAATATAATACATTTTCAACCCGATCAAAAAAATAGTTTTGAAAAATTTAAAATAAATATATTTTTAATTTGGAAATATTATAGTTGAAAATCTGTCTAAAAACAGTATTGCACAAATTATAAAATTTCAGATTTTTTGTTAACTTTTTATTACTTTAATTTTGTTATTTTCTATTTTTACTCCCTCCTCCTTGCTATGCTACTGGTAATGATGCCTAAAACTGCAACTGACCAATTTTCATTAAAGTTGTCGTGTTTTCCCATGAAATTTTACACTATATGAAAACGATATGCCAAGTAGTACTGAAAAATAGTCACTGACATTGTAACTAAACTATCTATTTTCACATGAAATAAACCATTTTATGCTGTATATTAACTATTTGAAAAGGGTTTAATTTGAAGCTGTGTGCTTGTTATATTTATTTTGCCGTCGTGTTTCTAATCCCATTATTTTCACTTTATGCTACACATATATCAAACTCTAGAAATGAGCATAAAGTTTTCTGTTCTTTGCCATACCTTAGGTAGATCCTTAGGGTGCCTGTTCATTGGCCAAGCTAGTGTTTCCCACGTTTTGCAAAGCTCTGCTTATTTGAGCGATTTTTCGCTTCACCTACTGTCCTCTTTCATTATCCCCTTCTGGAGCACCCAGTATCGCTACTATAAATGCTTACTGAGGGATTTACCCCCTCTGCGTCGGTGTATTATTTATATATGACCAGCTCAATATTATTTTGAAAAGAAAATAGCTGTTATTTTAAGATGCCAATTAGTTATACAATGTTATATATTATTTATACAACAGTTATTCGCGTACGGCATCATAAAGTGTTTTATAAATGTTTCAAACTATGAATTACAAGAATATGAAACTGAACTATTCTCCCTAGGTATTAGATCTCATATTAAGCTTATATTTATACAATATATATATGCATACAAAACATGAAACAGTCCATTAGGACAACATATTAAACGAATACAAGAAAAGAACACGTAGGAACAACACACAACTCACAACAATATTTTGACCTCGTTATCATGAAGAGAACGAGAGGAGAAATAAGAGAAGTTCTGCTCGACTGGCAAACAGCAACAGCAGAACTCCTATCTTCCTCCTTCCCCGTACGACGATGAGGCCCAAATATTGAAATCAGTTGTGTGCTCTTTCTACGTCTTCTTTTCTTGCTATCTTTTTACAAATATATATGGTTTTTGAAGCGTTATTTTCTTTTCAATAATGTATAATCATATTAAATTAATTGAAATTTGATTAATGTTTTTATATTTTTTTATTTTTATATCTTTGTTACTACATTTAGCATGAAGAATATATAATACAAATATATTAAGTCATTTAATTTTTCCAATTAATTTCTTTTTTAATAAATGAAATTCTTCCCAACTGAATTTTTAAACAGATTTAGAGAATAAGATGCAATGATTTCGGACACCCTCATGCTGATAGGACTTTAAGACAGCAATATGAAATACACATTCATGTTCTAAACAGAGAACGAATAAATGAAAAAAAACTGAAATTTTGTATCACAACAAAAATTATATATTTTTTTTTCAATAAGTCTGAATTTTTTCTCACTTATGATTGAATATGAAAGCATTTGAGAAAACAATTATCATTATGTTGTTGACCAGTTTGATACTTTTTTACTTACTGTTAAGTTGAGTGTAGGCCACTCCAGTTCTTTAAGCGTGATATATATTTTTGATTTAGAAATTGTAATTTACTTTTTAATTCAAATAAATTTGTTCTACATATTTAAGTAGATAGAGATAAGAAAATAAAGTTAAATCTGGTGGTCAATATTATTCTATATCCAGAAAAAAAAAAAAGAAAAAAAGATGAATTTCAAAAGTTAAACTTAAAATCTCTGAAAAGATTTTAACATCAGTTTTCCAAACGTCGCACTCTTATATTATAATATATGTTGAACAGTGAGGAGTTTGCTATTCAGTAAACGTGCTCAGAGTATAAACAACTTTTCTTGAAATTACTATTTTCATATTTTATGTTTCAAAGACAGTAATAAGTTTAAATGCATGCATCTTAATATTAATTAATGCAATTTCACTTGTAAACAGACCCACCTGTCAGTTAGCAACCAGATTAAATATAATTATGTTCCACCATAACCCAGAAAACTTCATAATTTGATGCAATGAATAATTGATTGGTATGTTATTATAAAGACGTTTATAACTGAAGGAGAATTAACGTCAGTGATGGTTCAGTCACTTTTCACTAATATTGCTGTTAAACAGACTATAGAAATTATCTATAATTAGCTTAAATTAAAAAAAATATAATATTACATCTATATGAAAGAAAGGAAAACTGAAAAGTTGCTATATACAAAGCATTTGAAGTAACTTTCTATTCCAAACTTGTTAGTGAATATCATCATCGTCATAAAATAATGACAACTAATAACTAAACACATAAACAATATAAAAGAGTTTCAAACTTGCATTTATTGTAGTCAGTTCTTTTCAATCATTTCGAAATGAAGGCAAACTTTTATCTTGAAGAACTCCCAAGGCACTTCGGCAAATGAAAAGATTATACAGTGAAATCTGTAGTCTTTACAAATTATAAAAAGTTATCCTTGTTGTTTTTTATTGAATACAAATTAAACAGTACGAAAGAAAAAGTTTTTTAAGGTATTTAAATTATTTTTATTCATAGTATGGACCCTTAATAATTATTATTCCAGATGTTTTTAAAAAGATCCTTATCTTTAAAGTAATAAGTATATTTTTGAAACCACACAGAATTCATATATATTTTTTATATCAGTCATATTATGTTCTACTCTAATTCGTAGATTTAGGGTATGGTTAGAGAGTAATGAAAACAATTGCAGCTAAAGAAAATGAGCAGCAATTGTTTAGGACGACAATGTAAAAATGAGTTTAGGAACAAACAAAACACACAATTATCAGCTGATGTAATCTCCCTATACAAAGCTATTGCTCTCTCTAATACTTTATCTAATTTAGACAATCCGGTACCGACGTTTATATGATGTGTTAAATTTAATTATTGATGTATTGATAATTGAAAACAATATTTATCTTTGATACTTGGTCGATAGCTTAGGTCCAATTAATATCGTGATTGCCATTGGTATGATTACAAAAAAGACACACCAGCTTGATATGCTTCAGCGATTCAATGTTTGTCCAGTTTAATACCCAATTTAAATAACTCACCAATCAAAACTATATTATTTTCATGAAATTAATAAATAAAATGTTTTAAATATTAAAATTTGTTATTTAGAATATGTTTTTTTTTGTGTTCTTATTTCTTAAGTTGTCAGATACATAAGGAAAAAATCAATATTTCATTGCTATTATTTGGAATAAGTTTAGAATATAGGTCACAAACTTCTCGAGAAAGTAAAATTACAATTTACATTAAGAATTTCTGCTACTGTATTGAAATAAAAACATTTCCAGTACTTGTAATGATATTTAAATTGAAAATATTTTAATATGGAAGGAAAGTGCAAATAATATTACCAGTATCATAATTTAAAGATGTAACTATCAAAACGTCAAATACTCACAAAATATATATCTGAAAAGTGGTAATTAATTTTCTCTTATGAACAAAATAAAAATAGATACATTTATAATTTTGTTTTTTTGAAATATACACGTAATACAGAATTGGTGAATATACAAAAGACGGAAACTAATAATGGAATATCACATAGGGAAATCTCCAAGTGAACTATATAAACAGCCTTCCAAGGGCTGAAGAAAAGGCATTATCTACATGATATGTGTAAAGTGGTCAATGTTAAGAAGACTGTGGGCTCTGAGAGAGCAGAGTGGCTGCTTTCGTTTCTGCTTAAACAATAGTTGGTGTTTAGGTAACAATTAGTCGTGATGTGGTACTGTGGGAGCTCATCTCCGCGAGGTCCACCTTGCGTGTATTCTGAGAGCTTGAAATCCCAATCTGCAGTTTGAATTTGTGTTCTCTAGGAATTCGACGAAAGAGCTGTCACGTAGAAAAGGCATCAGTTTGTTTGATGTAACGCCCGGTTGTGTATGAAAGGCCCAGATACGCGGTATTGTACCAAATCATCCTATGAGGTATACGTAATGTCAAACGCTATGATAAATATTAGGATAAATATTAGCATTCGCGCTCCGTTCTTCGACGTGGGGAGATCTCTCTCACTTTGTCCTCTCTTCTAGTCTACTCCTGATGATGAACAACATTTCAAAATATTGAATTCTATAAGTGTTCATTTTATTCTTTTATCTGTGTCGTGCTTTGTGTAATTTAAAATATTAGGAAAATCAATTTAAAATATTAGGAAAGATTTCATTAAATAGTGTAACTATATTTATCTGAGTACTAAAAAAAAATTGAAATGGTTGATTTAAAAGGATCTAACCTTTTATTATTACTATTATTAATTATTATTAAATATGGAGTCTCATCGGACTCGTACACCCAACCCCGCTGCTTATATTTTTTCTACTGGTCTTTATTTTCTGATTTCTAAAACCAACTTTATATTTTAGGTTCTCTAATAAACTTCATAATTGTCTCCAAAAAGATATCTCTCATTTAGTTTAATATATGTCTTGCAGAAAGAAATGCAGTTGCTTGTATTTACATAGAATTTGACCAAAGATTGGAAAACCTCATCGACACAGAGCCTGCATTATTATAACATGATTTAGAGCTTGCTTATATAGTATATACAAAAAATGATGTCAGATTATATACTTAAATAATTAAGACTAAGTATTTTTGATTTTCATTAAAATTTAGGTTTTCTTAAATAATAGACCCAGTTTGTCTAGCCACGTTTTATCTACTTTTCATTCGTTTCTCAAGTGCATTTTTACGAAGCCTGAGGCATGTGACTGTGACAAGCTTCAAGCCATTGCAGCTTGGTTTGGCTGCAACTCTTCTTATCCCTCCGCTACCTCATTACTCTGTACACCCTTGTGTCCTCAGTGTAATCTATGAGTAAACTCATACCATTGATTTAGGACCAATAAATATACAGACAAGAGTTGCTTACTTGAAAACAGAAAACTTAAGATCTAATATTAAATTCTGTTCACTTTGACACACTTGTAGAAAATTCTATGAGGAACAGTGTATTTGGTAACATATAGGCCAAATTATTAATCTTTTGTTCTAATAAATTTTTGTAAATTTTATCTCAGAAAAAGGAATTTTAATTTGTATTGACTTCAGTAATATGAAAATTTATTTTTTTAATATAAAATACTTGAAGTAAGTTTAAATAAATAAGTTACTCAGTATCAAAAACTAGTTAAAGGAAGTTTAATAACTTAATAACTTAAATAATTGAAATATGTAAATCAGCTATATTATTATTTTACAGTTTTGGTGAAGAAATTCATTCATAATAATTTATATTATAATATAATAAATTACCATAATGGCTACAATTAAGTACTGTTTAAATTGCTCACTATTATCAATAGTCATTTTTATTATTGTTCTTTTAGTTTTTTATAATTGTGTTCAACACAGTAAAGATATTTTCTATAAACCAATCGACAAGTTCTGTATTATTTATATTTTGGCAATTGCATACGTATTTTTATTTAAACGAATTCCAAAATAACTTAACATATCCTGCATTTAAATATTAATTCTAAGAATATCAGCTTTAGAGTTCTATCGAGAAAATGGTGTCATATATAACAAACTAGAAAGTAAGAGTTTACGGTTGGCTACGTATGACAATGACTCAATAATTAATAAATTAATGAATGATATATTTAAACTTATATAGTATTAGAAATACATATCGCAGTGTTTTTTGTTTCAACAAACATAGTTGATTTTATTTTGTCCGTCCCACTCAATTTTGTTGTAATAATATTAACTGTAGTTTAATAATGAGGTTAAAACAATAGAATTGTTTAGTTGACATACTGAGTGAAGTCAAGGTATGATGTTTGCTAAAATGGAATGAGTTATAATGGAGTTTTGGCGAGAATCGATTGTTGGACGAAAGGGTTAGTATCGATACTGGGTGTCTGGAGCTAGGAGCAGTGCGGAGCAAGTCGGCACGGCCTCTGTGTCACGCGGACCTTACTAGCTCGTCCTCTCATCTGCGGACTTGCCTTCTTCAGGGTCAATGTGAACTATCTTCCAACCCTTCACATCTCGTCCAAGCCGGTATGATTAACAAACACCAATCCAAAAGCCCCTTGATTTCTTAATACATTTCCCATATTTTCAAGCTCTTGAAAAAAAAAGATGCCATCTCAATCTTTTATTGTAAACCCCATTCTTCACTACATGGCATTATTTAATATATATTCTTAATATATTGCAATATATGCATACATATTTTTATTTATTCAGTAAATCAAAAATGTGATTGTTTATATTATAAAATATAGTGTTACATTTTTTATATATATTTGTAATTTTATGTGTTAAAAGAAATATTTCTAAAAATAAAAACAATAATTTAAGGTTACTTATTTAGCTAAGATATGCAATAACAGCTACAATTTAAAATACCTAAAATAATAGTTTAAATAATTTGAAAACACCGTAAATCAAGAATATAAAATACTGTATTTTAATCAAATTGACAATGAGAATAAATATTACTGAGCTTTATTGATTTATTGAATATCTTTTGAAACATAAATATATTTATATTTTTAAGCCACTTTATTTTTCTATGAAGAGAATATTACTAATGTTGACAAATGTAAACTAAAGAAGCATGTATATTACTTTGCTTTTTAAATAGAAACTAATCACTATTAACTAATCTGTCCGTGAACAAAATCTTAAAAAATAAACAATTCTCTTCTCCAATTTAGAAGTAAAAACTGTCAACTGTCAGAAAATAAAAGAAGAATACTTTGAATGAATACATACAATATATTTTTTGTCATTGGTGCTGATTTATTGTCTTTGAGTCCCAACAATTATTCAACGATTATATATAGCCTTAACAGAATTAGAATATTGTTCTTGACAAATAGTCTCAATATTGAAACACATACAAGCGTCCACGCACACTACAAACACTCTCTCTCTCACACATGCACACACACACACACACACACACACACACACACACACACACACATACACACACACATACACACACACACACACACACACACATATATATACACAGACACACACAGAGTGTATATATATTGTCACGACAAAGAAATTCCGTTTACTTTAATTCATATGCTTCAGTTGAGTTTAACCGTATTGTTGTGTCGGCTAAATTTTTTTCAAGTGCTAACATGATAAAGATTTATCAATTTAATAATATTGAAGTGATTGAAAGAGTTCATTAATATTTTTATTAAGAAACTGTTCTAAATTTAATGATTGCATTTTAAGGAAATATTCTCTTCTTCTAGTTACAGCTATAATTAATGACTGATTTATTCATTACATATTCAGTTCTATTATTTTTCTTAATTGTTATTTTGAGATATAAAATGACACTATTTCAGTTTCATGAGTTTTAGTGCAGCATGAAAGATTCTTAATAAACACCTCATAGTTAGGCCTAGATGAATACAAAAATAATTACCACAGCATGAAAAAACATAAGCCACATTATTCAAATTAATATACATTCAATGTAATTAGAACTGTATCGGGTTACATTTAAATATTAATACTATATCTAAAATATAAGACCCAACAAGATGACTAAGAATATATACGATAGTTGGTCTATAAAATTCATACAGTATAGAGTATGAATACAATTCTATACAGACAAATACTGTATAAATATGTGGTTGAGATAAGATAACTTTATATATATATATGGATTAATTTACCACAATGAAAACAATTTTTGAAACAATTCTCTAAGGCCTTTCGTTAACACAAAGTGTTAACGAAAGACCTTAGAGCATTGTTTCAAAGATTGTTTTCATTGTGGTAAATTAATCCATCTATTATATCAAGTGTTATTTTGATTATTATGCATATATATATATATATATATATTTCATAGTAACATGCAGAAAAGAGCATTGATAGCTACAGACAAAAATACATAAATATTTTGGTACCTGCCATTGTCAGGAGCAGCATTGTTTTGCTTTAACATGGAGCTGCTACAGAGTTATTTTTTCCCAGCAGCATGACTTTGTTAGTGAAGCTGCATGTACTGGTTTGCTTTGTTTATTTTACTATTCCTATATTTTGAATGTTTATTACTATACATGGTATATCAACCAAGATTACTTAATTTTTATATTTCATCATGACGTATTATAAATAAAGATACTAACTTAGTTATTTGTTTGTTACCTGAAATACCATATTACGTTGTTTCAGCATTGACATTAATAGAATAAAATTTGAAGTCTAATTGTGAAATATTTTTATAGGAGATTTTAATGCATTAATGCATTCTGATTCTGTGGTTAAGATGGTCTAACCTTTTAAGACGCTAAAATCATAATAACAAATGCCAGACTATCAGTAGAAGGTATGAATGAAAAGTACTTGGTGATTAGAATAACCTTTTTAGGGAATAATTTTGTTATTAAATGGTCAATTTTAAAGAATTACTGCTAATATTATGCAACCAAATTTATTCCATCTTTTATGCAACCAATAAGACAGATCTTTCATAATTGAAAAAATTTGCTGTCATTTTAATTTATGTGCTGATTTTTTACGTTGTAGTATACGAAATGTTAACTTTCGATTGATATTTAGTTTTGAGTTAAAACAGTTTTAGCCGCTTTACATAACGTTATCGACTCTGTTATAATTACTAAAGACAAATCTGAAGTGTTGATAAGGGTATGAAATATACATATCAATAACACAACCAGATACTTTCAATTCTAAAAAAAAAACTGGTATATACTATTTAATTTAAAAAGGTTCTGCTTATTTATTACTCAGAATAGAGAAAAGAGATTATTAATCAGAAGCGCACATTTATATTAAGGAAAGAGATTTTCAATTTGAAAATATGAATCTATGTAAACTGTTGATTTTATAAATATAGCAATTGCCATGCAATTAAGAAAAAGAAAAAACAATTATTATTTTCTGTTGGAATAATTTTAATAATTAATATTCACTGTTATTTAATAAATAAACCATTAAAATTCCACCAAAAGTGTTCTAGTGTTCTAGTTAAACAAAAAAATAAAAAATTACTAATAAATTTGGTAAACAGAAAATTAATAAATAACTATCGTATAAGCTAAAATAAAAAATATATTCTAAACTTAAATGCATGGTACCCTACTTTTTGAGTAATAGTTTGAGTAGTTCACTGAATAGGTCACAAATAAGCCAGTGTTGATGAACAAGGCAACAGATTCCTAAATGCCATCGCAGGTGCCACAAAGAACAGGAAAATCATAACTAATTGAATGACTCATATCATGTACATAATGAAAGGGTAATCGTAAAGAATGTAACAAACATCAGAAAACAGCTATCACAAATTGATACTAGAAATCTACTTTATACGTTGCATGCTTATTACAAGTTATGGTTAAAGTTTTATTAATTCAATTATTGTTAGGAGAGATGATCAAACAAATTATTTTAAAATTTTTCTAGAAGAATTGTATTAATTAAAATAATGAAATTAAATAAGGTGTCAATTGAATAATAGAAATGTTGTATCAAAAGTTATCAACCAATAGATGAGAACTATTTGAACCTTTGATAATTTATAATTAAAAGTCTATATTAATGATAATAATTGATATAAATGTTTTGCTTGATTACGTGAATCTTGTGAAGAATAGGTTGAAGATACAGCAGTATCAATGGGGCTATGAAGATGATAGCAACTGAACTTGACTCTTTCCTTAGAGTCACAGCGGTTTCAATATTCACCACACTGAGAGAAAACCCTTATGCGCGAGAATGATTCGTTTTCTAGATTAATATATCCATTTTCAAATTATTATAATAACTTATTACCAAATAAATATATTTTATGAAGTTTACGGGTGTCAATACAAACATTTGTTTACAAATGTGGCTACAATTTCAAATTCATATATTACATCTATAAATTAATTTTTTTCTATTATAGAATAAATATTACTAGTGTAATATTACAATTATAAAAATAGTAATATGGATTGTTATTTTGTATAAAACAGTAAAGGATTATTTACTAAATGAATTTAATCAAACTTACTTCGATTAATGAGCGCAAAACTAATTCTTTTGAATCTCCCTTGCTGCCATAACGGTGTGTATTGATAGAAACACATCAAGCTAGAGACTTTATAAAAATGATTCTAAGTGCTTTGTGGTTAGCATCACGGCCAACGTAGAATCTTACATCACTTAAGAGTTCATTTATTTGCAAAAAAAAAAACAGTTTTTTAAACAACAACACCAGTTTAAATGTAAATTAAAGGCACTTAATGCCCTAAAAAAATGTGCATTTGGGTTTATTTAAGCTATTGTTGAAAAAAAGCAAAGATTTTTTTAAGTAGAATTTAAAAAAGTAATTAATACGATTGATTTTATTTGCAAGGTTTCTAAACGCATTGTGTTTATGATGTTTGCTTTCAAAAGAAGAAAGCATACACCGGACATTGCGTATAACAGAGTTATAAGGAAGCTCCCCCGTCCTTAATGGTTACTTCATCACCTGAGTTCAGTTCCATTAGTGTCCTAAAATCTGCCTCTCTTCATCTCCTTCCCTAGAAATTTCATATAAATTGAGACTCTACCTTCATTGTACATAATAATTTACAACTGATATTTTACAGGACCAAGTTTGCAATGAAGCACTGAATCAATCCCGATATTATCCTACAATTTTATTTTGTAGGATAATATTATTATGTTTGTTTTCTAATACCGTCTGAGTTTTATCACCGCATACACATTATGATAATGATTTACGATAACGATTTTCTCCTAACTTTTCACGATAAGATATTTTAAAATAGCTTATTATCTTAATTTTATAACTTTATGCAAATGGATTGTTTTCAGCTTTATATGTAATGTATTTATATTAAAACATGTAAAATATACCGCCGCATTTGAACATTTTAATTAAAGGTGGATGGGCTGTTGATGATAAATATATTATAATGTTATTCTTTTGAAAGAGAACGTTTTCAATAGTCATTGAAGCCGCTTCATTTTATGTATTACAGTTTAGGAACTAATTGACTCAAAAAACTAATTCGTTTTTTATAAATAACTTATATCAAAGCAAAGCATTAAGTTTGGCATTCTTTTAATTGCTAATAAATGCATAAAGGATTGAAGGTGGGATTACTCCTCCTTATTAAGGGGTTTTATTTCTAATGATACTACTAAACAATAACACTATCAACAAGTAAGTAAATGAGCTGTAAATGAAATTTAGACAGATATATATCAGCCAGTTCTTTTCAGTAACATATATACAACATAGTAACATACATACATAGTAACATATATACAAGGTTTCACATAAACACATAAAATTGCGACCAATGATCAAACCACAATATGAAATGGAGGAAAAAAATACTAGGATCATTCAACCGTAACAAGCGGTCTTTGTCAGAGTTGGGTTTTTGACTCTGACGAAAACCGCTTGTTATAGTTGAAAAATCTTATTTTTTTCCCCATTTCTTATTATGGTTATATATATATATATATATATATATATATAGTTCACACAGGAAAAAGAAAACAGATAAAAACACACAAAAAAAAAGACTCACAACGATATTTCGTCATTCGTCGTCATCGGTTAGAAGTAGTCCCTTTGAGTAGCTGAAGCTGACTGATATTTCAGTTAGCTTATATTTAGTTTTTTTTTTAGTTAGGTGATATATATATTCCCTTAATACTATCTTTATTCTGACACAGTTTCTAGCTCATTCAACAGAACATTCGTCCTAATACAAAGTAAGTATCATAAACATCAATATATATCCCTCCTGTTTGCGACCGTCTCATCATAATACGCTCGTAAAAGAAGATTAATTTAAAACAAAAAACTAATCATTTTTCCAAAAGAATTGTCTTGAATTAATGATCCTAGTCTAGTTATATTTTATTTACTGATGTGATTTAAGGGACTTTTTTACTATGTTGGTATGGAATTATGAACTTATTTAAATACTAATTAACGAAGAACCAAAATTTGACCAAGTGGTTAATTTAAAAGTAGAAATACAATAGTTATATTAGTTTAAGTTTAAAAAAAAGAGCGAATTTCTTATTTGTGGTATTTGTATTCATATGTTTTTTTCAAATACGAAAAGATCTTGTTTGTAGATTCAACAAATAAAATTCGAAAGATCTAGAAATATCTGATACTATGTTTTAAGGGATTGAGAGAAAGCAGAAGATAATAGTGTGGTATCAGTATTGGTTAGAATGATTTAGATAATGGAAAAACATTATAGAGGGAGAAAATAAAGATAAGGAATAAAGAGACATTAGGGCAGTGTGTGTATGGAGAAGTGCAAAGAGAACGTTACTCAAACGGGTTTAGGAGTACTGGAAATATGAATTCCTTGCAGATATCATCTTCGCACTACTCAAGTGAATCTCTGAGCACACCAGAACAAAGACAAGTCGGACCACTATTTCAGCCTCGCTTCTGAAATAATCACACGGATATTTTAATCTATACCCAATCATCGTATTTTCCTGTATTTCCTTCAATTGAAAATTGCTTTTAAGTGAAATGCTATTACTTCTTTTACCATACGTATAAATTAGAAGAGTTTTTAATAAAGGCTATTTTAATAAATCTATTCTTTATATTTTATTTTCATTGAATCTAGTATTTCAACTAATTTTAATATAACGTACTAATAATGTGTAAGTTGAAAAATAAGGAGGGCAAATACTTAGGTGTGAAAGGAGTTTCGACATTATTTACAGTGCAGACAGAGCAACCCTTCCAAGCAGTGCATTGTGACATTGCAATCAAAGATTAGCAGTCTAGATAAAATAATTATTCAGGACTAATTCAGTATCCTGTGCACAAATGACCAGGAATATGAATGTTGTTCTTCTACTATAATTGCACACTGAGCAATCAAGGATGATGAACGAAATGACTTATCATATAAAAAAAGAATTTTAATCAGTTAGAATGGAAATAATATGTAATTTTCTATAAACATGAATATGAGCTTGGCAAATCTACTCATATCAAAATAGGGTATTCAGATCTCCTAGAAACGTGTGGAGGGAAGTGTGTACAAATGACTTTATTATAATACTCAGGGGGAAACTTTGGAATCCATTAACAGATGCCTTGGATAAGGCAACATAAGCAATATTTTCTGTAAGAGATTCTTTGAAAGATCATTGTGTCTAAAGCAAATTTAAATTTTTGACACTGCGAAATTACTATTACTTCTGTGATAAACAATAGTGATATATGCATGTTTTAAAAATAAATAAGTTAACAAGAATCTCTTAAATAAACTGTGAATGTGAGTGTGCTTATGGTTAACAAAAGAAATGAACACCTGACCAACTTTCAGAAAAGAAAATGTAATAATCGCTTCTTCTTAGATATTTTTATCGAAAGAGAGGCAATTCGTGTCCACTCAGACTGACACAAGTTGGAAACTCGTCAACTGTAGAACAGAAATTCATAAATTTATATTTAAAATTTTCTTGAATTTAAATTTATTTAATGAATTTATTGAATTTAATTCAATTATTTAATTTAACAAGAAATTAATAAATTTGTTATATGTTGCTAGCTGTAAGCCTCTCATATAATCTTTTACAATGATGGTCGCCTATTTTGGAAGTTTCCTGATTTCAAAAAAGGGGCTCTTGTCTAGATATTCTCATGCCAAAAAATTAATAAGAAATAGAGCTGTGAAAATAAGCTAACATTCTTTTAGTTCTGTACCATAATTTAAGAGAATATAAACAAATAAGGCAGTAAAAAGGTTCGAAAAGTTTAGAGTGAGCTACTTTTCTGTGGCTTAAAGCACTTTTGCGCTACACAACTGCTTTCTCAGGAATACAATTTCAGAATGGATAATGAAGGAAGCAAACAGAAGATTTCTAGAGGAATCAGGTCAAATTTTGTCTAAACAGCTCATTAAAACTAAACTTAAATTTGTAACAAAATAATCAATCTTCAAAGGAAGTACTTAACATTTTATGTAGTATATCTAACCAGACACTGCCCTCTTAACTACCACTTCTAAGAGTAGCAATTAACATATTGCGAATAATGCAGACTGTCTGAAAGAGACAGAAGCCCTTCAACACATTCCATGTAAATGAAATGCAAACACGTAGAATAGGCTAATGATTTTGAGTAAATTATGCTTAAACCCACTAGAAGTTAGGACATATTTTTTAAGAAAAAATATGAAGTTTATGATAGGACTTAATATATGAAGTTAAATTTAGAAGAGACACATGAACATGCAAAAAATAAATAACTTAAATAGCAGGAGTTTGTTTCAGATTCCAAGTGTAATAATGGTAATATCACATCAGTCGTTATGTGATGACTATTGCCACATTAAAATAAATGAAATCATAATTGGCCATTATTATCGATGATGAATTTTTTGTTACATTAACACTATAACCAGATAAAAACAATAGTAAAACTCAATTGATTTTCAATGATTTTGATATCATGTATACTTGCCATAATCTACTGACTGTAGGTCACTACAGATTTTTTATATTGCTTTTGATGTATATAGTGATTATGTTAAATAGAAGGTTTCCAAGAGAATTAAAGGATATGTTATTTTTTTTTTAAGTCCAAACCACTCTTGATTATGCATTCCTGGTGATATAATAAAGACGATCATATTTAATAATTATTTTATATCATAAGTGTATAAAAAATGATTTGACAGAGTTGAGTACAAGGGTTTTTTTCAACATTACGGCAGTCGGATAATAAGTCAAATCACGGAAAGCTTTAAAGGATCTATTGATAAAAAAATGTGTTTTTTTACACAAAGCTTGGTCTTTGTTTAAGAACGGTCTGAAGAAAAGTTTTAATGAAACGACTTCTTTTCATCAATGCTTTAAAAAGAGGCAATCTATTACATCTCCTTGAAACTCATTTGAAGCACATCTCTTTACCATCGAACATATCAGTAAACATGTTGCGATAAAGCAACGGATACTTAATACTGCTGACTAAATGCTTTGAAAAGTTGCTTTGATTTTATTGATGCAACTATTTGAAAGTGACATATAAATACAAAAAAAACATAAAAGACACATGATTTTAGAGTGACTGATCACCAAATTTAGATTCATTAAGGTTATATAAATAGCATTTGCATTAATATAATAATAGAACAATTTAGTTATTTTTTTTTATTAATTTATGCATGTTTTTGAACTGAACTACGATGATGATTGTAGAATAATGATTGATCATACAATCATATTGAATAGAGAGAGAAATATTTTAACTGCTTACTTCAGTGTCGAAATGGTAAATATTTAAAATCAGCGAAAAGCTCCAAATTATTGAATTGCATGAGTAAGTGAGCAGATTTGTTTCTGAAGAAAAAACTGCCAAGCTCATGTAACACGCAGTAATTCAATTAAGGACAGTTTATGCCTTAAAGCAGCAGTGTCCATGGTTTGACACTTCCATGGTTTGAAAGCTTCCAGATATTAAGGAAGATATCAAGCTGGTGTACTGAAGAGTAAATAATTAATAATGCAATTAAAATAAGAATAGTAATGAATAATAACTAATATTATAATGGGATTAAATAATAATAATAATGAAATAAATAATTAATAATTTAAATAAAATAATTAAAAATTTAACTCTCATGTATGTACCAAGGAAGAAGGGAATACAGGGGAATAGTGCAGTGGACCGTTTAGAAAAGGTTCGAGCCAATCAAACTTTCTGCAGCCTGAACCTTTTATGTATAATACACCACAGGTTCCTCATGGGTGCACTTGAGAAGAAAACAAATAAAAGATGGGAAAAAACCGGGTCGGGGTCGAATTTAGTTTAAAATGCTCATTCTAAAATGAAATTAGAATTATAAGAATAAATATATCTCTGAAAGGATGATTTCTAAATGTGTGAAAAACACTAACCAGAATCTGTAATTTCGTTCATGAAGCAATTAATACCATACAAATAATGCAAACTCTGTTTAGAAGGGGAAGAGACCGTTGATCACATTGTATCCGTATACAAGACAATCGCCTTGAAGTGGAAAAAGTTTTTTTGCAACTCATACAAAAAACGAATAGAAGTGAGAGGTACTTTGGTCTTAAAAAAAGAAATTACGAAATCCACTAAAAAAAAAAAACCTTAAACCTAAAGATGATTTTATAAGTGATAAACGAAAGATTAGTCGTAAAGGTATGCTCACTTGTCCTGTGAGTCCTGTACTCTGAATTTAATCATAATAAAATTATAAACTTAATGATAATAGATGGTCCTAGGTCAAGATTTCAAGTTTCTTATATATGAAAGGAATGGCTAGAGCCATAATAAAGCCAGAGAATCTGATATAATGTCAACATGACAGCCTCATTAAAATAAAACCAAAACTACATTGATTATTAACGAGTTATTTTTTATGCTTACTTATAGTAAAGTTCAGCGTTTGTCATTCCAGATTTTTTCCTAAAATTAACCAATTTAGCTTTCTATTTTCATAACATAACCTTTTTTTTTAACTTCATGTTACTCATTGTTCATAAGTTGTGTTAAAATACATGGCTTAAACAAAGAATACACTAACATAGGTATATTGCTGCTGGCTATTATTTACAGCATTATAAAAGATTAAAAGCAAACGTATATCTTAGTTCTACAACTAAGTTGTACTTTTAAGTTATGCTATTCTGAGATACTTGTGAAAGTGCACTTGCGAGGAGAGCCGAAGGGTCATACACATGCAGACACACATACACAATCACTCACATACACAAACAAATATAAGCGGAATAACGCCAATAGACGAATTTGGGTACTTTAAAACAAGTGAATCGATCAAAATCTTCAAGCAAAACTATTACTATTTTAGTACAACGATTACTATACTTTACCTAAAGTAAACTGAAAATGTTATAATGAAAATTTATTGCCTGTATACTGTGACGTTTAAATTAATTTTTATTGTATTGCAAATTACATGTAAGATATACATATATATTATACATATAAGATACAAACACATACTGGTACAAGAAAATATATATGCTGTTATCGATGGAATTCCTATGAACAGTAATATAATATAAATTAAATAACAGAATTTCTATATGAAATCTGTTGTTAAATCTTATTAATGTACTTTTTATACACTGATATACATATACAATATCATAACATATAAATAAAGAACATTATTTGTCTTCCATATGTTGGTTAATAAATGACGACTATATTGTAAATAGGTAGAACTATTCAGGTAAACCAATAGGAGCCTAAGCAAGGGAATGGGTTTTCATTCTAATTAATTTGAGCTTAACTGGGTTAGTTCTTTAAGAAATGCAAACAGACCAATGAACTAAACCAACACAGGTGATCTGTTTCAAACACAATATCGTTTCAATTTCAATATTTTTCGTCTCCTGTCTTTATCCGACCAGAACTGTAGTTTGCTGTATGCTTAAAGATATAGAGATGCTTAAATTGTGACGATCATTTCATAAGCTATATCTTAATGTAGCAGACAATAGCGAAATTCAGGTCTTTCAGTCTGTGTTATTTATCAGCTTCTCTTAGAATTGATATGGTTTGAGCAGTTTGTAAATTACAGAGTGTTAGTTTTGAAAAGTAACTGTCATTTGGTACGTGACTTACATTAAATAACAACCACTTCTCTTGAATTTAGCACCCCATTCGGCTAGTCTTGAATCACACCAATATTTCTGAGATATACTCTGATAAAGTTAAAATCGTCTCCTGTATGAAGGTTTGACAGTATTGTAGTAATTTTTTTCCCTTAAAGATATTATCGAAGGGTATTTTAATGATGAGGGAAATTGATCTAATGTTGTTATTCTCATCATTAAGGAATTCAGGGGAGAATAACGCCCTCAAAAACATATTTCTAAAAACAGATATGTTAAAATTTTTCACTCGCACTCTTCAACGCACGTACCTCTTCTTTTTCCCTTCTATTCTCTTCCTGATGAGGAACTTCAGTTCGAAATATTGATCCAGTAAGTGTTCTCGTTTCATTTATGTGTAATCTTTTTCATTTATATATATATATATATATATATATCAATGATCAAACCACAATAAGAAATGGGAAAACAAGACTAAGATCTTTCAACCATAACAAGCGGTCTTCGTCAGAGTCAAAAACCCACAGTTGGGTTTTTGACTCTGACGAAACCGCTTGTTACGTTTGAAAGATCTTAGTCTTGTTTTCCCATTTCTTATTGTGGTTTGATCATTGATTGTTGTTTCACGTGTTTATGTAAATCTTTTTATATATATATAAATGTATATATATATATATATATATATAATATATATATATATATATTATATATACACTTGCACTTCCTGAAACTGCGTTAACCGTTTGGAGTGTACTCGATGTGATGCTTTTTACGTTGGCTTGGCTTCAATCAAGCTGAGCCTGCGTATGAACAATCACAGGGCGTCCGTTGGTCAGCGCAGAGACCTACCCATAGCTATCCATGCTGATTCCATGACCCCCTTTCAATGAATTGTTTCAGGGTACAAATCCTCAAACAAATCCCCGAGTCTAATTCCCATGTCACCCTTAGAGCTTCCGAAGAGGCATTCATATGCCTCCTTGGGGCTCGTTCTCCTCCTGGTCTTAACCTGTACCGTTAATTATTTTTTATTTTTATTTTATTATTATTATTATTTTTTTATTACTATTTTTTACTATTATTATTTCGTATTTTATATACTTTTTATCTTGTTTTCTAAATAAATATTGGAGGGATTTATATTTTTCCTCTCCTCCGCTGGGGGGCAGCATTGCGGTGGTTCCACGAGTTACTCTGGAGGCCAGTAGCAGTTTGCTTCTCAACACGAGTACTTCGCACTTCTTCCCGATGACGACGGATGTTGAAATATCGAAGTGAGTCCTGTAGTGTCTTTCTGTGTTCTTTTCTATGTGTTAAAGTATATATATATGTGAATTTTGGTAGCAGTCCTTCTTTCAAGCACATATTATTAAAAACTTCACAATAGTTGGCGGAAACTTGATTGTTTATAAGTTCCTCTATCATCTTAAATAAGGATTTCGTTGTTGTATCTAAACTATATAACAAACTTCCTACACAGTTAACAGTCAACATGTTTCAACTCCTTCATAGAGCCATCTTCAGGAGAGAGTGATTCTCAATTGCTTTTTCCTTTTATATTACAACCTTAATCCCTCTAATTAACTCTACTCAGCTTATATAAAAGGAAAAAGGAACTGAGAATCATTCTCGTCCTGAGGATGGCTCTATGAAGAAGTTGAAACATGTTGACTGTTAACTGTGTCGGAAGTTTCTTTTATAGTTTAGATACAACAATGAAATCCTTATTTCACAGTGAATCATAAACACGGAACTAAGGAATAAACATACTTACCTTCTCTAATTTTCGGTTGAACCGTCTTTAGGAGAGTTGAGATAGGGACACCAAGCGCACTTGTGAACCGACGATTGGAGACCCAGGGTCTCTATCTCAACTCTCCTGATGACGGTTTAACCGAAAATTAGAGACAGTAAGTGTGTTTGTGATTCACCGTGAAACGTTTGTTGTCCTTTTGGATCGTTTTCCTGTTTACAATATATATATTATTAGTATTACTCTTATAGTTGGTGTCTATTAAGACTGAACATTATGAAGCTACAATGTTTTAATCTATTGCATGGGATTTTTGTTTTTTGTCTATTTAATCGTTTTGATAGTTCTCATTCCTTTTCAATTTATTGAGAAGTATATATATAGCAATATAAAATGTAAGTTAACTTAAAATTATTTAAAATTTAATGTGAAACTGGAAGTTTCTAAACAAACAAATATTTTGTTATTTATAGAAAGTGTTATATTCTGAGAAGAACTGTAGTTGTTTAATATTGATATTTTGTTAGTGCATATTTATCTGGGGTGATTTGTTATGAAACAAATAATGATAGACAATTACAGGACAAATAATTTAAAAAAAAAACAATCTACATATTTAGTAGCACATGGAAATATTCTTGGCGCTGTCACTACTTCTATGTCAGAAAAATCATTTAAATTGAATGAAATTAAAAGTACTAGTGGTTTTAATGAATCAATCCATATTAATTCGTTGTTTTGAAAATTATTTTGCTGTAATGATCAGTAAGCAATTAATAATGTGTAACACTATCGTAGAAAATGTAGTCTGTTTGTACATAGCAGAGCGTTGCTAAGTAAGGGTTGCAGACAGTGAACGAAAGTAATTTGATAGATTTGTATAGCGAAGGAAGGGATGCTGACGACCATGCATTGGAGTTATAGATGGGGTAGCAGCTATTAACTCTTTAGGCGTCTGTGAAACTTGAAGCAACTCAAAGTGGGAGGAGGGAGGGATTGTAGGATGAGGATACACTCAAAGGGTGGCGGTGCTGGAGGGGGGGGGGGGGGCGAGGAGAGGGCTGGGAAGACAGAGAGCCCTAACTATAGGGCTTTGAGTAGATATTAGGACGTGCCAGCAAGGGTTGGAAGTGGGGCTGTGGAGGAGGCTTGTACATGCATTATTTCTCGTGACATAACCTCACTGCTTCTAGCCTGATTATTAACTCTCCCAATTAGTTAGAGTTCCACGTCTCCCTCTCAGCTCTTAATTAGAACTGTCCTACCAACACATCAAACGCTACCCGTCCACATGTATCATTACCTCTATAATTCCTACCCAATTGTCAGCTAATATGTATATTTTTAACACGAGTATGCATTGGGGATTTGTTCAATTTTTATGTTCAAAATGAATCTACCAACTTGACAGTCTGGTCGAAAGCCTTGACCAATAAAGATGTTAGTTCCTTCATATACTGTAAATTTCATTTTCCAATTCAAAAAGTCCCTACTTCTCCCTATGAAAATTTTTAAATTAAAATTGAAACGTCAGTACTGAGAGTTTCATTTTTAACCTAGAAAATAAACCAAATCCCGATAACATAAGACATCTATTCCAGGAAACGGTTGATATATTATTGAATGTGTTATATATAATTATAAAAATTGAAAAAATATCATCCATGTATAGAACAGAATCATTGTGTCATAAGAATTGGTCAGTTTTTTATGATAAATTTCTTTTATGGTGACGATCGTATTTGGTTAAAGCCATTCTGTTTAAACTAAAATGAATGATAAAATATATACAGTTATGAACCATAAAAACTGAACACATTTTCGATGGTGCAAGATTACAATATACTACAGTTTAAGACAGCTGTAAATATTAACGACTGAAATACTTAAAATAAAATAAAACAGCTTTAAAAAGCAAATTTAAAACACTGCATTTTATCAAAACCACTTCATTATTCAAGAACCAGCCCAGAATGATTTCTATGGACTCAAAGAATTTTCTGTTTTTAGTCAAAATTTTAAAGCAGATTTTGTTGGTTTAACCTTCAATTTAACAATAATGTTGTCCGAAACAAGAATTATTAGATATGAATACCTTGTCCTTTTTTTAGAATGGATAATTTAGTTTTTGTCATTCTTAGTATAATATTACTGTTTAAAAATTGTAATCTGATGAATTATTCATAGCAAAACAATACTTTACATATTGAGTGGCTTAAATTAGCAGCTATTTTGTCGTTATCAAGAAAAAATACATTTCCGATGCTTCTGTACTACCAAAAAATAATAGGTTTCTGAAACACCCAATGTGAGTTTAGCTATATACTGACCTTATGATTTGTTTAGAGGACAATAGGAAGACTGATTTCAACCCTCTGTTAGACAATTGTCCTTCAACTTGAAGCATTATAAAATCTGTGGCCGAATGGAGTTTGCTGATAGTTTTATTGTTCATACATGTCACAGTAAATCATGAAAACATCTTTTCCGGCAGTTTTATGCATTACATTTTAAAGGATAAAATATCTTTAACTCCAGGAAAATTTATAAGTTCATACAAACAAATTAGACCATCACAGTAGATAAATTCAAATTTAGTTTTCACTTTTCATAGCTATAAATGAAACTTCATTATTTCATTAATCAGAATTTCTTGAAACATTTTTTATAGAATGCTAATTTTAGAAACTTTTACATAAATGTTTATTTTTTAATAATTAGCCTCTATCTCAAAAGAAAACTTCTTCTGGAACTATAAAATGAACCATAACACCCCTTTCCGTTAACATAATTTCAACAAAAGACTATTCAACACATTCTCTAATAAATCATTATTTTTGGGTATGATTTCATTATCACCGTTCAAATGGTACTATTTAGAAATGGTATCGTATTTAAAAGGTTTCAAAATCCATTAAAAATAAAAATGTTTACATTTTGTTGCAAAAAATACCTTTCTGGTTGTTTTAAAATCTGAGATTATATCAAGTTTTCTTGTTTTTTGTTTGGGTTATTATATTTGGAATAACCTTAAAATTTCAGCCCTCTAAATTTAGTAGTTTAAGAGGAAAAAAATGTTGCTTATAATTTTTTTTCCAACAAGCAGATTTCCTATGATGCTAAAGAAATAATATGCCACATACAAACGGAACGGAGAGTGATTGTCAAACCTTTTTTCATCACGGCACATTTTTAATAATTTAGAAAACTGACTTTAAATCATGCGTAATTACGACAGAAATACTTAAAATAAAACCAAACAACTTTAAAAAGCAAATTTAAAACACTGCATTTTATCAAAACAATTGTTCCCTAACGATAGGCCTCATCTAGACTATGAGACCCATTTTTTTGTAAAATATCAATTTCATCCATCAAAGATTCTAGACCGTAGCGTGATCACAAACTTTGGATACATACTCACCCACCCACACACACACACACACACACACACAGACATCATCGAAAAAACTTCATAAAACGATTTATGGAACCTCAAAACATGTAACTCAATCAAAACCTCGAGATAGACTTTTTTCATGATTTCCATACTTTACTTATTACAAAGTAATAATACTGATGAAATAAAATTAAGATGAACATCTGTCCGTTAATAAGGATAAAGTAAGCACCTTGTTAGAATGAAAATATTACATAATAATTATAGAAATCTGGTTTTCATGGCCACAGGGTTTTCAATTACCTCATTATAATTATATAGTTTTTACTATATTATAGGTAAAGTACAGTAATGAAGAAAAAAATAGCTCTCAATACTTTACGAATTTTATATTTTTTATGCTCAGAAAGTTATTTTATGATGATTTCTATGTGTATGTTAGTAGTGGGTGTCCATCAAAAAGGTTGTGGGGACGCGAAAACATCACTTGATGGATACCACATATATTTTAAGCAAAAAATCGTTCCAGCAGCGGATATGTCTCTATTCTTTTAAGGCAAAATTGAATTGTGGTAAAGACAATTGCGGTTAAAAACACCAAAATGTGTTTTTAAGCAACTTCTTTTTCTTAACTACCAAATTTAGGGTGTTGAATCTTTATAATTGTTATAGGAATGACAAGCATCATCAACTGAAAGAACTCAGAACGTTTGAGTAATCAAGAATTTCAGTTTTGCAATAAAATGTAAAATGTATGACTTTTGATTGATTCTGATAATTTTTGGACGTGATACAGGTGACAGCGGTATATTTTCTTTAATGAAATAACATGGAGAAAAATGGATGTCATGGTACATGTCTATATTTCAAAAAAATGTTTTTTAACGGTAAAGAGCCGTTTTAATAGGTGATAATCATCAGATGATTTGATGTTTTTGAAGGTATGTATATTTTGTTTGAGATGTATTCCTGTAGAAGAACTCTAATTGTTCGAAGCATATGGTTACTTTTCAGATTACATTTTTTTTTATGTGAGGATGTAATTTTTGAAGTCCCCAAATATGCGTTAATACCACACTATAACAGATTGCGCAAGTAATGAATCTTACAACACATTCACTTTTCGAATCTTGGTCTATTGTATGCAGAGAACGTCAAAATATATTATTTTGTAGAAAACTTGATATGTATATTTTAATGCTAACGGCATACCTGTTTTACTCGATATTGATATGGAAGTTAAGTGAATGTAGAATAATATAATATATGCATTTCAATAACCTGTATTTGTTTTTATCTGAGTATATTTCTATTATGATATACGAGTTCCGATTAATTATCTTTTGTCAGATAATGATATATAGGAGCACTCTTATAAGTGACAATAATGCATTGTTTCACAATTGTTTTATCATTATTTTGTGTCCTTCTATATTCATGCATTACTTTCATTTCGGTCAGGGTTGCAGGAAATGATTTCACCGTTGTACCGGATTTTCCAGCTTATCCTTTCAGCAATCCAGCATATTCAATGAGTTTCTACAAAAATAGTTTACTGATAAAAAGAAAATATTTTCTATAACAACAAGTACATAACATACAAATTTTTGAATTTTTGATACATTGCATTGTAAAAAGATGAATGTAGGGTATGTAATTTGGAAAATAAAATGAATTAAGTAATATTTTTAAATGCTTTACAGAAATTCTGCGTTTAAAAGTCGATTTCCAACAAAATACGTAAAATCATATACGTAGCAATATTCATACTCTGCTCTGAAGAAATATTCATTCATCTTGTAGCAAAAATATTCAGATTAATGTAAAATAAAAATAGCAGTCCAGAAAGAAAGGATTAATATTCTAAATTTTTTTTTGGAATATTCTAAAGTGTTAGCTTTTATTTTCTATAGCTCAATTACAACCTATGTCCTTTTAACGCTGTCCTGGTATGTACCATCCGGAGTGGAATGTTCCTTCCATCCCCCCAAATCCTTCTTGTATACGACTACTTACAGTTCTGCATTACCGGAAATTCGGACGGTTCATGTGTCTTAGGATAATTAAACATCATTCATATTTAATTAAGACTACACGTTAATTAGATTCATGTTAACAATACTAAAATCTTTCTATTATTTTCAGTTTGCGTTTTTAGTTAGTTGTATCCCTCTTAGTATCCCTCTTTAGTTAGTTACTCTTGAGGAAGGCAGCCAGCAGAGGGTGAGTTCGCGTGTTTGTCGCATTCGACAGTTCGCTTAGTCAGCTGCGGCTGCTCCCAGTAGTACCAAGGTGATTCTGTGTTCATCAGACAGAAGTAGTGCTGTTACTACACTTTGAATTCTAATAAATTATGTTTTATGTATGAATTATAATAAATTACCATATATCAGTATTCTTCACATAGTCATACGCATTTTTAAAAATGTTATATACAATATCCACAAGGAACAAGACTAGTACAATTAAGCTCTAAACATTTCTTCAGGCAATGGGTTCACATTGTTAATTTACATACTATCAACGCAGAACACACAAGTATCAGAAATATGATTTGTCAAACAACTGACAGGTATAAGAAACCTCACTGGTCTCTTGGACTCAGTTTCTACTCCCACATTGGACTGTGAGTTCATATAGGGATTTGTTTGCTGAGAGTAAACAAGCATTAAACTTGGTCAAAGTATTGGCCAAAGTATATTCTGATGTGTATTATCAGTACTTTTGTAACATCGTAGATTATGCATGCTGTATACTCAGCTCAGCCTGCGGACCATGGCTGTAAGGATCAGACAAATAATCAAAGGAGGACTAAGCTTGCCTCTTAGAGCGACAGAAAAAGTTCACCGTACTCCCATGCTTGAAAAGCCTAATGCTCCAATGCTACTGAAGGTTTTAATACTGACATAGGTAGAGGTACCTGATGTTGTGAAACTTTATTGACCATGATAGGTTTGGCGATAAAGTGAATTATCAAAGCACTTCTACACAATGGTACAGATTTGGAAAGAACATACAGTACTTTTAGGAGCTTACAGTATTTATGGGAACATGTTTAAATTAAAACACTATTCCCATTATAATTAAATAGAAAATATACTTAATGATGATATCAAGGAATGCACACAACTATACTTAAGAAATATAACATAAATAAATAGCTTTTATGTAATGAATTAATGATACTTTTTTAATACAATTAGAATCAGATATTTTATGTGTATTTTTGATAAAAGACTAATACAATAGTATAAAAAATGTAAACCAGCATTGTTTTTATAAAAAAAAATGTTATTTATACATATATGTATAACAAAGAATGTTATACAATAATTACTAAACTAAATTTAATTTAGCAGATTAAGAAGAGTAAAGTTATAATCCATTGTAAAGATCTCTTCTAAATTGGCCCGCACGACTTCATCTCGAGATTTGCAAAAGCTTAGATTACATTTGGCTTGAAAATTAGTTCTGCCACCTCTGAAGCAAGCTTTCTGGATAAATATGGGGTGAGACGTGAGTGCGCTCAAGTCGAGGGAATCCCTTGTTAATGACTCTCGTCTCTTTACATTTGACAACATTCCAACTTACTTTAACAACTACTTTCTTTAACAAAACAGTCACTTGAATAACGAGTACATCAAAACTCTTCAAAGCATTTTATTTGATGAAAAAAATATCTTAGACCTATATATACGCTACAAACTTTAAATTACAAACACAAGTTGAATATTTTTGAACATATATACGAGTATATATATATATATATATATATATATATATATATATACTCCAAAAATTATTCTTGACCTCTTCTATTCTATGTTTTCTTATTGAGGGCTAGGTCAAATAAAAGAAAATAAACTCCTTCCTAGGCCGACGTTTCCATGTATTTGTACATCATCTTCAGGGCTAAAATTAGAGTAAGAACTATAATACATTTACCAAAACAATGTGAGTTGTAGATTGTTTTGGTAAATGTATTATAGTTCTTACTCTAATTTTAGCCTGAAGATGATGTACAAATACATGGAAACGTCGCCTAGGAAGGAGTTTATTTTCTTTTATTTGACCTAGCCCTCAATAACAAAACATAGAATATATATATATATATATATAATATAATATATTATAAAACATTAAACAACATTTAATTATTAAACAACACACTTAATAGTCAAGAATAATTTACTGCAAAAACCACTCTTGCAAAAGACCAATGTGGTATACCAATACAATTGTACCATAGGAAACTGTGAGTTCCTTAAATCATGCTACATTGGTTCTACAGCAACAACATTATCCAGGAGATTAACAATGCACCTGACTGCAGGTGCCCCGAAAGAACATACGCAGATCATCCATGGCCTCAAGCTAATCAGGGAAGAATTGAATAAAAATATCACATTACTTTATCAAGAAAATGACCTGAGAAGGCTACACATTCTGGAAGCGCTGTGCATAAGAGAAAAGAAGCCGAACCTGAACAACCAGACCACGAGCTTCTCAAGAATATTAAAACTGCATGCAGGAACGTAGGATAATATTAAGTTCAATCCCTGATTATTTTCAAATTCATTAGTACTTTTAATTAATAGCAACCCTGAGGACCGTTATAACCTGTATAACCTCCCACTCAATTCAAGTAAATATTTATTATTCTGTTAGGATGTTAATAATTGTGTTAATAATTTAGATAGTTCTTATTTTTCTATTTGAGTTCTGTTATGAATTGTTATTAGTGCCTGAAGATGGTCAGAGCTGACCGAAACGTCGTATATAATTAGTATGTAAGGTTAATTTGTTTGTTATAGTTAAAACTTGTTAGTTAATAAAATGGAAGTCAAGAATAAATCTTTTGGTGAATTACTTTATATTTTACCAGAAAGGTGGAAATCCATAGTGAGAAAACTTGAAAAATTAACTCGGAAAAGAACGAAAGTTAAAATTGGCATAATTTTTAATAAAACATGTTTGATTGAAGGTCTGCTCCCAAAATACACAAATATATAATAATATATATATATATATATATATATATATAATATATAATATCAATGTTCAAACCACAATAAAAAGAAACACTAAAATTTTTGAACCGTAGCAAGCAGTCTTCGTCAGAGTCAAAAACCCAACTGACTTTTTGACACTGATTGACTCTATTATGGTTTTAGACTCTGACGAAAACCGCATGTTACGGTTGAAAGTTCTTACTCTCTTTTTCGCATTTCTTATTGTGGTTTGGACATTGATTGCTGTTTCACATTTATTGTGAAATTTTGTTATATATTTAGAATTGGTTGTTTCGTGACCAAATGAGATTGTTTTCATGTGTGGAATAGTGGATCCTTAGAATTGTAGTTTCCCGCTCTAATTAAAGCCACGTACTTGGAGAATCTCTTCTATGAAGTCACTTCCATCAACATGACGAATATTAGGAGGATGCATATCAGATCCAGAGCACTTATGTAGAATTAATATATATATAACAAGATTTCACATAAACACGTGAAATAACAATCAATAATCAAACCATAATATGAAATGGGGAAAAAAGGCGAAGATCTTTCTATTATTTTCAGTTTGCGTTTTTAGTTAGTTATCTCTCTTTAGTTACTCTTGCGCAGGGCAGATACCAGAGGGTGGGTACGCGTGTTTGTCGCATTTGACAGTTCGCTCAGTCAGCCGCGGCTACTTGCAAGAGTACCAAGGGCTACTCTTCTTCGATTTTGAACTCGTTTTTTGTCCAGCTTGGATCGTCTTTTCGTTTATAAAGTGAATATATATTCGAAAAAAAAGATCCAAACTGGACGCAAATCAGCTCAAAAATGAAGAAAAGCAACACACAGAGAAAGAGACACACTTACAAACTCAAATTTTTGGATGATCCGTCTTCAGGAGACCAAGCACGCCGGAAACACAACGGCAGGAAACCGTCCGGGCAACCGACTGTGCAGCCACGCGCGCGCCCGGTTCAGGAAGTAATGAAGTAGAGACGAACAGAAGAAATAAAATTTAAATTAATATTAAAATTAAGACAAGCAGTTCTGGTTGATTGAAGGTAAAATAATAAATAAATAAATAATAAACAATAGGAAGATAAATGAAGTATGAAGAAGAATACCGTGAAAAATACCTAAAAGCATGAAAAAGGAAGATAACAGAGTTAGTAAGGCGATGAGAAACAATTGAAAATACAAGGACAAGATCAATTAAAAAATAAATATAATAAAATAAATAAAGAAAGAAATTTAAAAAAATAATAAAAAATAAATAAATAAAAAAAATTATTTAAAATAATAATAATAATAAATAAATAATAATAATAATAAAATAAAATAAGAATAAACAAATAGAATAAGAATAAAAAATAATAATAAAAAAAATAAATAAAACATTTTTATTGCTTATGGTTTAATCCGGTTTTGGTACGTGCCTTGAGCAACTAGATGTGGGCCTCCTGTGGGCCCTTAGATGCTCCAAGTCTTAGAGTCTAAGAGTTACGGTATAGAGCTTCCTAAACCGGGCGCGCGTGGCAGCACAGTCGGTTGCAAGGACGGTTTCCTGCCGTTGTGTTTCCGGCGTGCTTGGTCGCCCATTCTCTTTTCTCCTGAAGACAGGTCATCCGAAAATTTGAGTTTGTAAGTGTGTCTCTTTCTCTGTGTGTTACTTTTCTTCGTTTTTGATCTGACATATATATATATATATATATGTATATATATATATATATATTATATATATATTGAAAAAGACGAGCCAATCCCTGTTGCGTATTACTTTGGACACTTCTTATTGGTTGTGGGTGTTTTTTCGTTAAACACGTTTCTCCTTAGCACACTCCGTCTGCTTGGCCACCTCAGCCTTCACTCCAGGAGAGGGCTCGCAGTCCCTACTTAATTTTCCAATAAAGTTGGATGAAGGTCTTGGCGTCCTGGCTTGGAAGTGTACCTCGTCGAACTCGGTGTTTACTCTATATATATATATATATATATAATATATATAATATATATATATATATAGTTCAAAATTGAAGTTAGGTAGCACACAAATTAATCATTTTTTTATACTTCCTGAGTAGCATACTGAGAGGGTAAAAGTTGTGAGGTTAGATGACACCTGAAAATTGAAATCATTGCAGGTCACCCGCCACAATAATGAAAACAATGATAGCTTTATCTGAGGAAGAGAAATTAAAATAGAATAACAATTTAATTGTATTATAAATTAAATGAATAAATACATTTATAATAATATATAATTGACTAAGATAACATTAAAAATCATACGTAATGGTGCTTGTTATATTTGCATATCTGCAAATAATAAACAGTTCTGTAGAAGCCATGACTTAGGTGGTCGAAGTACTAATGTGATAACTGTTGAAATATAAAACTGTAGATCAGTTAATGCAAGGGTGGACAATATAACTACGCCATTTATTTCGTTACATACATGTAAATCTGAAGAATACTCCGGGAAAACATGGCATAAGAAGTAGAAGGTTTTCTATAAGAAACAGAGGTTAATTTGTTTAACACTGAAAACATCTATGACGAAGCTCAATAAATAAGGTTATGTTTTTTAATAATTTAACCATTTGGGGAACAATCCAACGTAAAATGTATAATTTTTGTACATTCAATGACTATTCGGAAGGAATCTTAAAAGGTAGGTGGGATGATGCGTCTAGCAATCGCACTGGAAAGGGAACCACACTATAAGAATTTAAAGTTTTATTTAGAGGTCAGATGGTATATTACAGAGTTAGACCTGCTAAAAATCAAGAGGTTTGGAATAACCTTCGTTATCAGGGGATAGGTTGATACTTTTACAATGAATGTATTGTTGAAAGTCGCAGAATAAATATGACCTGACTCAGTGAACAAAGTATTACGGAAATGTAAAATATGTGTGCACTTTTAGGGAGTGAACTTGTACATAGGGAAGAGGCTGAGATTCATAGAAGAGTTCAGGGACAATCGAAAGCAATTCATTCATTTTTATTTAGAAAATTTGACAGAAAATATACATTTTAATAAATGACCCACGTTTTTGAATATAAGAAACTCTAAATTGCTGATACTTCTAATGGGTAAATTGAGTAAGTTGAAGAGAATAACTGAATTCTGAGATGACTATTATATCAAGAAATTGGACAGTGAAGGAGATACGGCAATATTAAGTATCAAACCATTTCACTGGGAGATGTTCACGTAGAGGCAATGTGTTAAATATTTAGTTGTCGACAGTCCAGTTGACTAATTTATGGAAAATATTGCATAATCGATTAAACCAGTTAACGGTTAAGTTATTCATAATTTCAAGTCATAAATTAATCTAAATAATATAATAAATATTAATCAGGTTCTTTTGGATTCTCATGAATATTTCATCCATAGCATCTATTTTTTTTCTCATCTGATGTTCTCAAACTAAATAACTGTTATAAGAAATTTCTTTGTTTTGTAAAATATATTTTGCATTTTATATTTGTAAAGCCCAGTATACCGAAGAATATATGTATATATATATATATATATATATATATATATATATATATATATATATCTTGTCAACTAACGCTGCCTATTTGGCTTTTTCATAGTTTCACCAATTTTCAGAAGTCTTCTCTAGTCTCTTCGATAAAACATACTGTATTTATTGCAGTATATATACAAACACACACACACACACACACACACACAATATAAATATATATACATAACAAGAATTAACAATAAACTCGTGAAATATCATCTGTTGTCATATATTTTAATTTTTTCATCATAAATGAAGGGTTATTTTTAATTTTTATTATAATCAACCATTATATTAATTTTAAAATTATTATAATTATTTGATTTAGTTTTAAGTTGTTGAAATTAAACGGAAGACACCAGTCAGATTGAAAGCATGTTGCTTAATATGATATATGTTATACACATACAGGTGATCATAAAAAATCGTTGCTTATTCATTCATTCGATATAAAATAAACTAAAAGTTTCAAAGAACCACAGCATCTTTTTTACTATTTAAAATATTCTATTTTAAATTAAGACTTAATTAAACCTTTGATTTTTTTGAATACTTGAAACACTAAATTCAAAATTGGTCAAAATAAATACTATCAATTTTTTGTGGTGATTTATCAGCCTAATTTTCATAGGCATAGGCAAATATTATACATATAACCATTTTCCTTATATGTTTTTATGGAAGCTTTTTGAGATAAAGTTCAAAGAAGGTTTTCTTGAGGATTTTGGTCTAATGAAAATTAAACTCCTGTTTAATTGTTTGGCATTTTCAAGACTAAAAACAATTTATTATCGACATAAGTAGTGCAAAGCAAATAAATCCACGGAATAAATTAAAGTCCTGTTTGTACCCTGACGTTTCACCAAAAATTGTTTGGCATTTTCAATGCTAAAAAAGATCGTGTTTTTTAGCCAAACAATTTTTGGCAAAACGTCGGTATATAAACAGGAGTTTAATTTTCTTTAGACAAAAATCCTCAAAAAACCATTCCTTGAACTTAATAAATCAGTAGTCGAGAAGCTATATCAATGTTATTGATATAAATTTGTGTAATTATCTCAAGTTTAATTAGGATAATTAAACTGTTGGCGCCACACTTATAAATGTAAGAAATCATTTATTAATCATATTAAGGGTCAGACTAGATAATTGGCTAAATAACAGGAAAAGTGTGTTTTTAAATACACACTAAATTACTTCTCCTCTTAATTGTTCACCTGTTGTCAAAACCCCTGTAAATGGACCGTTTGATATTATTTCTGTTTTGAAAAATAGTGTGTTGGATTAATTTTATATTCAAATGAATAATAAAGAATATGATCTTATATGATTCCTGCTAAAGATTCCTTCTAAATGAATAATAAAGAATATGATCTTATATGATTCCTTCTAGAGATTGTAATCAAGCATACCACACCATTGGCAGACGAGTAGAGCACTTCAAACCCATATCAAACTACATAAATATTGTATTAGAAGAGGAGGAGTAGGGAACGCTTCGTTTCTGGGTACTTGTAAATTCAGTCATTTCATGAACGGGGAGCAAGCCGAACAGGTAGTTCATGAACCCTCTATTATTAAACCTAACTAGACGTTGCATTGATGGAATGCAACTTTGATAGTTCAATTATCATTGTTGTTGGTTTATTTCTCCAGTTGGATGACTGTCAATATAATTTAGTTGCTGACAAAGTGACTAGTGTTCACTAGCGATTACTTATAAGCGATAAGTAATCTCGCTTGTGTGCTTCATGGTTCAACCAGTAAATGTTTTCATTGCTAAAGATTTCACGCTTAGAGTTCCAATTAGATAAGAGGCGAAAGAAATTGAAAAGTCCGGTGAGATGTTTAAGAAGAGCAGGCAGGATTGATGAGAAAAGTGAATAAAGTGGGAAGTACTGGTGAAGACTACTTGCATTGAGGGCTGTGCTTAAGAATGCATGAGATTATTGGACCTACCCAAGGGGTGTAATGGAAAGAAGGGAGAGAGGGTTGTCGTTTCGCCAAGACAAGTCCAGTTTAGTATTCACTTCTCGTGCCGATTGCACTCCCTCGTCAACGGCCTCTGCTTTCCAGTGGGCTACATTAATCGCTTTAACGATTCAATTCCACCTTGCCATCCTCTCAATATAAAACTAATTCCCACTTTACCTCTTCACTC